>VDFB02000017.1:297574714-297729310 GCA_007258455.2 Sequoia sempervirens | reverse complement strand
GAAAGGGAGTAAAGGGTTTAAGGGTTTAGGGTAGAGGGAGAGATATATAGAGTCAGGTGTGTGAGAGAGAGACCTAAGAGAGGGAGAGGGGGTAGGAGAGAGAGACTTGAGAGAGAGAGAGAGAGTAGAGGGTAGAGGGTTTAAGGGTTAAGGTTTTAGGGTTTATGGTTAAGGGTAGAGGGGAGAGAGATAGAGGGAGTCAGTGAAAGAGAGGGATGGAGGGAGTGGGAGAGAGATAGAGGGTAGAGGGGAGAGATATAGGAGTGATTAAGTGAGAGACTTGGGAGAGAGAGAGAGAAGGGAAAAGAGATAATATTTAAATATTATACATAATAATATAATATATTATATATTATACATAATTCCATAAGAGATTATCATAAATTGTATATTATTTATTAAATTATGAACTATATTATATATTCTAAACTAGATATATTAAAACAAACTATAAACTATTTATTGCATTTTTTAAATCATATATTATAAACTATATTACATTTTTTTAAATCATATATAAAATATATCAGATATCCGATTAAATAGGATATCCGATATTTTTGACACAAACCTTACTTCCTAGGGGTTAGCCTCAGGCTTGTTTTGGAATTTTCCTAAGACATGCCAATCCTAAGAAGTCAACACAAAAAACATGTTTAACAGCTTACATTGCTTTTCTAGACTTCGCCCATGTGGCTGACGACTTTTTTTAACCCAAAATTGATGAAACAAAAAGGGTTTCCAAAGGAGATTCTCAGCTTTCCACCAATATAAATTATGCTTTACTTTGAATTTAATAAATAATTATTATTCATTTTCTATTATAATTACGACTAAAGTCCTAATATATAGGTTGATTGAAAAACATCTATATCTTTCAAATGGTATCACATTTTTTTAATCCAAAACATGTGTCACATTCTATGCTTCACATACTATAGGATTAAAAAAAAATTGAATTTCATGAAGTTTTGACCAAGTTAAGGTGGTTAGACATACGAGTTTTTTTATATGTTTTAAAAGTTGCAATAAAAAATTCATAATTAATTATTTACTTGGAAAATAATTTCAAAAATATGCATCACATCAGACATGAGTCCTTTACTTATATCTAAAATATTATAAAAATATTATCATTTTATTGTGGTTAGGGTGGTCAGACAGACACCTACTTCTTATTTTTTCCCTGAAATTTAAGTACTACTGCATTGAAATTTCAAATTTTCACCAAATAGATTTTTTTTCTAAATAAACTTAGTAGTTTAGAAACTACATTCAATTTTCCATAGATTCTATTCTTACATATTTTTAAAATAATATAGATAATTTATTCAAATTTTTACGTCAAGTTGCCTAACTCTGATTTTTCTAAATTTTCATTGCCACTTAAGGGCCTGTTTTTTCCATGATGATCCTGCACATACCCAAGAGAACATTATATTTACATGGAAAACCAAAGGAGGGAAAAACCACAATGAGGATTAGCTCACAATATAAGTAATATCAACACCAAATACAATAGTTCTCATTGTCGATAGGGCTCACTACCCAAAGAAGAAAGGCTCACTGCTGGAATAGAAAACAAGATAGAGAAGGAATGTTACACAAAGAAAAGGATCTCAATGCAACAAGGAATCCACCACAATAGCTCCAACACCTTTGCAATCTATTTGAATAATTCCAGGCACCTTCAACTCATTGCATCTAGTAATCCAACAATTGAAAGTTTACATTACTCTACTCAATTTCGTACTCTAGAACTCTACACTTCACATCATTCTCATCACACACATCTATCTCCATCTATCTTGTCCTCCTTCAACAACTTAAGTCATACTTATACTGCCCATGACTTGAAAAAAATCTTCAAGTTGGCCACACATGCCTCACACTTACAAATTCAAAAATAGGTCACCACTAAACATTCCTGTGGTGGGTAAGAATGAAAGTGGACCACACTACAACATAGCTCAGACCCAAGTAAACTCTCACATGCCATGCTACACCTTCATAAATACTTAAACACCTTCACATGTAGTGTAAACATTGAGGTTGACTGTTACCCATGTAAACACCATTAATAAATTAAGTGCACGCTTCCTCAAACCCAATGACGACTTACGAACCACATAACACACTTCTAAACAATCTAAAAAAATCAATGAACCACCTGAGATCCAAAAATTCTTCACACCAACTCTGCGCAGCGAATCACTAAATGAGAACAATGAAATTAAATAAGAGAACGACAATTATTGGGAGAGAGGCGTGCCTAATGATTTCAGAAATATAAAATAACAAACACCATATTCCCTCATTGAGGAGATTTCAAATCGCAGCTATTTGGGCTCCTCTGCGTCTTTTTCCACAATAGCTTTCGTGTGGCGAGTCCAACAGTGGAACTCCATGTTTTATCGCCCTCAAAGTGGTGAAGACACAATTCAACCAACTACAATAAAGCATTAACATAGAGAACAAAAAAGAGACAACAACATTAATGAGACAAACAACAATCATCACCTACAGAGAAAAGAAGAACCTCAAGATTTATTCACACGCAAAAGGCAGTAGTATATGACCGAAAACTAGAAGTACAAGAAAGCCAAGCAATAAATACACGTAGGACTATAGGAACCACTGTTAATGAAATATGTGAGTGTCAGGCACCTAACCCTCTCCCTTTGTTACTCCCTCACGTAAGACATTAAGTGTGTAGCTCAATCGCACAGTGGATTCCAAAACAAATTTGATGAATTCAAATGTGAATGTTTCTTGAGATCTTCCTCCCCATAGCCTTCTACCGAACCTGCATCATCAAAGAAAATAGAGGTTGCATTGTGATGTTGTCAGACGAGGAAAGTTTAGTGTTTGTAAAATGTTAACAGTAATGGAAATACAGTCATAAGGCGAACTGTATTAGCATATCAATGCCTATCTTGTGTCCATATCAATGTAAGATGATTAAATGAATCTTAGCCATTCACCGATCTTCACCATTTTTCGGCTGCTTTTCACCATTTTCTCTCTTTCATTCCCCTACCACTGTTGGTATCCGCATCTAGCAAAGTTCCACAAACATGAGGTAAAGAAAATAGAAGGGTAGATGCCGGTATGGTTGACACTAGAAAAATTGCATTGTGTGAATTGAAGTCTGCCTCAGCCGCTACCACCTTTGAAGTGAAGTCAATGCTCTCTATGCCATCATGCATCTTCAAAAGGCCATCGAACCATTTTCCAAATTCTGCACTACAAATCTGCAAACACTTTAAATCACAAACATTGATTTCAATAAGAATTAGTTTTTGAAAGAGGAAAAAATAGGTTTTACAGGGACCCGAAACCATGAAGTTTACAAAATAAAGAAAAATTCAGTAAAGACAACATAGATGGAAAGGCTGTAAAAATAAAAATAGTAAATGACCACAGCCATCAAAAGGGCTAGTGAAGGCCACAGAACTAAAAAACCATCAAAAAATCCAGCAACAGCTAAATTTGTGTCTTTAAAAGATCTGTAGTCTTAGCTTCCAGCTCATTCATATCCTGAACCCTCCTCTTTAAGATCTAATTTCAATAAGAATTAGTTATTAATGAGAAAACACCTTCAAACATTGATTTCAATAAGGATTATGGGCTCAAATATCTTGTAAAATCTAATCCCAACTACTAAAGAGCAAAGATCTATTGTGAAGAGATCGATTACTAGTATACTTCTTAAGATCTGAGCACCATATGAAGTTGAAATGGTCAATCTCAATGAGGAATATGCGATTAAAAATGCTATGTGCAATTGTCTAGCATTTATAAAGACAATAAATGTCTATCAACAGTCCTTATTTTGATGTTATGAAAGCTTCAATGAAATTTGCAATGCAATTTTCTTATGTGTTGTGCAGATTGATACAAAAATAATCCTATTTGCATAAATCTTAAAGCTTATATAAACAGAAACAGAGTCTTTTACCCTCCTATCTAAATGTCTGAATCGATATTAAACCAACTTAAATAGAGACTTTGTAGTCCCATCCCAAGCATGAATTGATATGAATGTCAAAAAACAACATAAAAAAAGACTTTGCCCTCCTTCTAGCACCATTATGTGGATGTCAAAATCTGCAAATTGCTTAAACTATAACACACACATTAGCATGGTTTTTTTTTAAAACCAAACAAACATTCAACATCCCTATGAGATATTTCAACATGCTTCAAAATGAAAACAAATAACAAAATAATCAAATCATATGAGAACATGAAGTATACCTATCCCATAGTGAATTGGTGCTACTTTTATATGAAAAGTAGCCCTTTCCCAATCCTCGACAAGCTCAATGATCAAAATTCCTTGAAGATTCTATGAAAATGAAGATGGTGGATTCAAATGCATGAAATTGTGGATACTAGACTTGACCCTAAGATCGTGTCTCAAAAATGAGAAGAAAAGCCTCTTATTTATAGGTGAGATTGAGAGAAGGAGAGGAAAAATGGATGAATGTGGGACTAATCTTGAGCCAATGACAAGATGCCACTTGTCAATATGTGAGGGGATGAAGGTTGAGAACATTTTGATCAATGTGCCAAAGAGGGGGAGATTTGAAATTCAAAAGATGGCTTGTTGGAGGGAGAAGAAAGGGTCTTAAATGCCAAGTGGGAGACATGTAAGAGAGGAGTTAATGCTATGTTGGAGGGGACAAGACATTTGGGAGGGAGATTTGAAATGGAGGAATATTCTCTTTTTATGCCATGTTGAGGGAAATTAGAAGAATTAATAAATCAAAGTAAATGATTTATTGTGCAAGTGGCAAATGCTAGAGAAAAGAGAATTAGTGTTAGAAGTTAATCATGACTTAATTAACTTTAGATAGAGATTAGTTGACATGAAATTTGATTTAGATTTTAAATCAAATGGGAGGAAATAATGGACATTAGCCATTTAATTAAATACATTTTATTTAATTAAAGAGATAACCTTAGGATATTAATCAGATAAACTTGATTTATTTAATTGATGGGCGGATATGATTTAATTAAATATGAGGAATGGATGATGTCAATTTTGCATGTCTACATTTTCCCCTCTTTGAAGCAATGTACTTGCTACGTTGGTTCAAAGAATAAACTTTTTGTGATCAAAATTAAAAAAAAAATTGATTTTTTTGGATGCCCTAGTGGAAAGAATTATACTGGTACATTGCCCCCTCGAGAGATCGAGCGAAAAGTTTGATTTGAAGGTCGATCTCGTGACAAAGAGGTTCAAGATGGATGCATGGATAGTTATGATAATGATGCAAATGAGATGGCTTTAAGATGCTTAGAATAACCAATCTATATGATTCTAAACAACTTAAATGATGATGATGCACTGCATTTGATGATGTGATGATGCCTATATGATTATGAAATGGATGTTTTATGCAAATGTATGGTTTATGTGATGCTTAGAATAACATATCTATATTATTATGATGAACATGCATGTGATATGATCAGTGTTTCTTATATGATATGATATGATATGCACTATGCTGATGGTTTGTGGATGCAAGATGGATGCATTGGCAATGATGATTAACTATCCTAGTATGATGTTAGTGTAGAAAAGAAGAAATGAGATGGTGACAAGAGGATTCAACAAGCCAAATTTATTAAAGATGATGATGGGAGATGGATGATTTTCTTATCAAGAATTGGGACTTTAAAAGGGCTACTTATCTTATGTTTGATAACACACATAGATACAATGCATCAAGGTATAACTGACCAGGATGGTGTTGTACCTAGTGCAATGGACTTTGACTCAACAAATAGAGAGGAGTATTCTTGTACACGCTTGATACATAAACCTTGCTAGGATGCACCTAACAAAGCAAGCATTCACCAAGTTATATTACAAGAATGTCCAACAAGCACAACAGACAAAAAGATAATGATCGATGCCCCATTCCTTTCTCTCTAAATCGCTTTGATTAGATATCATCGAGAGGTCATTGGAATGAGCACAATAAGATAAATCAAAAAGAAAAGATCAAGAACACAAACAAGTCAATGTTCTTCATACCTCTAGCCAAAGGCATTTGTTTTGTTTAGGATAAGAACCAAAATGATTGCCAATAGATAATTCCCATTGTAGGAAGGATACATCCTAGGACATGTTAGTGGATGGTGGCACGTCGTTTTGTTTATCCAAAGTGTTTTACCAAAGATAATTCCCATTCTAGGAAGGATGCATCCTAGGACATGTTAGTGGATGGTGGCAAGTTGATAGGTTGTTCGAAAGGCTATTGATAGAAGGTCGCTTGACATGTTTGTGAATCATCAAGAGTTTGATTTTGTGGTTAAAGGTTTGTTGCTTCGATTTTGATTTTGCACTTGAAGTTTGGTTTTGTTGATTGTTGTGGTTGTTTCTGTTTGTTTTTCCAAAGGGTTAGTGTGATGATTGATTTATAATTGATGAGATTATTGCGAGTGAAAGCAAAATGGGACAGATGGATTTTTTCAAATGTTTGGATGTTTTTGAAATATTTTGAGGTTGTTTTTGGTATTTTCGGGTTATTTGAATGTTTTTGAATTTTATGAGATTTTATGAATTTTTTTGGATTTTGGTGTCTCGGGGGATGATCAAAGATTAGCCTTTCCTAGGTTTAAGCTCAAAGATGATGTAGTTCAGATACCCTGTTAAATTTTTTTTGGATTTTGATATGTTTTTGGATGCTTTTGGATTTTTTTGATGTTTTTAATGTTTTTGGATTTTTTGCATGATTTTGATGTTTTGGATATGGACATGTCTGATCATATTAGTGATCTATTTTTGGATTTTGTTGGAAACCAAGCTAAGGTTGATTGATCAGATCGATGGATTGATGATGATAACATTGTTGAGGATACACAACAATGCAAGGATAGTGTTAAGCAACACAAGGATTAGGACATGGATGTCCCAAGATGATAAGGGATTGATGATGATAACATTGTTGAGGATACACAACAATGCAGAGATTTGATTGATCAGGATTGATGATGATAACATTGTTGAGGATGCACAATAATGGAAGGACAGTGTTAAGAAACACGAGGATTGGGAAGGATCTCCCTTGAGATGATGGATTGATTAGATTTGATTGATCAAGATCGATGATGATAACATTGTTGAGGATACACAATAATGCAAGGATAGTGTTAAGCAACAAAAATATTGGAAAAGATATTCCAAGATGATGATGGATTGATTGGATTCAATTGATCAAGATTTTGAAGCTTGATTTTGGAACAAAATTGTTTTGAATGATTTCATACAACATTGAAGTACAAATTAGATGACTAATAGTGACTGTTTGGATTGATGTTCAATGAAAGATGAAGCTTTATAAGGAAATTCTTCTCATCAAAATGTGCCATGGGATAGTGATTTGGATTCTTGCTCACAAGTGCTTTGAACAATTTTATTTCATGTTTGCCAATGTTTGGATCACCATATAAGCTGGAGGATATAGATCAAGATTTATTTTTGAAGCAAGATGTAAATATCTGCCCCCAGTGTCTAAAAATGTATGGAATGTCATGGGTGGATGCTTGGATAGGTGTGTGGATGAATGGATATGGTAAGCATGCAAAGGATGCCAAGGATTATCTTGTGATAAGATAACAGGTTTCGATAGAGGATGGTCATTTGGATAGTGCCTCATGGCTCATATATTGTTGGATAGGATAGGATCAATGAAAATGACCCATGTCAATATGTTTACCATAAGCAAGTGTAAAGTGTGCACCAAAATTTTACCAAGATCAAGATAATGTAGGAATATGGATGGTAGATGGATGGAAATAGATTGGATAAATGGTTCATAGATGAAATGGATTTATTATGGATATAAGATGGATGGAATGTTGGAGTTATTATGGATGGGATGAGATGCTTTCACCTGAAGTAGTGCATGCAGATGCTCGATTCTACACATGATGCTTGTTTTCTAGGTTTTCATCATGGTACTTGTCCAAAGTGTTGCCCATGTAGTTTTCACTAGAGGATGATTTTTTTCTTTACTGTTTTCAATCCTCTTTTTGATTTTTTTTTTGGATTTTCATATTTTTTGATTTTTTTGTATTTTCTGAAAGATTTTAAGCTCATGTTGAACCACCTTGTGGTGTTGATGTAGAGGCTTCTTTCATAATGTGCCATTAATATCCTACTTGAAGAAGTTTCTTTTCCAAGATACGTGCACTTGAATACAACTTTTGAAATTCTCGATCTACTTTGGTGATACTGGAGTTAACTCTGTCTTTATGCTCACATCGCCATATTATGCCTTTTGAATCCTTATGATGAAGGATGGTTTCCAATACATGGTCAATGTGAGAATTGGATATCATGCTTGGAAGCGTGGATGGAGTGTATTTAGGAATACAAGATGGATTGGTTGACAATTTGGAATCTTTGACTCTCCAAACTTGGGAAGATGAGCAATGATGTGTGGATACGAAAGTGTGCATGAAATTAGGACCAACTGCTTGATATACTTTGTACATCACTTGAGAAGCCTTATTTTGCATTTGTGGAAATATTTGATGGATGCTTTCCCCTTTTTGTTTTGCCCCATAGTTTCTTTGACTAATGGAATTTGATAGGTATAATCTTTCTTTGTATTCTTTAGTATCCATGTGTATTTGATTTGTCCATTATGCTTCCTTACTTCTTCTATTTTGATAACGTTCCTTGTGCTTTGATTCAAATCTTTCTTTTGGCGTTGGTCCCAATTCATGGATGGGGTGATGCGTGGATGAAGATTCATGGTGTGGTTGGTTGTAGTATTGGCATTGGTTTCATCATAAGGATTCTTCGTGCTCCATCTGTTGATGTTTTCTTGAGACAAAGTTGCCCCCAGTATGGTGGTAGTAGCACCTTTGTTCCTTGATTATGCTTGTTTTGAGATGTCTTGTTCAGTAAGCATTCTCTAATAAATGACCACTGCAAATGACATGATTTCAATTTGCTGCTCTATTGACTCCAGAATACCCTATTCTGTTTGACTTGTTTCCTTGAGTGGATAATGTTGGATATCCTTATACATGATGTCCTCAGTCTAAATTTGGGATATATCTGATCCTAATGTTGAAAAATCAGTTTGACTATAGGAATCAATAACCTACTCTTTTTGTCTAATAATATCAGGAGTAAACGAATCTTGTTTTGAATGCAGATCATTTATGTGTCCATCCAAAGAAAGCATCTCATGGGTAGATGAAGGATTATGTGTTATGTGGATATGATCATCTTGTATAGATATGAGAGTATCCATTAGATCATTGTAGAATCTTGGAGATATAAATTCTTGATCTTGATTAATTTTGGGATTTCTTTTAACATGCTTTAGATCAAGTTCTTGACATGGGTCAATTTTAAAGGATGGATTACTTACAAAGGGTTCTTGGACATCATCATTAGTCATGGTAAGTGGTTCAATATCCTCTTGATCTTTGAGTGGACTTGGATCAAGTGTCGAGTTGAGGATTCCTTCAGTATTTGTAACCATGAGGTCAAAGGGGGTCAATATGTCTTGGAAAAGACCATTGCTAGACCTTGGTGAAATATTTTTATCTTGCTTTGGAATAAATTCTTGAGATATGTCCTCTAACTCATAAGGTGATGTAGAGACATTTTCAACATGCTCATTGGTTGATGGATCGTGGATTATGTCAATAGGACCAAATAACTCTAACACTCCTTGAAATAGATGACTAAAAAGTGGTTCTTGATATATGGTGAGTTGGTCATCGGATGAGGTGGAAACATCTTCAATGTGCTCATTGATGGATAGGTCTTGAACATTGTTTTCAACAATTGTGACAGAGAGATTGTCAATGCTATCGCCAGTGGTTGAATCCTGATTATTGTCCCCAACTGTTATTACTTTTTGATCAATCAAGTCTTGCATGATATTTTTGAGTCAAATACAATCTGATGTTGTGTGTCCCTTTATTTTGTGAAAATCAGAAAGTTGATTTTCATTGTACCATGGTGGTTTCACTAAGGGCTCTTGATAGTTTGCATAGACCTGGGAATTCTGATGAATTTTTCCTGCACCAACTATTGCATGACCGATTCGATTGGCTTCCCAAGTGGTTTGTATTCTCATTTGTTACCTTGTGATATTTGTACTTTAAATTGAACTTGTGGTTATTGATTTTGGAGATGTGGTGATTGAGTTTTGAGATGTGGAGGTTGGATTTGTTGTTGATGTTGTTGATCTTGATATCCAACTTCTTGACTTTGGAGATATTGTTCTTGATGTGGTTGTGGACAAAACTCAATGCTTTGATGATATGGTTTAATCAATGGAAGAGTGTATTGATTTTGGAGTGAATATGTCTCTTGGCTCAATAATTTAATTAGTTTGGCAAGTGATGCAAGTCAATCTAGAAAAATTTGATCCTGATTTTGATTTTGACTCCCTTGATATAGTTGATTCTTTTGTTCAAGTAGATTTCCAATGTGTACTTATGGTGTTTATATGGGATCATGGACAAATTGATTTTGGACAATGTTTTGAATCGGGGTGATGCTTAGATTTGGCATGATAGGTTGAAATTGAACATTGTTGTGTTTGGGAATCACATTTCCTTGATTTTGCATGGTGTTACCTTGACTTGGATTAATACATGGAGTCATTAACATATTGTTTGGACTTTGAACAACATTTGTATCATTTGAAAACATATCCATCCCAAAGTTTACCAAGTGTGGATTTGAAATGTTCATGTTTGGAAAACTTGTACTTGATATATTCACATTTGGCATGTATGGATTTGGTGGGATGATGTTGTTTTGTGGAAGACTCATGCATTGGGTGTTTGGTTGATATATTTGTAGGTTTAGACTTGGATTTAAATCTACCATCGGGAAAGGTGTTCCAAACCTTTGACTGGGCATACTCACATTTGTTGTATCATTGAGGTTTGTAGGAGATAATGATCCCACGTACGTATTGTATAAATGTGAGTTTTGATAACTAAGTGGCATTGTAAGGCTTTGATGGTTTGGTTGAACTGGATTACTCATGATGTATGGATCAAGTTTATATTCCATGTTCTTCTTGTGTTTTGACCTTGTTGAAAAAGTGACCTCTAAGGTGTTTAGGACCAATGATGAGATGAAGGATGAAAGGGGTGAATGATATGAGTATCAAACTTTTTAGGAACTCTGGATCGATGCTAGACTTAGGGTTTGATTTTTATTGGTTTGATTGGATAATGAACTTTGTGAATCCCAAGATGTTAGATGTTATCTTAGGGTGAACTCATTCAAAAGGGTGATAATTTTACTAAGTATGTGAGGAAGGATTCATCCACACACACCTAACTAAATAGATGATTTTGATTTGGTTTAGGGATGTACCCAAGTCTAGATAATGATGTTTCCAAAGCTTTAAAGTTGTTTGTGGGATAGAGATGATGAATTTTTGGATGAATGAAGTGTTTGATTTTTTATCCTAAATGAACCTAAGGATAACCTTGTTTACAAGACCAAGATATTGAAGAACATGCTTTTCTCTAAGAGTAGTTCAAAACCAAAAGACAAATGTTTGCATGAAAACCATATGACCAAAAGATAACAATCACATGTGTGGGGTTCAATTATTTCTTAACTTTGCTTAATGAGTTCTTTTTATCACAAACACACTCTTGATTAGCTTTTAAAACTACATGTCCAATGTCCTAATTTTCTTTCATCCCACAAAGTGCATTATGTGGAAATCAAGGAAATCAAGGAAAAGGTTACCTAATGTTGACTTTAGTAGGAGAAAACTGAGATGAAATCCAAATGCTTAGAAGCCTCTAAGGATACAAATCCCAAGGGAAAGCAATAGCACATGTGTGAATTTGTTCAAGGGTATTTGATTCTCCTAAAGGGTTTGAGATTTGATGCTTATGTTGAAAGTTTGTTTTCCAATGTTTTCGATCAAGCAATGTGTTTTGATTTCAAGAACAATCACAACCCTATGCATATGTGAGATAGTATTTATCAAGTCCCCACTTGGACAAGTCCAACTAAGCCTACTTTTAGCAAATGGTTAGATGCTTGACCCGACTGGCTCCCCTCCACAACACTCACTTATACGGGGCAGCCAAGCATCAATACCCATGAAACTCCCATGGCATACTTTCCATCTCTACTAAAAGTCATAAAAGTGTGGGGTGGCTTTAGAACGACTGTTCTTTCACCAACAAATAGATCAAGGATTTTGGCCTTTTCTAAACAAGGTTTTTAATGTGGGAATTCCGCTTGTGGGGGATCACCCATTCGGTGAGAGACCATTGTTTCCCTTCTCGTCGGGATGAACATCATGATATTGGAATTTGTTCCAATATCCACACTTATATATACTAGTTGGAAGTCACTTGGATTTAGCGTGTTTCCGGTTGGGTCGTTCCCTTGGGTGATTACTTTTTCCCACAATGTAGGCCCTCTAAGATAAAAAAAAGTGAGCAAACATATCCGTAGCTAGATCAATCCGTGTTGCGAAAAAAAGAGAGAGAATATACACAATACACTCCACTCACACTCGCAAGATTTGTTCAATTTTTAATCCCAAATGAAATGTGGATGAAACCATTTTACTTAACTTAAGATCACCAAAAATCCTTTTGATTATCAAGATTTCTGTGAGGCGCGAGAGAAGCACATACTTATTTTCGATGGTATTACTTTGGGTAATTAATTACAAAGCAAAGAAGCACATGTTCATTTTAAATCCACAAAGCAATGATTTGATTCTTTTTAAAGCACCAAAACGAGATATGAAACTTGCCTTGTTCAATTGTTAACCTTAAACAAAATCTAGTAAGTTTGTCTAAAGTTATTTTTAAGCCCTTTGTAGAAAAAAGCTAAAACTTTTGTAGTGTTCTTTTTAGAGCTCAAAAAGACGTGAGTTTTCCTCAAGCAGAAAACTAAAGCATAGAATGGAAGCTCTAAGAATTTAAAAATGCTTTATGAATCTTAAGCTTCAATGCCTGATTTTCTTTAACTCCAATCTTGCTTGCCTTCGCTTGATTCCAATGCTTACCATATTTGATGCTAAACATCAAACAAATTCATTTTTTAGGACTATAGAGTATGTCGTATATGAAAAGGACTTCATGCTACTGGGATAAATATGTCATAAATTAGTGATCTAATACGGACAAGGTCATATTCAAATGAATTTGAAATTTGAGAGTTTTAACATTCATCGAGACAATAAATACAATTTTGATTTTCCATAGCCTATTGGGGCATTGGCAGCAACATACCAATACACATGCCTAGAGGTTAACATGAACAATGTAAAACTTCATAAGATGTAGCATTTCATGACGTGAATAAGCATAATCTTAAGATGCTGCAAAAAAAATATATCAATGAGCAGGATTGAAAAGTTGTTCCAATCCAAAGGATAGAACAAGTAAACGTCAATGTCCACCTTTTGACTATCTATCGACTCTGTGCACTCAGTCACTAAATGAGAACAATGAAATTAAATAAGAGAATGAAAATTATTGGGAGAGAGGTGCAACTAATGATTTCTAAAATATAAAATAGCAAACACCATATTCCCTCATTTAGAAGATTTCAAATCGCAACTATTTGGGCTCCTCCAGATCTTTTGCCGCAACTGCTTCCGTGTGGCGGGTTCACCAACCAAACTCCACGTTTTATCACCCTCAAAGTGGTGAAGACGCGATTCAACCAACTACAATAAAGCATTAATGTAGAGAAAAAAAAAGAGACACAACAACATTAATCAGACAACCAACAATCATCACCTACAGAAAAAGAACCTTGAGATTTATTTACATGCAAAAGACAACAGTATATGACCGAAAACCAAAAGTATAAGTAAGCCAAGCAATAAATATGCACAGGACTATAGGAACTACTATTAATGAAATCTATGACTGTCAACTGCCTAACCCTCTCCCTTTGTTTTTGATAAAGGGTAAAATGGGTTTTACAGGGACCCGAAACCATAGAGTTTACAAAAATAAGGAAAGGAAACAAAAGTCCAACAAAAAACACCAGCTGCCAGAAACGAAAAGGACGGAGCAAATAGCAGCCGACCGTAATAGACCATAAAGGTCAAGCAAAAAAGGCTAGCAGAGCAGACAACAAAAAAATGGCTGCAACTAACCCAGAGTCTTGAGGACAGACTCCGTCTCTACCTCCAAATTTTGCATGTCATGGACTCCCTTTTTAAAAATTTGAATCATCTTCGGAGTGGGGGGGGCCTTTCTCTTTAGATTGGCTCTAGTTCTCTTTGATATGCCAGCATCCATTTCATGGCTTTCATCATTGGTCTCCTCCAGGTCCACCACCAGAGACCCCTGTTGGGCTCTGTCTAACTTCTCAGTCATTGCATTAATTATAATGGCGTTGTGTCTGGCCATCCGATTGTTTTGCTCTGCAACAATTTTGATGTCATCAGAAAAGGAAAGTTTAGTGTTTGTAAAATGTTAACAATAATGGAAATATAGTCATAAGGCAAACTGTATTGGTGTATTAGCAGCTATCTTGCATCCATATCAATGTAAGACAATTAAATGAATCTTAACCATTCACTAATCTTCACCATTTTTCAACTGCTTTTCACCATTTTCTCTCTTTCATTCCCCTACCACTGTTGGTATCTACGTAGCAAATTTTCGCAAGGATGAGGTAAAGAAAATAGAAGGGTAGATGTCGGTATGGTTGATGCTACAAAATTGGCATTGTGTGAATTGAAGTCCGCCTTAGCCGCTACCTCCTTTCAAGTGAATTCAACGCTCTCTATGCCATCGTGCATCTTCAAAAGGCCATTGAACCATTTTCCAAAGTCTGCACTACAAATCTGCAAACACTTTAAATCATAAACTTTGATTTTAATAAGCATTAGTTATTAAAGAGCAAAAACCTTCAAACATCAATTTCAATAAGCATTATGGGCTTAGATCTATTGTAAAATCTAATCCCAACTACTAAAGAGTAGAGATATATTGTAAAGAGATTGATTACTAGTATACTTCTTAAGATCTAAGCACCATGTGAAGTTAAAATGGTCAATCTCAATGAGGAATATGCGATTAAAAAATGCTATGTACAGTTGTCTAACATTTATAAAGACAATAATTTTTTGTCAATAGTCCTTATTTCAATGTTATGAAAGCTTCAATGAAATATGCAATGCAATTTTCTTACATGTTGTGTAGATTGATACAAAAAGAGTCCTATTTGCACAAATCTTAAAGCTTATATAAATAGAAACAAAGTCTTTTACCCTCCTATCTAAATGTCTGAATTGATATTAAACCAACTTAAATAGAGACTTTGAAGTCCCATCCCAAGCATGAATTGATATGAATGTCAAAAACCAACATAAACAGAGACTTCACCCTCCTTCTAACGTCATTATGTGGATGTCAAAATCTGCAAATTGCTTAAACTATAACACACACATTAGCATGGTTAGTTTTTTAAAATAAAACAAACATTCAACATCCCTATGAGATATTTCATCATGCTTCAAAATGCAAACAAATAACAAATAATCAAAGCATATGAGAACATGAAGTATACCTATCCCATAGTGGATTGGTGCTATTTTGATATGAAAAGTAGCCCTTTCCCAATCCTTAACAAGCTCAATGACCAAAATGCCTTGAAGATGCTATGAAAATGAAGATGGTGGATTCAAATGCATGAAATTGTGGATACTAGACTTGTGCCTAAGATTGTGTCTCCAAAATGAGAAGAAATGCCTCTTATTTATAGGTGAGATTGAGAGAAGAAGAGGAAAAATGGATGAATGTGGGACTAATCTTGAGCCAATGAAAAGATGCAACTTATCAAGATGTGAGAGGATGAAGGTTGAGCACATTTTGATCAATGTGCCAAAGAGGGGGAGATTTGAAATTCAAAAGATGGTTTGTTGGAGGGAGAAGAAAGGGTCTTAAATGGCAAGTGGGAGACATGTAAGAGAGGAGTTAATGCTATGTTGGAGGGGACAAGACATTTGGGAGGGAGATTTGAAATGGAGGAATATTCTCTTTTTATGCCATGTTGAGGGAAATTAGAAGAATTAATAAATCAAAGTAAATGTTTTATTGTGCAAGTGGCAAAAGCTAGAGAAAAAATGATTAGTTTTAGAAGTTAATCATGACTTAATTAACTTTAGATAGAGATTAGTTGACATGACATTTGATTTAGATTTTAAATCAAATGGGAGGAAATAATGGACATTAGCCATTTAATTAAACACATTTTATTTAATTAAATGAAGAAACTTTAGGAGATAATTAAATAAAATGATTTATTTAATTAAAGAGATAACCTTATGAGATTAATCAAATAAAATTGATTTATTTAATTGATGGGAGGATATGATTTAATTAAATATGAGGAATGCATGATGTCAATTTTGCATGTCTACAATGTTCGACTTCAATTTATAAATTATAAGTTTTTGCATCCACTTTAAAACCATAAGTACCTTGTTATTATATTCATACTTCATCTCATGGTGAAGAGTAGATGGGACTCCCTTCGTAGCATCAATCCAAGTCTACCAAGGAGAATATTATATGAAAGAGGTTTTGGTATAACATGGATGAGGGTAGGAAAAATCACGAGTCCTACCTAATGGGTAGTGTGATTGTCCCCAATGGTTGCCTACCAACATTATCAATGCCATAAATTGTAAGACCTTGTCCTGTGTGGCCTTATTAGTCAGTGATGGTTCATGTCCTATATTCTTTATGTTGGATGATATGCATTAGAGATTGTTGTTCCTATACATCAAGTTGCTTATATTTTTGATTGCTAACTAACTAACTAGTGGTTTTTATGATTTTGTGTGATACCTAGATGAGTTCTATCCCTTATCTTCATAAGTATGCAACTATCGAGATGTTTCATTGTTGGTAATTTCATTATATATTAAATGGACTTCATCATGCTAGGTGAGTTTATATTATGAACTTGTAAATCTGAATATTAAGGTAATGATTGATATTCGATATTTAGTTGTGGTAGTATTCATTATAGGCTAAATAGATTATTTATAAGTGGTAATATTTTCATAGTAAATAACATGATCAACTATTGCTTGGATCTAAAATGAATGCTGCAAGTAGGAAGAGTTAAATTATATGTTACTTATGTAGATTTTATTTTTTAGTTGATTACCATTAGAACCCACTCCAATTCCCCACTTATGAAAAGTGGCGAAATTTGAGTTGGTTGGGTGGTTGGGAAGTTATGAGGAGTTGGTTTCACTTTCTCTTTTATATATTCCTTCTTTTGAACTTTTGGGGGCTTGGCTTCTCTCTTTTTGATTTGGTTGTTCTTTTGTCCTTGGGATGCTTTCTCCGTTTGGAGATGAGAATTCTTGGGGCAGATAGAGGAGAGGATGGGAGAGGAAGAGTGGAAGAACAAGACTTGGAGAAGGAGAGGCTATCACCTTTTGGATTTGCACTAAGTTGGTAAGGTCTATCCCTTCGTAGATATTTATTTAAGAATTAAAGGTATATTGTTTATGTTTTGAACTTTATGTGCAATTTAATGTTAGATCCTTTTTGGGTATTTGTTGAATTTGTGTGGTTGGTATTGTCTTGTTGGAATTTCATCTTGTTTCAATTTTCTCCTTATGTGAATAGCTATTTAAGGGTTAAGGTGATGAGCCATAGCATGTGAGTTGCATAGTGCCTAGCATTTTGGCTTAAGGAACCCTTGTGATTACTGGTGATGTATGTGTAAGGGAAAAGCTATGTCAGTGCCCTTAGAGCTTAGGGTGGATTGAATATCAATCCTATGGTTCAGAGGAGAGCTTTTGGCCTTCTTTTTTTTCCCTCTCTTGTTATCTTTCCAAGTTTACCTACAAAAGTTGGAGATCAAATGGGATTTCATCAAATTAAAGTTTAAGAATGAGGTGTATCTTATAAAACTAGTGGTGGATTTAAGGAAGATAGTTAAATTCCTTTCTCCTTGATTGTTGATATGTATCCAAGATACTAAACAAAGAGTTAAGGTCTCCATGTTGAATAGTGTGAAGGGTTTTCTTGTAAATGAAAAAAAAAACCATATGTGGTTATAGTTGTCTTCAAGTACTTCATTGGTTGAATAGGACAAAAGGGGTGTAATAATAGAAATTGTTTTATCATGTGGTATTTTGAGTTAATTTAGAGAATAAAAGAGTAGGTAGGGTGATCAACAAAGAATGAGAAGAATGCTTGGTTCTTGTGGATTTTTCATAATCTTTTGAATGATTAAAATAGGAGAGGAATCTTATATCCACTAATGAAGGTTTAAGCTGAGTTTAAAATACAAATTAATGTGATTAAAAGAAATAGTAATATGGGTAAAATATGCATGCAAGACATAACGAAATGTAGAAAGATACATACAAGGTTAAACATTATTTTCTGTTTTAATTATATAAATAATATATATTATAAAATTTATAATATATATTACATTATATAATTATATATGTAGATAGATAACATGTTTGAATTATAATTTTATATAGTAGATTATATATATAATTAATACTTAATATTAATGAAATATTAAATAAAATAAAACATAATTTAAAACTAAATTTTATCTTGGTCATGGGGCCGATCCCAAGGCCGACCCAGGCAGCCAAAAGAGGGGTATCTCACCCTTCCCTGAAAAATTATCAATCGGCCCACTAATTGAAAATGGTGTCAGGTCATAAAAACATCCTCCAATCAATGAATAGTTCATTAATTGGTAATTGAAATATAATCTGCCTCTGAAATTCAATATGAGTAACTTAGAGTGTCTGGAAATGAATAACGGCATGCATTGCAGTGATATGTTCGTGATCATTCATAAGTTGTGTAAAAGATGGCGTTCAATTTTTTTTGGAAGAAAATTAAATCTGCATTCCATTATCAGTCCATCGCTTAAGAGAATGAGGGGGTTTGTAATAAATATTTGATATATATAATGGTCTGAATTTCTAGTCTGAAACTTATGGATATATAACCATCTGACGCCTTTATAAAATCTGAAAATCTGCAAAACAATCCATATATATAATAATCTGAAAGCTATATAATCTAGAACTTATATGTGTATCTAATATTTGCAATCAAGTTTTCCTGTAAAATATCTGACCATTTGTAGGTTAAATAAAGTATTTCCAAAGGTATATATGTATATATTTATTGAAAATAAAAGTCTTGGGAAAACCTGCATCCTTTTTGTTTGTATGTAATAATTTGTATTCCAAATACAAAAAAATATAGAATTAAATAATATGCATTTATATATAAAAGAAATCTGTATGTCTGGATAAATTGAATAGAAAAGAATGGGATGTTTTTCGTATGCATGTCAAAAAAATCTGAAAATTTTCCACCGTCGTCTACCTAATCCTGCAACTTCAAAAGCTAAATAATCTGAAACGGCTGTACATTGAAAAGTAAATCAAATCAAATCTAAAAAGGAAAGAAAGAAAATCCCTTACAGAAGCAATAAGTATAGAACTTAGTTATGATTGGTCAAGTAGTTGTAAGTTGGTTACTAGGTTGCAATTAAAGTAATAATTATGTAATGAAATTTAAACAAATTTAAGTTGAAATAATGTTTAGTTATATATTGGGATTATTAATTGAATTAAAAATATTTAAATTAGAAGTTTGATGTTTCTAAATTAGTGGTAATGATATTTAATTTTATAAGTCACAAAATATTTTCTTAAGAAATTCAAGATGGCAGTTTCCATTTTGGTCAATTGTTAATTAGTAGTTAATTCAACTCAGCATAAAATAGAAATTGTTTTTTTGACCTTTCTTTTAAAATTAGTAATTGTGGGAAGAAATGGATTTAAAAAATATATATTTTTTATTTATATTTAATATAAACATAATTCAGTGATAGTTAAAAATTAATTTATGATATTTAATGTGTAAAGCTTAACTTTTAATTGATAGTAATTACAATAAGCAATCCATTTAATTATTCAATAATTGTGATTAGACTTAACACTACACTGTTGAGATTAGAAGAGGCTAAAACTAACGATTTAATTTCTTGATCAAAATTGGATAATACCATAACACGAGTATTGATGATATAGTAAAATTTTCTATAGACGTGGGGTATGTGCAGGATCATCATGGAAAAAATAGGCCCTTAAGTGGCAAAAAAAATCAGAAAAATCAGAGTTAGGCAACTTGACGTAAAAATTTGAATATAAAAATTTGAATAAGTTATCTATATTATTTCAAAAATGTGAATCTGTCGAAAATTGAATGTAGTTTCTAAACTACTAGGTTTGTTTAAAAAAAAAAAAAACTATTTGGTGAAAATTTGAAATTTCAATGTAGTAGTACTTAAATTTCGTGGAAAAAATAAGAAGTAGTGTATGTCGACCACCATAACCACAATAAAATTATAATATTTTTTTATAATATTTTAGATATAAGTAGAGGACTCATGTCCCGATGTGATGCATATTTTTTTGTAATTTTTTTCCAAGTAAATAATTAATTATGAATTTTTTATTACAACTTTTAAAAAATATAAAAACTTGTATGTCTACCACCTTAACTTGGTCAAAAATTCATGAAATTGATTTTTTTTTTTAATCCTATAGTATGCAAAGCCTAGAATGTGACACATGTTTTGGATTCAAAAAATGTGATACCATTTGAAAGCTATAGATGTTTTTAAATCAGTCTATCAATAGGACTTTAGTCGTAATTTGAATAGAAAATGAATAATAATTACTTATTAAATTCAAAGTAAAACATAATTTATATTGGTGAAAAGATGAAAATATCCTTCAGAAACCATTTTCATTTCATCAATTTTGGGTTAAAAAAAACGTCGTCAACCACATACCCATCATATTGCCACTTTTTGGCCCATCATGATCCTGCACATACCCCGTGATGAAAGAGTTAAAATTAGATTTAGAATTGTTGTTTAATGAAAAGAACTCTTGGACGTACTCTTGTTCCTAATACTCTATAATTATAACTAAAAAAATTATTTCATATTTAGAAGTCATGTTAGATTGATAATTAATTAGTTAGATAATAATATTAAGAAAATTCTTCTATTGTTGCTTTAATCAATTAGTGAGTAATGTTAGACTTGCATTAAAATTCTTGGAATAAAGAGTTATGGATATGTTCAATTAGTTTTAGAACTAATGAATAAATTTTGTTTGATTTCTTGACAAATGTTAAGGTTGTTATATAATCTAAATTTTAGATGTAGTGTTAATCAATTAAGTCAAAATTAATTAGAGTTGTGTTACAAATCATAATGTATCAGTCATACAAGTAAGTGAAGTTAGCTTGGGATTAAAATTATTTGAGTATAACATTGTGCCAACTTTTAGGATGGAACTTAGATTATTGAATGAGTTTGATTGAACAAGAATAATATTATTAATGAGTTAGTAAATAGTTAAAAGAGGATGTTTAAGGATAATGGTAATCATGATACTAATATAAGTGTTAGGGATATTTAATGCTCATCTTCTCATTAGTATGTTGTTATGGTATATGTGGTTGGTAATTGTTAGTGTTTATACATGTTTGTTTCAAAAAAATGTTTTGGTTGTGTATTGTTTGGTTGCATTTTTTTCTAGGGCATGCCATGAGTAGAAAGATTATTAGGTTTTATGAGATTCTTATTCACACCAAGCTTCTCTAGAAGATCAATGCTACAAACATTAATACTTGATCCATTGTCAATAAGTGTATGTCTAACCCTAGTTTTATTAATAACAACCAATATCATTTAAGCCTCATATTATTTTTGAATTGTAGGTAGAGGTATTTCATGTTGAGGGAATGTAATATCCGACTTTGTTGTCTCCATACAATCAAACAAAGCTACTACATCATTCGGTTTGATAGAAGGTGATATATCAATCTTCTACAAATCCTCTTGGAGCATCAGGTGGTATGTAGGTGAAGTTTGAATCAAATCCAAAAGAGATATCTTGGTTGGAGTATCATGAAGTTTCTCAACAAGATCATACTCTTTACCACTAGGCTGAGGGATATTAGGCGTTGGGTGAAGATATGGTTGAGGAAAAGGAATGGAAATTGTTGTTTGTTTTGGTTTCTTATTATTTCTAGTGTTATATGTGTAAGAAACTACATGATAACTAGGTTGGTGCAACACATCTTGGTGCAGATGATTACTTTGATTGAGTTGTTTTGTAAAGTCTAAGATATGACCATGAGGTTTTGGAGGTCCTATAATGAGAGGATTTTTAGAGGGAGGTCATATAATGAGAGGAGGTCTAATAATCAATTGTGAGTTCACAATTTCAACTAAGTTAACTACTTTTTGACAATCTTCTATCAATAGGGATCTAACATCATTTTTGAACCTTCATCTATGTAAACCACCTTACTATCATTTGAAGGAGAAAATATGTCAATAATTTCATCCTCTTTCACCATGATATCTTCTCAAGTGGGATATGTATTGGGAGAGGAACAAACATGATTCCCATGATTATTAGTGAGTGGTTCATCTTGCACCAAGATACACTAACAAGTAGGAGAGATATTGGGAGAAGAACAAACATGATTCTCATGATTTTCAATGATTTCATCCTCTTCAACAAAGATGCCCTCACAATTAGGAGAGATATTGGGAAATGGATTAAAGAAAAATAACAAAAGAGGAGGGAGAAACTCAATTTCATATGTTTGTAGGAAAAATTCTTTAAATTTCTTAACAAAGTTTCACAATAAGATATTAATTATGAAATAAAAGAAAAAATTGCAAGGAAAACATTATGATATGTCCTATGAATCAAACCAGTAATGCACAAAAAAATAAGATAGTTGTAGGCTTGATTTCTAGAGAATGAAACCGGATATGAGCATAGCACACATGAAAGGTTTTGTATATAAAAATTAATGCTAAACTAATAGGACATTTGAGTGCCCTAGTCCAGAGAGTTGAATTTTGATATTTAAGAAAATTAAAATTGAAAAAAAGTGTTTGAAAATCAATAGACATGTAGAGGTTTAGGTCTAGATGTATACAAATTTATGGAAATGCATGAAAAAATATTTTTTCTATATGAAGCACATGATAATACATAAAGTTTTGTATTTTTAAGACAATAAAAATTGTTGAAATGATAATTTTCATAATTTAAAGTGCTATAATTGGTTAAATTTTTCTTGAAGAATGCCTAAAAGGAATACTTTTTTATCTTTCAAAAATGAAAACACTATGCAATTTTTCACTTTTTCAATTTTTTTTACTAAAATATGCATGGAATTTTGAGAAATGAAAGCAACCTAGGATTCCACTTAGACTTCTTAATGAAATAACTTAGATCTAAGCCCTAAACAAGGAAAAATAAGATCTAAAATTATGCAATTTAATTCAAATTATTTGTAATTTTTCATTTAATGTATAATGATCAAAGGATGAAAATGCATAGCTTAGAAAAGGAAATAAATTCAAATTAGCAACAAGATCTTCAAATCATCTATATTTTTATATTAATTTTCATAATTTGTGCCAATGAAAATCAAAAAATTGCAAGCGTAGGATATGTCAAGTTCACCAAAATATGATGTAGGAAAACGGATCCTAGACCCAACTAAGATTAGCCTCTTTTGACTTAACATCACATTTGGAAACAAGATTAACTAGGGTTGATGATTAGCTTGCTTCCACAAGTGAGAGAAAATCTCTTAGGTTTTTTGTTGCTCTTTTGTGTTTATGGCTTGATGATAATTTGATGTGTGTTTTAGGAAACCTATTTGACATAAATCCTAGATCTGAAAATACATTTTACCACATAGATGAAATTGAAAGGTCTTAAAATGAAGGTAGATCTAAGAAGGGAATACTTTTGTGTACTTATGCTATAAATTTTAGGTTGAACTGAGAGGTTAAAGTAGTTGGGTGCCCTAGACTAAGATGTTACTTTTCTGGATTTGAAAACTCTGAAATGTAGATTGTAGTATGCTCTATGTTTTCTATGATCGTCGACTGAGAAAATTTCCAGATCTAACTTGCACACATGAAAAGAGGGAAAGTTTTTGTTGTATAGGGGCTTTCCTAATTTAAACCCCATTTTGATATTTCTACCTCCACATACAATGATTGATGATGATCAAGAGGGAATACCCAAGGTCGGCTAGAGGCCAAAACAATAATTGATTGAAATGATAAATGATAATTGAAAATATTACCTTTGGTATGAAATCCTTGATGAAGTGATGCCACACCACAAGTTACCAAATTTTTTGATTGATGGATGCCTTGATTGCTTGATAGATAGGTGTAAAAGGTTAGTTCCCAAAACATAATAGATTGTTATAGATAGCATGTAGAGGATGACTAAATACATATTCATAACTTGAAAATAATAGCTCCTTCTTCATAATCATCTCTTTCTTCCCTAATGTTCAAATAAGAATAAAAATTGTTTATATATGAATTCCAATTGATATTTTTGAATATAGGCTGGCTTGTGATTATTTTAAACCACCAAAGATCAACACCAAAAGTTAAATTTGAATTAGGAGTCCGATAAGGTCAATGGTGCCCCACACCCCTGGTCAAGTGATTTCGCCTCAATTTTTTTGAGAAATCAGGGAATTTAATATTATTTTATAATATGGCCCTAAACTAAATAAATTATTATTATAATTAATGATGTAGGAAAAATAGGGTGTCAAGGTAGTGTGGAATTGTTAGGGGTGGCAATTTACGATACTATAATAGGGTCAATACAAACATCGCCTCTAGATTTGTGGCCTCCCTTTTGGATTTAGGAGAGCAGAAAGAGATGGTGTGGAGCCTAGAAAAGGAGTTAATAAAAAGGGAGTTCCTGCTGGGATTAATGCATCTCAACCTTAGTGAGTCCCATGATTAAATATTTAATTATTTTCCCCTAAGTTGCTGATTTTATTTATTAAATAAACAAATTGTTATTTCCAAATTTCTAAGGTACTTTGTGAGACCTAGCAAAGAGTTGTCATCCTACATAAAAGATGCAAAAGGGTAAAAAAGTGACACATGTCACATGGGTGCTCCATTGGGAAATTTTTTTTTTTTAGACCATTAAAATGAGCACCATGTTGACATGTGGCAATCTATTTTGGAAGCAAGTATTGGCAGGGTCCACTTCTATATAATTTTATTTTGGCAAAGCAAAAGCAAGGAAAGGTGACACTTGTCACTTGGGTTCTTATTTGAACATTTATAATTGTGAAAACCTCTAGGATGTGTGCCATGATGCCATGTGGCATGTTTTTGACATTGTTGACTGAAGCTTGGAAGTGAAAGTTGCTAAAAGGATACTAAGTTGTCACTTGGAGTGACTAATATTCAAGATTGAGTTCTAAATTGGTAGTTTAGCTAATTTTCTCTATGTGAGGCCTAGCATGTGAGGTTTCTTGCTTTTTGGAGCTCCAAGCCTTGCATGTCCTTGCATGTTGTTGTATGCACAACATGTTTGAAAAATTACTAATTAGGTCACTCAAGACTCATGCATATTGTTGATTTTAGTTTGCATGCATGCATAAACTGAAAGATTAACACATGAAAATATTGGAGGCCCATGTATAAGAAGCATATATTTATTCCTTTGTGCATTTATATATAGTGAGTTGTGATTGTAATATCTATATACCGTTATGTTTCCAAATTAACTCTAGAATCTTGTATCATAGTGAATCAACACCTGCAAGAGCATAGACATTGAACATTGTATGTAATAACTTTTTTACTCTAATATAATTGATCTATGCTTTGGTGTGTGGTTTTTTATCTGAAAGGGTTTTCCCACATAAATCTTATGTCTTGTGGTTAATGCATTTAAATCTAAAAATAATTAATTTCATGTGCATCTTAAATGAAACTGTGAAAGTTACAAGATTTGAAACAAAGTTTTGTAACCCTCTCTTGATTGATATGCATTAGCGAAGCATTTCTACACTCATCTTTACTTTTAGTTGGTATCAAAGCTTGACCATCTTTGTTTTTGATAAATGAAAAATGGTTTTACAGCCCGACCTAAAACCACAAAGTTTACAAAAAATAGGAATAAGCATTAATGTCACCAGAGACAAAGAGGTTGCAGAAAAATAAAGCCCAAGAAACACAACAGTTACCAACCCAAGGCCAACAAGGGCCACCAAAAAAACCCAACCAATAAAATCAGCAAGAAACCCCCAACTAGTTCCTAAGAACTTAAGAGCTTCAACAACCTCAAATTCAAGATTGTGCATTTCCTGAGTGCCCTTCTTCAGGATTTGAACCATCTGGGGCGTAGGAGGAGTCTTCCTCTTCATACTGGCTCTCGTCCACTTAGAAATGCCTGCATCCTCAATACTATTCTTGTCCTTATCTACTACCACCTTTGTTAAATCCTTGTTGAATTTGAAGGATATTTTGTGCTTATCTAGATTAAGTGGGAGTTTTGTAGAGGTTGATTTGTAATCTTGTTGTAGGTTTAAGATGACAAGCACATTTGAAAGAATAGAGATGGAGAAATTTAATGACAACAATTTTGAGTTATGAAAACTCAAATTAGAGGATATGCTCTTAAACAAAGATCTATGGGCTACAATATCCATTACAAACCCAACAACAACCTCACAAGAGGATTGAAACCTAATGGATCGAAAGGCCAAGGGTCTAATATGACTCTATTTGGCTGATTTTATGCTTCCAAATATTCATGAGGAGAAGACTGCAGCTAGTCTTTGGAAGAAGCTTGGAGATTTTTATAAAGGGAAATCCTTGGAAAATAAGTTATTCTTGAGAAAGAACCTTATTCTTTGAGGATGGAGGAAGGAGGATCAGTTGTTGATAACCTGGATGTACATTTAATATTTGTGTTGCTCAACTAGGTTTTGTTGGTCTAAAGATTGAAGATGAGGACCATTACATGCTTCTACTATGTTATTTTCCAAACTCATGGGACCACCTAGTTGTTGGTATGTGGCGACTGATCATGCTATACTATATAGCCCATGGTATACTATACACCTCGGCCCCCTGTCCTTGCTGGGGTCTAGGGCCGGGCCGAGCCCCGGGCGGGGGTTCGGGGGCAGCCCCAAAAAGCGGGGGTTCAGGGGCGGCAGCCCCCGAGAAAAATTTTCTTCCTACTTTTTCGTGTGATCACCAAAAAAGGGAAAAATCAATGAAAAAGGAAAAAATCCAATTTTGTAGAACCCTAAAATCTGGAAGCTTCTAAGCTTGGTAAAAAGGGGTTCGGATGGGTATTTCAGTATGATGAAAAACACAATTATTCGCAAGATTGTAATGGGGTTTTTACAATTGGATGGCTGTGGTTTGGTGGATGTAGCCCGGATTGGGTGAACCACGTTAAATTCTTTGTGTTATGATTTATTCTATGTATGTTTCGTTTCTCTGTTTATTATATAAAATCTGCATTTAATTGTTAGATCTGCCATCTCTAACCCTAACACTAGTGATGGCTATTAGAAGTGCAACAACCACTTTAAAGATATCAGATGTGGTTGCTTCATTTTTTTCTGAAGAGATGCGGAGGAAATCTTCTGAGATGGCCAAGGATTCCTTGTATGTTCATGGTAGATCGAAGGAGAAAGGAAAGAAAAAGGAGAAGTCTAAGTCCAAGTATTCGGGGAGATCTAGAAGTCTTCTAGTAAAAAATCTAAGCCTAAATTTTTGAATTGTGGTAAATCCAAATTTTTTGGAAAGATTTTAAAGAGGGGAAAAAGAAGAAAAACTATAAATCCTTTGATTTTGAATATCATTCTAACCTTGAAAACACATGCATCAAAAGATGTTTGGTTGACAGAATTAGGTGTCTCTTTCCACATGACCTCTCACAAAGGTTGGTTCTCAAAGTATGAAGAGTATGACGGTGGGAAAGTGTATCTAAGGGATGACTCTCACATGAAGATTATTTGTCATGGAAGATTCAGGATCTCATTCCCTGATGGTAGAGTGAAGAGGATTGGTGGTGTATTGCATATTCCTAGTTTGGCACAAAATCTACTATCAATGATCAAGTTGAGTGATGTGGGAGTGCAGGTTGTTTTCTTGAGTGGCAAATGCAAGATAAACAAAGGTTCTATGGTGCTTGCTAAGGGTGTTGGGATTCGCACCTTGTATAAGCTAGATGCATGCACTTTCTAGTGCAATAGCACTTCTATGAAGTCCTTGAAGAAAAGGGCTATGGATTATTCATCCTCCCCATTAGCTCAAGAAGAGCAGAATACCATGGTGTCTACATCTAATGGTCATTCTTTCTTGGTACTTAAGGGTGACAATGCTTTGGAGATAAAGCTCCTAGTTGATAAAATAATGTTGTGGCACTAAAGGCTTAGAGCCCTAAAAAATAACAGCCTTGTTGAAGACCTTGATGATTGTAATCTCAATTTTGATTTTTGTGAACATTATTTATATGGAAAACAACATTGTGTTTCATTTTATTCTATTTCTCACAAATCTTTTGGGGCTTTGGATTGTGTGCATTCTAATGTGTTTGGTCTAGTTAATGTTCCTTCATTGTCTAGATCTATATATTTTATCTCATTCATAGATGACTATTGTAGAAGGATATTTGTGTACCTCCTCATAAGTAAATTTGAAGTTTTCAAACAATTTAAGGAATTCAAATCCTTGGTTGAAAACTAGACTGGTAGAAAAATCAAGTTCTTGAGGACAAATAATGGTGGTGAGTTTTGTTTTGCATATTTCGATAGGTTTTGTAAGGACCATGGGATCAAGAGACATAAGACAACTAGACATACACCCCACAGAAAAATGGATTTTTGAAGAGGATGAACATAACACTGATGGATAGGGCTAGGAGTATGTTGAGTGGTGCTAACATTGAACATAAGTTTTGGGCTGAATTTGTAGCCACTACATGTTCTTTGATCAATAGAATTCCTATTTAGGCTCTTCTTGAAAATAAACTTATTGAGGCATGGTCTAGAAAGAATCCCTCGATGAGAAATATTAGAGTATTTGGTTGTGAGGCATATGCTCATGTGACTGATGTGAAGATATCTAAGCTAGAGAACAAGGCAGTGAAGTGTATCTTCATCAGCTATGGTTTTAGTGTGAAAGGGTACAAGTTTTAGGATCTAGCTATAGAGAAGGTGCTCTACATTAGAATTGTGATCTTCTATGAGCTAATACCTTCCACAGTTGATCTATGGCTAGAGAAGAAGGAGAAGAAGGAGGTAGCTCAAATTCCACCTACTCCTAAGAGAGATAAACTATGTACTCTTGGTGGACCTAATGATGAGGATAGATTTAGCATCTTTGATAGCTTTGAAGAAGAGCAAGAACCTCTACCTCAATAATTGAGGAGGCCTACATGAGAAAGGTGAAAACTAAAAATATTTGGATATTCTATGTTAGATTTGAGATGCATATTTTCTTTGATTGCTAACACTAATGAGCCTAGGACTATTAGAGATGTTATGGGTATGAATGATGTAGCTTCTTGGATGGAAACCATGAATGAAGATATGACAACATTGAAAAAGAATGCTACATGGGATCTGGTACCTTTTCCTAAAGGACAAACACCCATTGGTTGCAAATGGGTGTTCAAGAAGAAAATGGGTCTTAATTGTAGTGTTGAGAAGCATAAGGCAAGGTTGGTCATGAAGGGATATTCCTAGGTGGATGGAATAGATTATGGGGATATTTTCTCTCCTATAGCCAAGTTGACATCCATTTGATTCGTTTTATCACCTGTAGTAGCTTATGAATTGGAAGTTGAGAAAATGGAGGGTATGTGCAAGATCATGATGGGCCAAAAAGTGGCAATATGATGGGTATGTGGCTGATGACTATTTTCTTACCCAAAATTGATGAAACAAAAAGGGTTTTTAAAGGAGATTCTCATCTTTCCACCAATATAAATTATGCTTTACTTTGAATTTAATAAGTAATTATTATTCATTTTCTATTCAAATTATGACTAAAGTCCTAATTGATAGGTTGATTGAAAAACATCTATAGCTTTCAAACGGTATCACATTTTTTGAATCCAAAACATGCATCACATTCTATGCTTCACATACTATAGGAATAAAAAAAGAAAACTTGAATTTCATGAAGTTTTGACCAAGTTAAGGTGGTCGACATACAAGTTTTATATTTTTAAAAATTTGTAATAAAAATTCATAATTAATTATTTACTTAGAAAAAAATTACAAAAAATATGCATCACATCGGGCATGAGTCCTCTACTTATATCCAAAATCTTATAAAAATATTATCATTTTTTGTGGCTAGGTGGTTAGAAAAACACCTACTTCTTATTTTTTCCCTGAAATTCAAGTACCACGCATTGAAATTTCAAATTTTCACCAAATAGATTTTTTTTTTAAAAACCTAGTAGTTTAGAAACTAAATTCAATTTGCTACAAATTCTATTCTTACATATTTTTCAAAATAATATAGATAACTTATTCAAATTTTTACGTCAAGTTTCCTACCTCTGATTTTTCTAAATTTTTTGCCACTTAAGGGCCTATTTTTTCCATGATGATCCTGCACATACCCTGGATGTGAAGACAACTTTCCTTCATGGTGATTTGGAGGAGGAAATTTATATGTCACTCCTAAAGTATTTTGTTATGAAAAGAAAAGAGAATTTGGTGTGTAAGTTGAGAAAACATTTCTATGATTTGAAACAATCTCTTAGGATGTGGTACTAGAAGTTAAACACCTATGAGTTGTCCTTGGAATTTTTGAGATGGACAACTTTGACCATTGTGTCTATTACAAGAATGATAATGGTTGTATTCTCATTATTATTTTGTATCTCGATATGATATGTTGTTCATTGAGAACGGAAAAAATATGATTTTAGATTTGAAGTCTCAATTGTTAGCATAGTTTGACATGAAAGATTTGGTTACAACAAGGTATATTCTATGGATTGAGATCAAAAGAGATAGAGCTAATAGAAAGATTTGGCTTAGCTAGAGAAATTATGTGAACTCTGTGTTTGATAGATTTAGCATGACTACTTGTAGATAGATGGTTGTTCTAGTTGTTCAAGGGATAAAGCTTTTTGTAGAGGATTGTCCAAAATATTCTATTGAGATGGATGACATGACCAAAGTTCCTTATGTGAGTATTGTTGGTAGCTTGATCATGTATGGTATAATGGTCTATACAAGGCTATAAATTTCCCAATTAGTGGGAGTCCTCAGTCATTTTATGACTAATCCTAGACAGGTGCATTGTGATGTTGTGAAGAGAGTGTTTAGGTACTTATGGGGTACTTCCAAGTATGCCCTATGTTTTCATGGTTATCCTACTAGACCTCAATATTTAGTGAGAATTCATGGATATGTGGATTCATATTGGGAAGGTGAAATTGACAAAAGGAGAGCCACCAATTAATATGTTTTGACGATGTTTGATGGTGCAATAAGTTTGATGAGTAAGCATAAAGCTATAGTCACTTTTTCCACTACTTATTCTAAGTACATGGTAGCTAATCATGCTTTTAAATAATCCATTTAGCTTAAGATACTGTGTTCAAATATTTGTTTTGATGTAGGATAGGTTACTATCTGTTGTGAGAGCCAGAGTGTTATATGTTTAGCAAAAAATCCTACTTTCAATGCCAGAACATAGCACATTGATGTGTAGTTCCATTTTTTTCATGCTTTGGTGGAAGAGGGAAAGGTTAACTTGGAAAAGGTGGAAACTTTTTTGAATGTTGTTGATGCATTGATGAAGCCATTGAGCACACAACAGTTTAGATGGTGTGCCAGTTCAATTAGCCTTGTGACCTAAGCAGTGATACAAAGACTCTTGTAATGTCTTAAAAAAATGGGAGAATATTGGGATTAGGGTGTCTCAACCTTAGTGAGTCCCATGAAGAAATATTTAATTATTTTCCCATAAGTTTTTTATTTTATTTATTAAATACAAAATTAATTGTTTCTAAATTGCTAAGGCACTTTATGGAACCTAGTAGAGAGTTGGCATCCTACATGCAAGGTGCAAAAGGATAAAAATGTGACACATGTCACATGAGAACTCCATCGGAAAAATCTAATTGTTTATACCTCTAAAATTAGTGCCATGTTGACATGTGGTAGTCTATTTTGGAAGCAAGTATTCACAGGGTCCACTTGTGTGCAAGTTTATCTCTTCAAAAAAGAAGAAGAAATGAAATTGGACACATGTCACTTTGGCACTCATTTGAGCATTGAGAATAGTGAAAACCTCTAAGATTTTCCCCATGATGCCATGTCGAATGTGTTTGACTTGTTGACTAAAGCTTGGAAGGGAAATTTGCTAAATAGAGACCGAGTTGTCATTTGAAGTAACTAGGAGTGAAGATTGAATTCTAAATAGGTAGTTGGGTTTATTTTCTCTATGGGACATATAGCATGTGAGGTTGCTTGATTTTTGGAGTTGCAAGCCTTGCATTTTCTTGAATTTTTTTGCATGTTATTGCATGTACATGCATGTTTGATAGGTTGCTAATCAGGCCACTCGAGACTCATGCATATTATCAGTTTTAGTTTGCATGCATCCAATGATTGAGAGATTGACACATGGAAATATTAGACACTGGTGTATGAGAAGTATATATTGATGCCTTAGTGCATTTGTATGTAGTGAGTTTTGATTGTAATATCTGTATATCGTTCTGATGTAGGATTCACTCTAGAATCTTGTATCACAATGAATCAACACCTGTAAGAGCATAGAATCTAAATATTGTATGTAATATATTTTTAATTTAATACAATTGATATGTTATTTGGTGCACATGGGTTTTTTCTTGAAAGGGTTTTCCCACATAAATTTTGTGTCTTGTGCTTAATTTGTTTAAATCTGAAAATACCTAATTGATTGTACATCTTAAATGGAACTAGAAAAGTTAAAATATTTGAAACAAAGTTTTACAACCCTCTCTTGATTGATTTGTATTAGGGAATCATTTTTACACTTGACTTTCCTTTCAATTCCTCAGAGGTTTGGATGAGATTTTTGGTGTGGTGAGGCCTAGATTTGAAATCCCCCATCAATGGGATATCTTTCATCTACTTGATGGTAATGAGGAGGTGTTATGTCTCGCATTCCTGGTGAATTTCATGACAACACCAGAGAAACACCACATCAAGGCTACAAAAGGATGCTCATTCCTAGGGAAGATGACAAATCTTGAGCCCATTTTTAGCATTGAATGAATGTATGCCTTCCTAAATCAAGTTCTAGCTGAAGAAGAAGATGAGTAGTGAAGTCATATTATTGTATAGTTATAGCTAAATATGTAAATGCTGAAAATTGTATAAGGCTATAAACCATTCAATATTTTTCTAGTCTCTTGGGCTAAGTCCTAGTTTTTGTATATCATATGTAACTTCCTTTTTCTTAAATTAATACCAAGCAACTCTTGATGCAAGTTTATTAATAATATTGTGGCAATGGAAAATGTATCCCTCTACTTTTGCTTGCTTGTTTGGGTTCTCCTCATCAAATTAAGCTTAACTTGGCCTTGATTTAGTGTTGTAATGTGTTTGACACATTCGCATTAGGTCTTGGGCCCTTGTAAACTAATTTACCTTATTAAGGTGTTGTAACACACTTTCACACTTTTCTATGGTTTCATTAATAAATTGAGCCTAATGGGCCTCTTTTTAAGAAAAATGCACCTTAATGATACCTTATTTAGGATGTTGTAAAGTGTTGTAACACACTTTCACACTAATCTAGAGTTTTATTAAATAATTGGGCTTCTTTATGCTTTAATTGGCCTTATTTTCCATCCACAAGCCTTCATTAATGTATCTTTTTGAGGATAATCCCGACATAAACAAAAATCCAATCACAATTCATGTCTTTTTAGGTTGTGTGGCCTATATTTGGTGATCTAGGACTCATACACCATCTTGGGCATATGGGTCCCACCTAAGCCTCGAGGCCCCCATCCTAATTTTGCATCATTCTAAGAATTTTTTTAAATGTGTCCCATAATTAATCCCTAATGGAACTCATACACCACCTTGGGTGTATGAGTCCCATGTGGCCCAAAAATTCAATTTAATTAAAATTCTTGGCAAGATTTTATTCTCCTAGATTTGATGTCATCTTGTAGTGTTGTAACTTCGAGGAATTGAGCATAATCAAGTATAAATACAAGTTTATTTCACTCATTTTTACCTAAGACTTTTGTGAGAGCATATATCCTAGAAAATTTGGGTTCACAAGAGCATTCAAGAGCCTTCAAGAGTAGATTATCAAGAATTTTAGACCATTATTCAAGTAGCAACCATCATGTCAAAGTCATCATGCATCATGTTTTTTTTAGCTAACAATTATGATGTAGGGTTTTGTATTTCAACCAAGCATTCAAGTCAAGATTCATATCCTTCAAGAAAGATTCAAATCTACATCCATGGATCCATCTCATACATGTTTGTAGCACTTTATTGCTAGGGTTTGGTGAGTTACAACATCACATTTTTTCCATTCATCATTCTCCTTTCCTATTTCATTTCATTTCAAGGTTTGATTACCAAAATAGGGTTTGACCAAGGAAAACCCCTTTCTACTAACAAAACAACATTTTCCCCTCTCTTTAGTGTGTGATTTGTAGATCTAGGTTGAAGACTTTCTAAAGAGAAATATTGGAAAGAAGTTGTCAAATTGCAAAGTTGTCAAAGGTACCACCTTGTTTTGGAGAGCATTAAAAGACATCTACAGGTTACAAATCAAAGATTCGAATCTAGAGATCAAGTGGAGAAGACAAAGAAGACATTGAAGAGAAAAATTAAACCTTTAATTTCTAGAAAACCCTAACTGGACTGATACACCACCTCCAGCGTATGAGTCCCATTTTAGTGAAATTTACAGTTTTCAGGAGTTCCAGACATATCTCTGCTAGATTTTTGTTCCTGCCCAAAAACCCTAATATGGGACTAAATCACCCAACCTAGCATATGAGTCCTAGTCAACATTAAATTTAGCATATTCATCATTTCAAATCCTCATTCAAGCCTCTACAGGTTTCCAGGTGCACACTTCTAGTTTTACAATTTTTGGTTATGATTTACTTGCATTTTTAGGTCATTTAGTGAAGCTTTGCATTGCATTAGGTTTTAACATTAGATATTACATTTCATTAGTCTTTCCAAGCCCTAGATTTGTGGTGAACCCCCTTTTAGCTTATAATCAAACCCTAGGACACCCTATTGCAAGATCTCTTTCCCTACTTCATCCTTGGATTGAGATCTCTAGGGTTTCCTTAAGTGAAACTTGACGGAAATAGGTCTAGGTCCCTAAACACCAAGTTTGGTGCTCCATCCCCCTAAAATATTTGGAGTCCCACTATTTTTGTTGTTTCATTTTGGTGAACCTGTATTTAGAAAACATCTTTTATGATTTGGAGTGCATTATCATCCTAGATCTTGCTTGCATTAACATTGCATTAGGGTAACTTGCATTAGTTAATTAGCATTCTAGGGTTTCTAAATATTGCATTAGTGAAAGTGCATATAGGTTGCATTTTTGCATCTTGCATCATTAAAGATTATCTAAAATCTGCATTGGCATTTAGTTGACATCATCCAAACTAAAAAGTATAAAAAAAACTTAAAATTTTCATAAATTTGTAAAAAAGCCCTAATTGGGACTCATACACTCCTCTGGGCGATTTAGTTTCAGCTCATATTTTGAACTACATTTTCCAAAATTCAAAACTCTGTTTTTAAGCTCTTGTTTGTTGTTAGTTTTTTGTTTTAGTTTACAGAGTTTTTGTTATATCCATTTCATTGCATTTAGTTTAAATTCATTTGAATTGCATTTTTCATCCATCTTGCATAACTTGCATGAGCTTTTCTACTTGGTGTCCTATTGCTAATACTATAGTGAGATGAAGTTCGAGACTCATGTCATCCCGTGATAGCACAATCGTCGTGGATCTTGGGTTACCTAACTCTTTCACTACTAGTGTTCACACTAGTTCACAAGGTATGGACCATACCCTTAACAACTCTTTGCCTTCAAGTAGTGTGACAAACGTTGAAACAATGGTTGCTAGTATTCCACAAGAAAACATAATCCAAATTCATGAAGACTTAGCAAACCTACAAAATCAAATAAGTCTTGAAAACATTTCAACCACCACCATCCCTACCATAGATAACATGCATCGCATGCTTGAAATTGAAGATGGGGTTGACCTTGTGTGCAACATAGTTCAGATCTTTGGAAAACATCTTACTTCAACCACTAGTGGTACTCAACCTGTGAACAATGTCCAAAACCAAGGAGGAACTCAAATTCCTCCTCTCACAACCATATATCCTACTAGTAATGTGGTTCCTTCCTTTGGTATTTCCACTAGCATTCCTAGTACCTTTGTGGCATTGCAAGTCATATATCCTACCTCTTTACCTCCCATAAGCATTCCACTCACTACTCCATCAAACACATATACACCTCGACCATATTCACCTCCATCTCACAATACAACCAATGACACAATCATAAATCAAATTTTGCAAACCATTTCATCCCTTCAAAAGAAAGTTTCAACCATAAACCAAAATAAAAATGGCCAACCTACATACTATTTCAAAGCAATCTCTTATCCTTGGAGATATTGAGAACATCGATACCACAAGGTTTAGAGATTCCTAGATTTGAGAAATATGGGGGGAAAGGAGATCCTTCTAGCCATGTTTCTTCCTATACTACAATTGTGTAGTCACTTTGTCCTTGAGGATAAGCTCTTGGCTAAGCTCTTCCCTAGAGGTCCTTGAAATATATTTCCTTGGAGGGATGACACTAGCACTGTAAATGTCAGTTCAGGGCACATTTTGATAGTAATAATGTAGAAGCAAGGTGTTATACAAAGAAAATCTTTTGAAGATTGGGCTATCACATCAAATTTGGCCTTGGTAAGTGTAAAATGGATGTGATTATGCAAAGTTGGGTTCGCTATTTGCACAAGTTAATTGTGTGTCTTTGCAATTATGACTTGAGTTGATCATCACCTCCATTCTGATGTTTTATTTCTAGTTTGGGAAGGCTTATTCTATCTATTGACATTGAGTGTGAGCCTCTGCATTGTGGTTTAGAGTTTCTTTGGGGCTGTGATGGGGGAACACTTCAAGTTTGTCATTAAGATGTCTATTGAGATGATGACCAATATTGGTGTTGATACTCCTATTCGTTTGGATAGCACGGTGCGAGAGATTTCTTTTCACGAGGAAATAACATAGTAGTGTCTCAAGAGGATCTTAAAGAAATATGATCTACTCATACTTTCTATAGTAAAAATGATACTAGGTAAGGGGTTTATTTGCAATGATGAAACCAAGTGGGTGAATACACATATTTCCTCCAGATTCTTAGCGGTGTTGATGGAATTCAAGATGGAAAAGAAGGAGGCAAAAATTCTAGTTAAAAGGCTCTTTCATGCTAAATGGCTGGTGGGTCTGGAGGAAATTATCTCCATTGCCTCCCTTGGGATAGGTGTGTTGAGGCCTCATGACCTACCTACATATTATGTGCCCAATGAAGTGGTGAAGTTTTATCCCTTCATATTTGATCTGAAGGGTATGGCCTTGGTGTAACATAAATAGCTTATGGTGGTGAGAATGGATTACCTTCAACAGGAACTCAACCTCTCGTAGTCTTTCAACCATTGTAGGGTTTCAAACTTTAGGACATTTGTTGTCGCCAATGGTTTCCTGGGTTAGTTGGGTTTTGCTAAATATATGTTCAAATTAGTATGTTATAAGTTCAGGCATGGTTTTTGTTTGCATCGTATGTATAGAATAGGGTCATTGAGAATTTTAGCAGTTTCTATTTCCCATTTTGATTGACCCTACATGATCACTATTTAGACTATAGTTATTTTGGTTTAGCCTCTAGTGATGGACTAGAAGTTACTCCATGGTGGAATCACTATAATTTTTTGATTTATTAATATAATATTACTCCTTACGAATATATATATATATATATATATGATGTTAATTTAATATATTAATATATAATATAATATAATATATTAATTTAAATAATTTAATAATATATTATACTAAAATAAAATAAATTATATATTAGATGTTATATATTATATAGTATATATATTTTAATTTGTTATAGATTATTTTTCATATAAATTAGATAGTAGTTTTTAAATTATATTTAAAGATATAACAAGTTAATAAATTGCTAGAATGAAGAATATTTTTGTTTGAATTGTGTAAAGAAAATATAAAATAATAATTAATTGTGGGAAAGTAGGAAAATTGTCATGCACACATTTTACACACCAAATGGCCAAAAAACAACCTAACTAATCTACATCAAACTTTACTAATTTGTAAATATATATTTTTTTAAACAATAATAATATAATACATTACTTAAAGCAATAATCAATTATATCATTAGTTAGGAGTAAAGGTAGCAATGAGTCTCTTTTCTTAAAAAATAATGTCTACTTCTTTTAGATCAATATATCGTACCTCTTACTTATTCTGATATCTCTTGTATTCTACTGTGTTGCAATTTCCTCATTCTCAATACCTGTATCTGCAAGTATCTACGCGGCTAGATGCACAACCTTAAGATCAATGGGTTAGATACATGGTCTTAAAGATCAACCATATCATTAATATGACTAGATCATAAATCAGATATTAGTTCATAATTAAATTTGCAAGGAAAGATAAAATACACATATCATTAGGAGAGAATGGTCAATCCAAAATAAAACATAGGAAGACAAGACCTAATGGCCAGACCTATCCCTTGAGGGCTCATCATTTGATGGCCTTGCCTATGTAGGTGCAATGCAAAGGCTCTATAGTTTGACAACTTGAGTTTTCGCCAACTTATTTGATTGACCATCCAAGGGTATATCCACTAGGTTTCAAATGAAGACTCTATCCCAATCACAATTATATCTCAATAACACTAATATATGCTAAAATTATTTTTTTACTCAATGCATCCTATGCCCTTATTCTATGAGTTATAAAACTAAGAGAGTGGGTACACAACCTTTTCTAGGGTTAGCTTCCTTAAATAGTTTTCATGATCGGATGCCACCCACTTAGGTGAAGCCAAGGATCAGAAACCATGATAAGGACATGCTAGAGAATTATGGAGCATAGACACAAATACTCGCATAAGCAAATAATAAGAAATTTCACTCCTCAAATGATGTTTAAATAGCATTGAAGCTTCACTATGCTCAATAATTAATAAACCCATTCAATTCAGAATTTGAAAGCATTTATTGATATTTACTCTTTAGATCTATCTTTCTACAATACTTTTTACTACTCAAATAACTAAAAAGATCATCAATCATTGGAAATAGAAATCTATAGTTTTTTTGGGTACACATTATCCATTATCCTCCTTTCTTAGGTGTCAAAACCGTTAGTACAACACATGGACTTAAACTTTCTCTTTTCAATCATTTCTTTAACTATTATTCTACTTTCCTATTCAACTCTATTAGTTCATATAGTGTCATTCTACCTTATAAGATAAACTTTCTTAGAGAATTAGATTCTTTAATTAGCTTAGAATTTCAAAATGAGCTATAACATCACCCTCATTTTCCATTGCATTCATTTATACTTGTATACACTTGGGAAGAACTACAAAACAATTTTTTGTTTCTTCTTAGATCTTTCACAAAATACCTATGATTTGAGCTAATAATATTTTGGAAATAATATTCACTCTTCACCCCCTTATTTTAAGGATATGAGTACACATTCCACTTTATCTTTCACCAATATATAAGTATTTTTCTTATCGTCATGTAGAGTTTTTCTATTAAAAAAATTATTGTTTACCCAAAAAAATATGAAAAAAATTCATAAGTGTGGTGTTATGCAAAACTTCTTCACATTCTCCATTCATAAATTTCACAAGACATTGACCACTAACCATAACTATATGATCCTTTTAGAACCTAGATACTCCATAAGGATTAGGATACTCCATCCTTTTCAAAAAAAATAAAATTCAAGCATCTCATTTAAAACTAAATTAAACTATTTCTATATTGATCTTGATACATCTTTAAATTTATGTATGGTTCGAAAAAATATTTTCCTTTGCATTGGTTTGATCAAATCACTAGTAGGATTTTTTTTAAATATTCTAGTTAGCAATGATTCACCTTTGAAATATTTACTCTTTCATGTGGTGCTCTTTCTTCACCGATATGTGTGGCTCTTGTAGTTCTTAAGAGATTTTTTTTTTCATAACCTTCTTTTGATTGAGTGCATTAAATTATTTATGACCTTATAATCCATATTTAAAAATTCTATTCCTTTAAAATAATTTGCATTTCTTTTATATCCTCCTTTATCCCTACCATATCCTTTATAATCAACATAATTAAATCTATCTCTATATTTCTAATAATGATCAAACATATTCCTATATGAACTTCTAGTATCATCTTTCTTTTATGATTCATAATTATATGCTTCTCTATCTCTACCTTTATATCTTCTTATTGGGAATCTACCACATTTTCTTCAAATTCTCGGTTTGCTTTATAATTTGTGACTAAACTTGTTTTCATCTTTAAAGGCCAATTTATATGCTTCCTCAATAGATTTCATATTTAACTTGCTTATCTCTTTTTTTAAATTAAACCTCAATTTGATATGTAAATGCTCTTAAATTGTTGTCCTATAATATTCTTTAATATGCGATTTCATAATCATATTATTTTGTCCTAAATTTTGTAACATTTTTAATAATTCAATAGCTAGAAATTTATAGAAATTAACTTACATTTCAATATACCATTTCATGTATTTTTTTTTTCCCATATTTTACTTTCCTTTTCTGTTTCTCTCTAACTAAAATTATTTCTCCTAAATAGAAGCATAATATTTCAACCTAACCTTAATATATATTAACTTCTCAAGATTTGAATATTAGCATAATTAGGAATATCAATTCTAGTTTTCTTCCTAATAATGGAATTGCTTTTAATATTGGTTTTATCAATCTTGTTATTAAACTTGCTCAAATAGATCTGACTTTCCATTGAGGTGTTCATCATTACTTTCATAAACTCTAGGATTAGGACATCTTATGTGGTCTTCTTCAACATCATCAAACTAAATCTAGACATTTCCCATTAAATTGAACATCTCATTAATGTATTTTGTAGCATGGATTATGACCTTTATCTGCCCTTGGAATTTTATATCTAGACATAAAATACTCTTATACAAACTACCTCTAGTCAATATTTTTTTTCACGACCTACTCAAAATTTAGAAAGAAATATTCTATCCAATATAATGTTGGAAGACTCCCACCAAGGAATCTTCTACTCAAACATTCAATGCTAGAAATTTTATTGTTCTCCCCTTAGAGATGTAGAATCCTACGTATAATTAAATACAGCTGAAGCTAGTCTGATGATCAATCTCTACCTATTCCCTTGCATATTAAAAATTGAGAATTTAGGACAATATCGTAATAATTATCCTAGCTCATCTTTTAACTAATCTACAACCATTGATAAATTCGTAGAACCAATACAAATACAATTGTTTTTTTGCCAGAGTTCTATGGGGATGCATCCCTACCCCCCCACAAAAAAACCTTGCGTTTTCTACATGGAGACGTCTTAGGTACTTGGGGACTTGGGAGATGTCCCCCTATCAGCCCACCACCAGTGTCACTGTCTCCAAGAGGCTGTTAGAACTTTGAAGTTGTTGGGGTGTCCTCAAGACGTTTAGGGGATTCCTAGCTGTATCCAAGATGTATAATTTTTATATTTATACATCTTTTTATAACTATTTTTTAAAATACTATATGTATTTCAGCACCCTGCCCCCAGCCGGCCCGCCGCCTTCCCCTCGTTGTCCCCCGTCACCCCCAAATTTAGACCCCCATCCCGCGTCCCTGAAACGTGTCCCCTGCCATCCCCTCATCCCCGTCCCCGAAACCCCATGGAATACTGTTTAAAAATGAAGTAAAACACAGCAAAAGAACAGCTAGCTGCGTACATATTCCAATAATTGACCTTAAGATTCTCCACAAATTGTGTCGTGCTGGGAAGATGGCCATGCGAATAAATGGGTAGCATTTGCAGGGAAATGTATATCATGAATTTGTTGAAGAGGCTTTTGAACTTTCACACAAGTGCAATCAGCGGGTGTAAAGCCAAATTCCACAACCTTTTCCAGCATACACTCTACCTGCGCCAAAATGGGAGCTTTGGAACGGGGTATGAGTATCCACCAAAGGATAAAGGAAAGGGTTTTGTCAGATGCTGCAGCTGCAACTGCCCTGGTAGACATGAATGCAAAATATGGAACCAAAGACAAGGCACATGAATTGTTTGGCGGAATACCTCAAATAAATGTGGTCTCATGGGGTGTCGTGATTTACAGCATATACACAAAATGGATCTGTTGAAATAGGCTTTGGAAAATTTCAAGCAAAAGCAATTGGCAGGTGTAAAGACAGACCCCACGCCAGCGTCCTCCAAGCCTGTGCCAAAATAAGAGCTTTGGGACAGGGTATGGACATCCATCAAAGTATAATGGAAGGGGGATCTTTTATGTTGCAGTTGCAGAGATAAGTATGCAAGATGTCGATGCATAGACTAGACATGTGAACTGTTTGATAGAATGTTTCAAAGAAATCTAATCTCAGGAACAGCCAATGATTATAGGAAATGCACGAAATGGATTTATTGAAAAGGCGTAAGAAAATTTCAAGCAAGGAAATCGGTGGGTGTAAAGCCAAACTCCGCAACCTTTTCCAATGTCCACTCTGCCCGCACCAACATCACAGCTTGAAATCACATAGATGTTATCTTTGTCTCTGCCCTCTAGACATGGACTCCAATGGGGAAGTGTAGCCAAGGCACATGATCTAGGAAATCAGCCGGTGAAAAGACAAATTCCTAAACCTTTCTCCTTGCACAAATGCATTCGCCCCACCCCATAACTTCGACCAGCCACCTCCTCTTGAATGAATCCTCTCCAATAAATGGTGACTGGACCCCTCATTCAAGCATCTGTCATCCCTCGTTAACACTATCACCCCCTGCACGCTACCTACTGACACCTTATCCCTCACCTCCCCATTTTGTTTGCTTTGAATAATAGTCTTTTAGACTTGTACGCAAGAAGGACCTATCTTCTTTTTATCAGGCTCTTGCAAATGGGATGCCATGCCACTGCACGCTACCTACTGACACCTTATCCCTCCGCTCCCCATTTTGCTTGCTTTGAATAATAGTCTTTTTGACTTGTACGCAAGAAGGACCTATCACCCCCCTGCACGCTACCTACTGACACCTTATCCCTCCCCTCCCCATTTTGCTTGCTTTGAATAATAGCCTAGTCTTTTTGACTTGTACGCAAGAAGGACCAATCTTCTTTTTATCAGGCTCTTGGAAATGGGATGCCATGCCACTTAATGGCAGGGGCGCCCATCTCTTGACCAACCCGCACCCTCTACAATTACAATGGTGAATTTTAACGAGGTGGGAGCAATTAAATTTAGGTAAAATGAGTGGTGCCAAACAATATCTAATTCATTTCCTCAGACCACTTAATCAAACCCTTACTTGGTATAGAAGAAACCTATAATGGTATTACTAAGTATTGTGATCAGCATAAACAGGAGATGGCAATAGGAATGTCGATCTAATTTAGTAATTTAGTATATTAATAGCTGGGTCTGAACTGTAGTTATATCAGCAATTCCAATTTTTAAAGCTAAAATAACTTGCAATAATCTAAAACACAACATGCAATAAATACCACAAGGTGACAAGTTCTAATACGACATAAATAGCTACAAACATAATCAACTGGTAAGCTGCAGACCTACTGTAACAAGAGTTGTGGAGCAGCGAAGTTCCTACCAAAGTGTGCAAGAATGGTTTTGGTTTGATTTTGTTTGATTTTGTTTGTTTTGATTTTTCAGGTAAAATTTTAAGCATTCTTAGTCTTCCAGTTGTTAATGAAAGGCATACCCTAAAAATTGAATATTTTTTACCAAAACTATAAATTCAGAGCATGTCTGCATTAAATACAAGTAGCAGCCTGACTTGATATTCAATCAATAGTTGCTAAGGTAGTTAGCATAGATATCTCCCAAAGCAAACCCAAAAGCATTAATGCACTCTGACTTTGTGTGGGAAGTTATGATTGTTTTTATATCAATATCTCTCATCACAATTCCTCTACAGGGCATAGCCTTGTTGCACATTAAACTTATGAAAGATCCTCACCTTTATTCTACCCAACCCCCAAAGTAAAGCAACTCCAAAAATTATGAAAGATCTTCACCTTTATTCCAGCTGCAAATTGATTTTTCCAACCATCAGGATATTGCAGTTAACATGAATAAATTCAAATATAGAAAGATTAACTAAATGTAATCCTCACCCATCTCAAAGAGCAAAAAATTGCTGAAAAGGAGAAAAGGATGGTACCTGACTATGGGGGGTTGTCCATTTAAGCATATATCCAATGACATAAATTTATTTTTCTTTCTATTCAATGGAAGCAATCCAAAGAGCCTAAGTAAAGCATTTTCAATTTCAAAGGAATCATGCTTGAGATTTTCATTCTCCTCTGCATTTTCACCAAAGCATAAAGAACACACCATGTACTAGAAATCTTGAAAAGGGGTTGATTAGAAAGTCTGCACCAATCACTGCAGATCTTTATCATCAACTTTTGTTGGACTCCTTAGGCTTTACATTCCATTCTGTTGTTGGACTTTACTTGTACTTAGGTGTCTTATGATCGATGAGAGACAAGGTGGCTATTCAGTTACTTTTAGTAGCAGACGAACTAGAAATCTACTAGAGGAGTTGATTAGCAAGTTTGCACAACAATTGTTCAGGATCATATGGTCACCACTAGCTAATTGGCCTCTCTTGTGTCAAAGTGAGTCTATCCTTTCCAAACTCTTATAGCCATTAATTTTAGTAAATTTGATCCACTCAATTCTAGTTTTTGAATTTTTATCCATAGATTACATTTTCTTAAGGTATTAATGAGGTCATTTTTACCTCTTCATTGCAATATCATTTTGGATTCATCACATATGTGGATTGCTAGAGTTTGAAACACTGGACAATCATGTATATAGGTATTTTCTCGTAGTGTATATCAATTTTTCATTGAGATGTCTCACACCCAATTTACTTACCACTGTTCATTGTGTTGGGTAGTAGGTTGCTCTAGAAGAAATGAATTAAATTTTAATATCATATGAACCCAAATATAAGCTCTTGCTCGTATAATTTTACTTATCTAAGAAAGCAGTACAAGAAATAACTAGCTCATAGGAAAATTCACTAAAGTAAATTATGAAAGGAATAATGATAGAATTAGGTTATTTGAATTTAGAACCAAATATGGTCATATGATGTTGTTGGGTAGTGGTTTGGCAGTAAACTGGTAGGAGATTACAACTGCTAACCCAAGTTTGATCCTCAGGTACACTTGTGTGGTGATAATTCCTAGGGTGATACCATCCCAGGGGCCCAACCCTTCCTAGCCAAGAAAAAGGGTTCACCTTTAAAAATACAAGTGCCAGATTATAAAGTTTAGACATTTTGATTCAAAATTTAGTCTTGGATCTCAAAGTGGCCAAAGCACTTTCAAGAATACTATTTCCTTTAAAAGATACCTTACCTTTAAATTCAAAAGTCTTATTTCTTAACCTACAATATCTCAAAATATGCTTACATGTTCTTTTTATTTTCAAGAGAAAATTTAAATTCCACCAAAAAATCTTTCCTTCTTTCCAAATAGATCTGATTAGAAAGATGTGATCATAAAAGCACCAATTCATCCTTTAAGAAAATAAACATCCCAGGTGAGAGAATATAGTACATGGAAGAGGATATCTCTAATAATTATGCAACACATAACCATTATAGTGCAAATCTCAACTAACTAGCAATATCGATGTTTCAAAAATGTTTGGACTAGTTCAAGAAAAGAGGGAAATTTACAAACCAGTGAAATGCACATAAAGTATAGAAATTTAGGCCCATATACTCATTTTATTATTGGATGAATACATCTCCAATAATTATACAACACATGACCTTTGTAGTGCAAAGCTTAACTACCTAGCAACATAAATCCTTCAAAAGTGTCTAGAATTAGTTCAAGAAAAGAAGGAAATTTACAAACCAGTGAAATGCACATAAAGTATAGAAATTTAGGCCCATATACTCATTTTTATTGTTAGATGAATACATCTCCAATAATTATACAACACATGACCTTTGCAATGCAAAGCTTAACTACCTAGCAACATAAATCCTTCAAAAGTGTCTAGAATTAGTTCAAGAAAAGAAGAAATATGTCAAACCAATCAATTGCAAATAAAGCATAGAGTTTAGTCCCATATGCTTATTTGAAGTCAGAAAACATTTCCCATCTCTCGTCAACTACCTTAGATGCTACAACCCTAAGTTGGCTTTGTAAAGACCAATGATATGACATTGCCCTTAGCCATATCCCAAATGAAAAACTACTAGTAAAAAATTCAAATGTCATACTCAACCAACCAGATCATACTACTGAAAAAATTAGATAGGACTATTCAAGAATATTAAGGAATACAAAACCACCCAGGAGCAACATCTTGAAGGAAGTAAACTGGGTATTATAAAAACTTAACAATAATGAGAGGATCATTGTTTTCAAAGTGGACAAAGGGAGTGCAAATATTGCTCTTAAAACCAAGGATTATATCAATAAAATGAGTACCATCTAGAGATCAACAAAAGCTACTGGTTGTACAAAGTAAAACCATGAACAAAATTATATAAGATGTGGCAAAGATCATAAATGAATCATTGTTGAGTAGTGAATGGAAACAAAGATAGAGTAAACTATATAATTTTAATATGTGGAGATTGCTTATCCTTCTCCACTCACCCATTTTTAAGTACAAAAAAATCATTTTTTATCCAAAAAATGTTTGAATATCCCAACAATGGTGTTACAAGTGACAATCGGGGATGATAGAAAGCAAGAGAAAGGACCTCAAGGAGGTTGCAACGATTGAGGGTATTTTTTTTTTTAATCTTTTTGCTTTCAAATCCTAACTTTATATTTGCTTTGCTATGTAATCTAATGAATGAATATTTGCATTGTAGGGGTGGATTCCATGAGTGTGGACGTGAGGCATAAGAAGATCACTATAATTGAGGAAGCAGATCCTATGTGTGTCACCTTAAGACTAAGGAAATATAGTTCTTGTTGTGTAGAGTTGTTGAGCTTAAAGGCCTAAAAAGTTTAGAGTTTCGCCAGTGATGACAATGCTAACCCTAAATTCTCAAGAAGGGCTTTTATAGCATAATTTTTAACATCTATTTTTGAAAGAGGGATCTTGATTCACCATTGGCTAAATTCAGATGCAATGTTGATAATACTAATTAACAGTGATGAGAAAGTTTAAAGCCTTACTATGATTAAATTTTTTGTCTCTGATGTCACATTTTAATGAAATTTTTGATTTCGACACTACGGGGGTAAACTGACAAAAGTGGTTTACAATTTGAGTAAGGAAGGAAAAGTGGCAAAAAATGACCCCATATCAAAAAAATTGGTTTTTGGGGTTCGAATGAACCCTTTGGTTTGAGCGAACCAAAAAAGGGTTTGAATGAAAGCTCGGGTTGAGGATGAAAATGGAGGAGAATTCACGAACCCAATTGGAATTAGGTAGTCCTTGGAACGAGCTATATAACAAATATAATTTTAATATGTTTTGGTTTTATTATGTATTTGTTCTTTTAGTTTTCTTAAACATAGGTTTTTCATCAAAAATGAAGGTCTTTGTTCTGCACATGTGGAAAAATAGCAGATTATAATTTTTTTTTTGAAAAATATGAGTGCACCAGATATTGAAGTCCTTGATCCAACAAAAGAAAAAAAATTAATTTCAATATATACAAAAAAAGTTACATGTTATACAGTCACGCTATGTCTGAATTGTAATTGGTTTGACTTTGAAACTTGATTAAAGAAAAAATATTCAATAAAAAACCATCTAACCAATTGGAAGCACTAGATATCAGAGTTACAACTAAATTCGAAAGAATTAGAATTTTATCTATCATGGAAAAAAAGTTATGCGTTAAACGGTGTGCGTCACTTTTTAAAAATGTTGTTTTCTGAAATAAAAAAGTTTTCATGGGAGATGGAAAAAGAAGTGCAATCTGATTCCAATTTTTTTGAGAAAACTATTTTAAGAATCTACAGACAAAATGTGACAAGACTCTAGTTTGCACCATTTTCAAATTCCTCACGATTTAGCCACTATAGGTGCCTGAATGTGAAGATTTAGTTAAAAAAAATATTTCAATGTCCAGTTTGGCCAAAAATTGTAAACCACTATTGTGGGATCACCCTGGGATGCAAATTTATTATTTTTCAAATTTAAAACTTAATGAGAGTTTATTTGCATGCATTATATTTATAGTTTCTTCCTTTATCTTTTTCAATTTTTTGGGTTCCAACTTTTCCATTATGTTTTTGGTGTGCACTTGCCCTATTTGTTCATTGGACATAATGTGATTTGTTCCTAAAAATATGGGTTTATTTTTTTTACTTTTATAAGATTATCTTTCCATGATCATATAGTGAATTGATGGTATATTTAGCAAACCTTTCTAGTCTAGTACTGCTCATCAACTAATGTTTGATTAAGAGTGCAAAGGTCAAGTTTAAGTCCCATGCAAACTTAAGGACAATTACACATAATGGTACACCATGCATGGAATCCCTGCAAATGGATGACTATAAATAATTCTTATCAAAGAAAGAAGCTAGAAAGAGAACTAATCTATAAGATACAATAAACATGAAATAATAAAAATATAATTGGAAAAGCAAGATCTTTCACTGTAGAAAGTTGCATAAAAATTATCTTGGAAATAAAATCATACTGTTTAGTTGTTTCACAGGAATATTGTGTTTCCATTTTCCATTCATGCAAACAATGTACAATAACAACCTTCTAATAGTCTCAATCTTGGAGTTACTACATGAAGATTGCATTCAGAGTATGTACATTTACAACCATCCCATCAATTTCACATATATCAATTTGGTCTACTGAATTATGTTGAGAGACCTCACGAAGAACCCCACCATCGCCTACTCCAATGACTAATAGCTACAGTAGGAGAAACGTGTGAAAAATACGTTGGATGCAAACTATGATCCATATTCAGAAGAACTAACGAAAGGAATACCCTAAAAATTGAATATTTTTTCCCAAAATTGTACATACAAAGCATGTCTGCATTAAATACAAGTAGCAGCCTAACTTGATATTCAATCAATACCTACTAAGGAAATTAGCTGGATAGATACCTCAATAGGCGCAATGAAATTCAGAGCAATTTTCTTCCACTCTAAATTTGTATTGGGCATATTTGTAATATCAAATGGTACAAATATCTCATCTATTATCAATGCCTTGTAGTTAGACCCTAGAGAAAGTTGGACTATTAGGGTTTTGTTCTGGCAAGAAATTCCATATGACAATGGGTATGTGCAGGATCATCATGGAAAAAATAGGCCCTTAAGTGGCGAAAAATTCAGAAAAATCAGAGTTAGGCAACTTGACGTAAAAATTTGAATAAATTATCTATATTATTTTAAAAACATGAAACAATAGAATATGTAGCAAATTGAATGTAGTTTCTAAACTACTAGGTTTATTTAAAAAAAAAAAACTATTTGATTAAAAGTTGAAATTTCAATGTAGTAGCACTTAAATTTTAGGGAAAAAATAACAAGTAGGTGTTTGTCTGACCACCCTAACCACAAAAAAATGATAATATTTTTTTATAAGGTTTTAGATATAAGTAGAGGACTCATGTCCTGATGTGATGCATTTTTTTTAAAAAAATTCCAAGTAAATAATTAATTATGATTTTTTTATTACAACTTTTAAAAAATATAAACACTTGTATGTCTAACCACCTTAATTTGGTCAAAAATTCATGAAATTCAATTTTCTTTTATAATCCTATAGTATACAAAGCATAGAATGTGACACATGTTTTAGATTCAAAAAATGTGATACTATTTGAAAGCTATAGATGTTTTTCAATCAACCTATCAATCAAGACTTTAGTCGTAATTCAAATAGAAAAAGAATAATAATTATTTATTAAATTCAAAGTAAAGCATAATTTATATTGGTGGACAACTGAGAATCTCCTTTATAAACCCTTTTCATTTCATCAATTTTGGGTAAAAAAAAAGTCGTCAGCCATATACCCTACACATACCCATCATATCACCACTTTTTGGCCCATCATGATCCTACACATACCCCAATCTATCTTGCATTTTTATCTCAAAAACTACACATATAACTATATCTCTTCTTACATGGACTAAAATGTGATGGAACTCAATAAAATTTGTATCTGCTTGACACCACTACCATTGCATTACAAGGTGCTTTTCATGCTACTTTCCACATTTTGGAGAAGGCCTGCAAAGCCAAAGAAAGATTTAATAGTCAAGTCTTGCATGGTGATGAGCTAAAAAAAATTTAGAACTTCATGATGATTATTTACAAGGTTATCATCTCGTGATCCATCACCAACTGCTCCATATTCCATAACATTGAAATTCATTGAATGGCCCTAATAATTTTACTTCCTCCTTTCGTAGTATGTTGTTCTTCCACTAGGATAAATTATGTGGGTTGCTTTGTATGAATCCACAAATAGAAGAACCAAAATAACTGCAACTGTAAACACATTTTGCAGAGTCCTCATTTGCTTGAGAATGCATTTGCTACATGGAGGATGCAACACATCCATGTCTCCTATGCACTCCTGTCTCATAATTCCCACAGAGCCTCTAAAGATCTATAGAAAAAAATTTGATTTCTATGCAAACATAGCTAAAACCCTAATTGCTAGCTATTTCAAACACCTGACAGTTTGCAAGAGCCTCCTCTATACTCGTGCACTCTCTTGTGTTGGTAGTTGCACAACACTTGCCAACAATCTGCAACTATAATCAAAACTAATAAGAGGAAAACAAATCTAACAATAGTTAATTGTCGAACATATTTACATTTGAAACTAAGAAGCACATAATTTTTTTGAGGAAAACTAAATTTTCATTGGCTGTTAGAACAAAGTTTAATCATTGTTTATTGATTGAAGGGTTCACTATAGTTCCCGACAGGAACTAACAAGAGAAAGATGTTTGAAACATTTCCTAATCAATTTTATATCTTCTACAAATAATCATGTTGCACTTCCCACATAGTGGACATGGTTTTTACATGAGGCAACAAGCATGTGGGGTTCCAAAACCCTTATTACACAAGGCTCTTCTCTTCATACATTCCCATGCCCTTCCATTCACATGTCCATAATTGATTAAAGTAAATAATATTGACATCACTAATTATATTGTGCATCTACAAGGAATTATCACTTTATTATTATTATACTCTTGATGCCTTATTGTCAAGAAAATACACATTGATCTTTAGTACTTTTTGCATCAAAATCATTGAAAGACTCCAAAGAAGGTACACACAACCTTTAGGTCCTACTAATAAGCAACTAATTTCAAAATCTTGATCTTAATAAGAATCCGTATTCGAAACACTAGGACGAAGTCCACAAAGATTCCTTAAGAAAATATTAGCAAAGCATCCTATGCAACCATGACTAGTTAGTCTTGCAAATAATTATTATTAAGTATGTGGAAGATGCAAGTAATAATAAAATCCTTCTATTACTCTTAAAAATAGGCAACTGAGCATTTACAAATTCTATTCCCCAATCATATGGATAATTTTAAAGCATATGCTACCAAATGTAATGTTAGCTATTAACAACTTGATAACCATTAAGATAACTAAGATAAAGATTGAAATTAAAATAACTCAACAATTATTTGAAAGAACACTTAAAATTATCCACATAATTTACTAACTATTCAAAATGATAATTAGGGTTATCAACAATAATAACTTGAGAACCTTTTAAATGATAAAAGTATTATAAAAATGATAATAACTTCCAAAATCATTGAATATTTTAAATTATATATAAAGAAACAACAAATCATCATCCTAATAAATATCACATAATTAACAACTATGTGTAAATAAACATCAAATTGCATAGTAAAATGAACTATACATGCCTAAAGAATACTAAGTCAATAACTTATTTAATTCCAATGAATATCAAATGGAATAATAACTTTTTCATAAAACTTCAATAATTAAGTGTATCAAATTATTAACCCAAACTGAATAATAACTTTTTCATGCAACTTCAATAACTAAGTGTATCAAATTGTCAAGCTGGAAAACTTCAACTCCTCAAAGCCTCTCTCTAGAATCTGCCTATCTATGCCTTGAGCCTATTTAAGATTCCTACTAAATTTGCTGATGCCACTGAAAAAATTCAAAAAAGATTTCTTTGGTCGGGTGTTGAGGAAAAAAAAAGACTTCCCTTAATTGGCTGGAATCTGGTTTGTAGACCCAAAAAGGCCGGAGGACTAGGTTTAAGAAGAATCAGAACAGTTAACAAAATCCTCCTAGCTAAACAAATCTAGAGAATCTCTTCTTCTTCTGGGGAGTGGATTGATATTCTGTCTAGCAAATATTTAGAAAACAACTGCTCCTCCATTATTAAGAAGGACCCCCATCTCCTCCCCAAAGGGTCAACATGCTGGAATAATATAATCAATGGAAAAAAGATTGTGGATGATGGTATTGGATGGCAAGTGAGAAATCGTTATCATACTAGATTTTGGGAGGACAGATGGCTTTTTAAGGAGCCCATTATAAAAATCAATTCCTTCAGTGAATGGGCAGAGATTTGTAAGGTATGATTTGGAACTTATGTGAAAGATTACAAAGCGAATGGTAATTGGGTGGACTTGTGTAGTGTTAGTTAGGCTTTTGCTCCTATCCAGTCTTCTCTGCTAGTGGTTAGACTTAGTTCTGAGCAGCTGGATGATCGTGCAGTTTGGATAGATGAACCCTCTGGAAATTTTTTTGTGTCATGTAACTTTGCCAGGATTACTTCTTCTCTGGACTGTCCTCCCTTCTGGTTTAAAGCTTGGTTCAAACACTTGATACCGAAAATCAATATCTTTTTTTTGGATCCTTCTCCAAAACAAGGTGGTCATGATTGATAACTTGTGCAAATGCGGATTTCAAATTCCTAATAGATGCTTTCTATGTAAAATGGAGGTCGAATCTGTGCGTCATTTATTCCTTCATTGCTCATTTGCTGCTTCTATTTGGGAAAAAATTATCAGGTTATGGCACCTTCCTTGGGTTTTCCCTTCATCCATTGAAGACTTCTTCACTCAATGGAAAGCCCTGACTAGAAATCCTATGCTCAGGCTTCTATGGGATTTATCCTTCCCTCATGTTGCTTGGGGCCTCTAGAAAGAACACAACAATAGAATTTATAGAGGCAAAGAAGCCTCTGTGGATATTGTCTTTGATAAAATTGTCAGATTTTTGAAGGAAAATTTCAATGCCTTGGTTCAGAAGGATAGTAGGAAAGTGGAGCATTCGCTCTATGACCTTACTATTGCGGATGCCATATTGACTTTGGCTAAATTTGATAAAGTCAAAATATCACATGCTTATAGAGAAGCCAATGCTGTTGCGGATTTCTTCGCTAATGAAGGAGTTAGGAGTAAAGATGTGCGCACCTGGCTTAATATTAGTGATCTAAACTCTAATGTTTGTGCCCTATTAAATTATGATAAATCACATGGAAAAGCGACGTGTTTTCCCTTTAATGAGGATAAGTTGGATCTCTCACATCATAATCATTAGATTGCATGGGAATGAGCCTAGTGGCTTAATCTGCAAGAAAGCTCTGCATGCTTTGTGGGCTCTTAGATTTGGCGGGGCCAATTTTAGTAAAGATTTCACTTGGGTCTACCCCACTGTGTCAATTGAAATGGGAGGAGACAGAAAGCGAATTGAGTCAGACAACTATGATACACACATGAAAAATGCCAAGGCTTCGAATAAGGTTAAAAGCAGAGGGTTGCTTTCTTTCCTGGAGAAGCTCCATGGCTCTAACCAGGAGGCTACAAACCTCTTTGTTGAAAATTGGAATAATGGAAACTTGACCCTATTTGGTAGGAATGTGGAACTCAACGAAAATTTAATCGCTGATGTTACGAGCTTATCTACTGAAGGGAAGAAGTTCTTCAAGGACAGGGCTTTTTCTGATGAAGTCATGATTAGATTTCCTAAAAAGGACAAAGAAAGGCTAAGTCTTGTTAAAATTGCAAACAGCTAGTTCGATGCAGACACCATAAAGGTCATTTGGAGAAAGGTTTTGCGGGTCATCATGGAGTACATTACGGTGGACGAGCACTTCACTAGAGTCTATGGCTACCACTTTGCTCTTCTCAACCACTTCCGCTACAAGGTTAGGGTCTCTTTCCCCTTTTATCTTTTTTGTTCCTTGAAGAAAAGCTTGGAGGATAATAAAAAAAACCCTAAAAGATTCCCCATCCTGCACACTGGGCTAATATGGTTGATTGTTGAACATTTCCAAAAAATGCCTGCCCCCGCTAGTCTGGAAACTATCCCTGATTCTGAGAGTGATGACACTAAGCCCAGTGGTTCGGAGTATCTGCCTAACTCTAGTCCGGCTAGAAATGTCCTTAGTTTGCACGCTTTCCCTTCTAAGAACAAAAACCCTACTCCCCTTTCTGGTAAAGCCCGTGCTGAGCTTGAGCCTGATAGCCCCTCCCTTAAGAACAGTTCTATTGACAAGAAACCCCAGGCCAAAAGCCTTGTTTCTTACTCCAAAGATCCCTCTAATTTGGAGGAGTCTTATGCCAACAAAACTGAGTTTTGCGTTGAACCTCTGCCGGATAAACATGCTAAAAATGACTCCCCTATTATTCCTAACCCTGAGAATACTAGTCCTAATACTGGTAAGGAGCCCTCTCTGGATGTTCTGAACCTTGCCAAAACCAACTTTGAGTCCCACTTCAAACTCTTGGAATGGACTTTCATCAAAATTAATGAGTTGAAAATAAAAAATTGGGCCCTTCAAAGCAAGATTGAAGAGCTGGGTGCTAAGATTGCAGAGATTGAAAAGAAAGATGTGGATAGTGGGGTTCAAGATCACAGTAACAGAAATATAGACTCCAAGGTTGAGAATATGAGGAATACCATCAAAACTATTGCTAAGCAAAACAACCGAATGGCAAGACACAACACCATTATCATTAACGCGATGACAGAAAAGCTTGATAAATCCTAGCAGGGGTCTCTGGTGGTGGATCTAGAGGAAACTGAGGACAAAAACTAGGATATAGATGCAGGCATTTCCAAAAGAACTAAAGCCAATATGAAGTGCAAGGTCCCCCCTACTTCGAAGATGATTCAAATTTTTAAAAAGGGAATAAATGATATGCAGAATTTGGAGGCGGATACGGAGTCTGTCCTCAAGACTCTGAGTTAAAGGCTAGGGTTTTTGTGTTTATTTTGCTGTTCCTTTTGGTTTGACCTTTCTGGTCTGTTTCGTGTGGTTGTTGGTGATCTTTTCTCAGGAAGCTGGTCTTTTAGATGGAATTTTGTGTCCTCTCTTGTTTAATGTAAACGTTGTGGTTTCGGGTCCCTGTAAAACCCGTTTTACCCTTTTATCAAAAACTAAGTGTATCAAATTATTAACCCAGCCAAAATTAAAACAATTACCAGACATTAATTATCACCAATAAAAAAACATGCATAGACATCTTATTTGCACTTAACTTGATCATTATTATCTTAATGACATTCACTTATTCTAAATAATAGAGTAGCATATGTTTAGAATTCAATGGGTTGTAACTATGAAATGAAGGGAGCAGCCTCACAACAATAACCATTGAAGAGTTTGAAAAAATTATTCTTTTTATTATTCATTGAAAACTACCCAAAATACTGTGATAAAAAAAATTATGCTCAATATTAAAATTGAGAAATAATAATTTTGAAATTTTGAAAAGTTAAAAAACCTACATTTTACTTTAGAAAAATTAAAATATAACATGTATGAAAAAAAAAAATGATTATTGAAAGTTAAACAAAACCTCTCACCTATAATTCCATGGCATAAACTAATAAATAAATTAGAAATAAACTTCTTTAATGAAACAAAATAAATTTATTTTCTCATTGTCCAAATCCATATTTAACATTGTATTTTATAAGAAGAATTTTTTTCATTAATATTTTTTTTTGTTTTAAGTTCATTAGAAAACAATTTTGTTGTTAAATGTGAAGTAAATGGCATTGGGTCTTTGGTTTTATCTATGGCTGTTTGATTTATTTTGTTCTTTTAAGTTATTTTCTCAGTCCTTATGGCTGTGAGTTGACGTTTGTTGAGAATCAAATTTATTCTTCTCTTCTTCTCTTTCTAAGGAAAATACCACCCACATGATGATTTTATTGGATTTTATGGGATTGGATTGGCATTTGTTGAGACTCAGAATTATTGTTCTCTTCATCTTGTTCATGGAGAAATCCGCCCACATGCTTTTCATAATGTAAATGGAATGATTTTAAGATACAAACATGTCTTCTAACAAAAAATTCAAAGCAGCACACAAGAGCTGCCCATAATTGTAGCAAAAAAGGTAGGGTTTTGGTTTCAAACTAAAGAGTATTTTCCATGCACTAAAATTATTTTTAAAATATCTAAGATTTCAGTCAAACATCATAATTAAATCTAAAATGCAAGTTAAAAGAGATAAATAGTATTTTCTATACACCAAAAGTCATTTAAAATTTCAAACAAACATCATAATAAAATTTAAAAAGGAGATGCAAATAGTAACAAGACAAAACCTGTTTGTTTGGTGAGGTGCAGGTAAACTCTTCCAAAGCAACTTTTTCAAATGGGAAATCAGAGTTCACCTCCACCATATTTATCGAAACTGTTGGCGGTGAGGAAAGGCGGTGATAATTAACAGCAAGGTACACATTGACGAGAAGAAAATCTGAAGGCATAAATAAAATCTTTAAACCTAAATACTTACATTCAAAGTGAAATGTCATTAATAGGAAGAGTTTAATGTCATTAACATGAAGAGTCTCACTCAACTCAGAGGCCCGAGAAACACAAGTTGATAGCTGAGTTTCAATGACTATAAATGACATCAATGCATTCAAATCTGAAGACATCTAATTACGTACAAGGAAATGAGAATATTTTTTCTTGGGGATTTTAATTGATCAGGGGTGACCCGAGGAATGCTATTTATATGATATGTATTTATAATTTTTTTAATAATTTATTTTTATGAATAAATTAAAATAAAATAATGATATTATTATTGACAAATAAAATTGATTTATGATACTTTGAAAATATAAAAAATAAAATAAAAATAAACATCACAAATAAAATGTATGAAAATAAAGCATTATAATCTCAAATAATAAAAATAATCTCTAAAAATAATGTAGAGAAACACATCAGATTTTTAATATTTCATAAATCTCAACATGTCTCATATGTATTTATAATTTTTTTAATAATTTAATTTTATGAATAAATAAAATTTAATATAATGATATTATTGTTGACAAGTGAAGTAAAATTGATTTATAATACTTTATATATATATATATATATGTATAAAGTAAACATCACAAATAAAATGTGAGAATAAATCATTACAATCTTAAATAATAAAAATAAGCTCTAAAATAGTATATAAAAACAAATCAGCTCTTTAATATTTCATAAAGCTTAACATATTATTATAAACATATCATTGAAAGGAAAAACTTTCATCCTAATTAACCACCAACATATAAAAGATATAAACTTCAAAAATTATAAATCTCTTAATTTTATAGTTAAAAATCTTAAAAAACCACCCTTAAATTCAAATTCTATAAAATAGATTTAAATTAAAAAATACAATATATTGAAGAATATAATTATATTGTGTGGAGAACAGTTATAAGAGAATGATTTATCTTTTATTGGTGTTTTCCATGGAAGTTTTTCCCTTTTATTTTTCCATGACTAAGATATTCTGAAGGATAATAGATTCAAATTCTATCAAATAGATTTTTATTAAAAATTACAATATATTGAAGGATATAATTATCACTATGTGAAGTGGACCCTTAAAATGTGGAGAACGATTTTAATAGAATGATTTATCTTTTACTCATGTTTTTGATAAAGGAAAAAATGGGTTTTACAGGGACCCGAAACCCTAGAGTACACAAAAAATAAAAAGATCAAGCGTTAAAGTAACCAAAACAAAAAGGCTGTGAGAAGAAAAGAGCCAAGAAAGCACAGCAGCCCCGAACCCAAGGCCAACAAAGGCCACCAAAAAAGCCCAACCAACCAAAAAAACTAGCAACTGAAACAACCTCCAGCTAAACTAAGGAGTTTAGAGCATCAGCAGCCTCAGCTTCAAGAATGTGTATGTCTTGGGTACAATTCTTCAAGGCCTGAACCATCTAGGGCGTAGGAGGTGCCTTCCTCTTTAGATTAGCTCTCGTCCTCTTCGAAATTCCAGCATCCTCAGTCCTACTTTTTTCCTTTTCTACTTCCAAATCCATGATGAGAGCTCCCTATTGTCTGTTTTCTAGTTTCTCAGTTATAGCATTGATGATAATGGCGTTATGTTTCACCATTTTGTGGTTGTGCTCCATAATAGTTTTCATGGTGTCTTTTATTTTACAGGTCTATTTCAGCTTCCAGGAACTTAACTTTACCTTCATTATCCTCAACCTCCATCCTCATTTTATCCTCATTCTTTCTGCCCTCTGTAGTATTAAGGGAGCTAACTTTAACCTCCAAATCCTCCAGATTTTTGTTGAGGGCCCTATTTATGAGGTTAAGGTCCTTAATTTCATGGAAGACCCACTTCATAATTCTGAATTAATCAACGACACCATTTCTAGCAATGACCAAGATATCTCCAGAAAACTCACGGTCCTGCTTGAAATAATGATCTTCAGGGTTAAGTTCATTAGGGAATCTAGGTCTATTTTCTCTATCTATGGCAGGATAAGACGTGAAAGAGTCCTTGCTGGCACTAGGGACCTCAGAATTATCCTCTAGGGTATCCTCAGAGTAAGAGACCAATTTATTAGCAAGGGAACCCTTTTGAATGGACTTCTCTTTCAGAATAGAGCTACTGGGGTTTTTTACAATGCTTGTTTTCTTGAACGGGGGTTTACACTGTCGAGTTTTCTTACCAGAATTGATAGGGGAAGGAGGATCCTCTTCAACACGTTCAAAGTCAGGCTTATTATTATCCTCTAGCTCACTAATTTCTCTTTCATCATCTTCAGAGGATGAACCCAAGACAAGGCTATATAAGGTTGGCATATTTTGAAAATGTTCATAAATAAGCCTAATAAGGCCAGTATGCAAAATAGGGTACTTCTTAGGATTCTTCTTATGATATTCTGGGCTATTACTCATGGAACAATACAAATAGTAAGGAAATGAAACCCTTACCTTATGGTGGAAGTGGTTGAGAAGGGAAAAGTGGTAGCCGTAGACCCTGGTGAATCTACCGTCTAGGGTAATGTATTCCATGATGATTCTAAACACTTTTCTCCATAATGACTTAAACGAATCCACTTCAAAGTAGTTGTTGGATACTTTTATCAGCTTAATCTTCTCCTTATCTTTCCTAGGGAATCTCATAACTTCCTCATTATAGAACTTCCTATCACAATAGAATTTCATTCCCTTTGTTGACATGCCAGTGACTTCCCCTATGAGATTTTCATCAACATTACCCTTCTTCCCAAAAAGAATTATTTCTCCATTCTTCCAATTTCTCTCAAAGTACTCAATGGCCTTCATATTAGGCCCATGAAGATTTTCAATGAAAGGGAGCATCCCACCATGTTCAACTTGTCTCCATACCTTCGGGTTCCTCTTATGCATTTCATAGCTCTTTGGCTCCACCCTTTTCTTGTGTCCTCCCATCGTCACAAGCACCTCCATAAAATCTCTACCAGAGCAAGAGTACTGAAATAAGATGTAGCAGTCGAACCAAAGCACCCACAAAACATGTCATTTCTTACTTCCAGTTAAGATAATAAACGCAGCCACATCAAATCTAATGATGTTGATGTACTTGAACCTGCTCTCCTTCATCATCAAAAAATTTGTTGCTTTCTCATGCATGATATCATATTTAATTAAGGCCCTTGCGTCAATGCCCAGACTCATGATGTTTTGCCACATGACCAACTCCTTCTGTTTAACACCATCATTAGCAAAAAAAATTCACCACAGTGTTGGCTTCCCTAAAATCATTCATTTTAACTTTTTCAAATTCTGCTAAAAGTGGTTTAGCATCTTCAATCCATCTCTTGATAGTCGATGAGGGAGGGGACTTTCCTAGGAGGCAATCAATAATGTTTTTTGAGTCTCCTTCAAGCCATAAATATTTAAAATTCTGACTATACACTAGGTTAATCACTTGAAAGGCTCCAATAGCTTTAGCCATGTGGTTAGTTTGATATCCAAGGGATATAGCCATCACTGCTAAAAAATTGTCATTTGAGTCCCTAATCACACCTCTATTTCTAGCTAACACCAGGTTTCCCTTAGCTGTGCCATCAAAGTTGAATTTAATCCAACCACTCAGTGGAAAACTCCAGCACACCCCTTCCTGGTCTTTTTTAGCTGGTTTAGAAGCCCTTGACACATCATTCTTAATCTTCCACTCCTTAGAAATTTTTAAGTTGTATGGAGAGCATACCATAGCCTCCAGTTTAGTCTCTTGCTGAGGAATGATATTAAAGTTTTCCACAATTAGCTTGAATATTTTTTCAAACATATTGTTCTTTGAAGTTTACTTGTCCCTAAAGATTCTATTATTTCATTCCTTCCACACACCCCATGCTATATAGGGGAAAGTGAAAGCCCATAATCTTTGAATAAAAGGATTCAGAGAGGGAGCTTTTCATTGAGAGAAAAAGTCTTCAATAGAATAAGGAAACACCCAATAAAAGTTCTAGGGAACCAAAAACTTGCCTCATATAGTAGCAGTAAATAGACAGTGGAGAAACAAGTGATTAGTAGACTTTGCCTCATTCTTGCAAAGATATCATCTATTAGGTATCTGGTAGCCACGCCTACAAAGATTGTCAACCATAAGCACTTTATTTTGAAGAAGGATCCAAAACAAAAATAGAATTTAGGGGTTAGATGTTTTATCCAAGCTCTAGTCCAGAAAGGAGAGGGAGCTTGAGAGAGGGACAAAAAAGAGACTGCCGAAGAAACAGAGTAGTTGCCCAAGGGGTTATCTGTCCAAACTAAAAGGTCATCCTGCTGATTTGAACCCATCCTAATAGCCATCAGTGATGATTAAATTGGGGCAAGCTCTAGGCTAAGCTCGCACAAGTCCACCCAAACCCCATTATGCCAATAGTCTTTGACTTGAGTACCAAAAGTCATTTTGCAAATGTCAGCCCACCTGTTGAACCCTTCAATGTTAATTAGGGGCTCTTTTAGTAACCATCTATCCTCCTAGAATCTCGCTTGATTTCTTCTTCTTATATTCCATCCAACACCTAAATCAACAATCCTTCTCCTAGTAATCATATCATTCCAGCAAGCAGATCCATGGGGCAGAGAGGAAGAATCCAGCGGGGCCTTAAGGGATCCACAATTAGCCATATATTCAAGTTTTTTACTCATGTTTTTTCCATTGAAGTTTTTCCCTTTTATTTTGTTATGACTAAGACAATCCAAGGATAATAAATTCAAATTCTATCAAATAGATTTAAATTAAAAAATACAATATATTGAAGGATATAATTATCACTGTGTGAAGTGGACCCTTAGAATGTGGAGAACCATTATAATAGAATGACACATCTTTTACTCATGTTTTTTCTATTGAAGTTTTTCCCTTTTATTTTTCCATGACTAAGATATTCCAAAGAATAATAATTACTCTCATAATACTTAACAGTGTTGAATTTTAACTACATGATAAATGGGTGACCTCAATATGATTTGACAGGGAGGTAAAATTGTTTTAAAGTGTGAAACAAATTTGACGGCAAAAAAATGCACTAACAAATTCACTTATAAAAAAATATACCAACTAATTAAGTATATTTGTTATTTTATATTTAAATAAAATATTAATATTTCAAAAATTGTCTTTTAATTGATTATAAATTATTTAATGCATAGAGTTGTTTTGTCAACAACACAAATAGGCTAATGATTGTAGATCCAAATAAAGCTAACCTCACCCAAACAATTGGTTATGATTAAAAAAGCAAGCCACCACTCACGTTGTGTTGGACACTCTTCCCTATAAATTGCAATCACATTTAACCATTTCTTCACATTCATTTACCAAACGGTAAACACTAATCTCAAACTTAGTCAAATGTTTCTAAAATCTAAAATAACAACAAATTCCTATCAAAATATATTTAAGGCAAGAGAGTTCAAGTATGGTAACAATAAATATTACGTCTCACCCTTTCTACTTTTCAATGGGATAACAATTAAAACATATTTTAAATCATATTATAATATATTAATTATTATAATAATTTAATAAACAATATATAAATATATAAATAATTTATTCAATTTTTATGTGAAAATTTGATTAAAAAATAAGCGCCTTAGAAAAGGATATCTCTCAGTGTATTTTATATATATTATTAAATATATATATGCTAGTTTTTAATACATAAATTATTTAAAATAGCGTTGTTTGCTACAGGAAGAATTGAAAGATAAAAAAAAGTTGCATTCTATTACTTGGTACATAGGTACTTCTAGTTTGTGATTTTTCTTTCTTTCATTTGTCTCGAATATTTGCATTTCAAAATCAAAACTGAACATTTTGGTTTTCGTTCTCTCACATCATTGTAGGAGCTACTTCAATATTGAGCACAAATAGGGAATGAGGGCTACAAAATAGAGGGCAACATTAGAGCAAAAGTACATATTAGAATACATGTGGGCTACTGGAACCACAAAACCATCTCAGATATGTGGGTTTCAGTATTTGCACTTGGAAACCAATATTAAAATTTTTTGGCTTTCATCCCCCATAGCTCCCTTGTTACAACAATATGGGAGAATGGAAGTAAAAAATGTTTAGTTTTGGTTTCGAAACACAAATACTAAAGTCCACATAGCTGAAATAGTTTTATAATTCCATTAACCTACATGCATTCTAATATATGATTTTCTCTAAAATTGACCTCCATTTTATAGGCCACAATGATTAAAAAAAATATTTACTGACCTGCAAACTTCCATTCGATCCATTGAGAGCTTTCAACTGCAACAATCCACATGCACTCTAATATCTAATTTTTGCCTATACACCCTGCTTGTGCTCTCCACCATAGGAAAACATTCAAGTAACTCCCTTCGCCTTGCGCTCTCCTCTACACTCAATGGAAGAATTAACCTGGGAAATAAAAAGAGAAAATTAAGGTCTATAATGGTAATGCCAGAAAAGGGAATAAAAAATCAGAGAAAATCTAATTCATCACTTGAGATTAATAGTCTAAACTCTCTGTAGAGAAAAACTAATCCATTACTTGAGATCAATGTTACTTTACACAATCATAGTAAAATAAGCCAATGATCATGACAAAGAAGTTTTTATGCATTTTCAAAGGCTAATCAATCAACTACAAATAAAAAATATTGTTCTCCTCATTAAAAACCTGGTACAACGGAAGAGTGTTGTTTCTTGGTCTATAAAAAACATCCTTTATCAGGATGCAACAAAAATAAATCTAAAGGTTGTCTCTATAAATCCAAAGGTTGTCTCTTTTTCTTCTTCCTGGACATGAATTCATAAAGTTACGAGTTAATACATATAGGTTTTATAATGCAATGATTTTCTTATCAAATAAGAAAAATTGCTAGGGAAATTCTATTAGTTACCTCTGCAAAAATCTTTTCATCCATCTTCTTTGATTGTGTTGGGATTTCGAGAGCTGCAAAATATATTTCTTTATCAATGGATAATTTAGAAAAAAAGAAATCTAAACAAATTATATTTTGTATAAAATTTAAAGCTACATGATTTTTTTTAGACTCTGTAATCTAAGGTAAAATCAAGGTTAAGGTAATAAAGTATTAAAACTAATTTCTGAAATCCCTAAATTAATAATGAAGCACAATCCAACATAGAAATATAAACATGAAGAAATATTACTTCTGTCATGGTTGTTTGACCTCTATTGTCCTTCTCCATTTTGCTTGAATATGATGAATGCCCTTTTATTTGAGCATACAACAATAGTCTAATGACAATGATAGCAAATATTGAAGTATTGTAGTTGTCTCCTTTGATGGCAATAGTCTCGGTATGTTGAAATGACAATGATAGGTATCTTTTATAGAAAGTCAATTTGGAATGAAAGGCTAAGATTCAAATCCAATAAGATATATCAAAGATATATCAATCAACGACTAAAAATGGAAGTTGTAGTATGAAATAGGGTTAGGGTTAAATTAGAACAAAGATAAGAATGAATGGCTGAGATTGAATTATAAATTGATTCAATCAAGGGTAGAAATTGAATAAGACATCAAGAGATAAGAATGGAACGGATAAGGAGGTTGGCAAGGATAAAGATGTTGTTCGAGGATTTTAAATGCTTATAAAATTATTTAAATGAGAAGGGAAAATGAATAATTAAATAATAAAAACATTATTTAATCATAGAAGACGTGGCAAGTTGACTTTTTGATTAAATAATAACTTACTTGAAAAGTGAGAAAAAAGGACAAATTAGTAGCCAATTAAGACTAATGAATAATTAAATAATTGAGATCATTATTTAATTATAGTAGAAAGGTGATAATAATTAAATAATGAAATCATTATTTAATCATAGAAGACATGTTAAAAATGAATCATTATAAAATTATTTAAATGAAAAGGGAAAATGAATAATTAAATAATGAAAACATTATTTAATCATAGAAGACATGTGGCAAGTTGACTTTGACTTTTTGATTAAATAATAACTTACTTCAAAAGTGAGAAAAGACGACAAATTAGTAGCCAATTAAGAGTAATGAATAATTAAATAATTGAGATCATTATTTAATTATAGTAGGAAGGTGATAATAATTAAATTATAGAGGAGAAAAGACATTAGTGACGTAATTAAATAAATATTTAATTAATCAAAAAGGGGAAATAAAAGAAAGTAATGAATTAATTCAATAATTATTTAATTAATAGAGAAAATATGACATTATATAATAATCAAATAATTAAAATTATTTAATTATTCGGGATGAAAGGGGAATGATGAAGAAAATTAGTATACGCAAGCCTAGGACAATTTTTAGTGTCTACATTTTGCCCCTCTTTGATACAATGCAATTTATCATGTTGTGTAAAAAAAATTTAGTCAAAAATATGTCCCATGGTGTCATGGTGAAGGCGGGATAGACCTATGCCCTCTCAATTTTTTTTTCCAATTTTTGAAAAATTTGAAAAATTATTTTGATAAGCAAGTCTAATAGGCATGAATACAAGGATTGGTGAAAAGAATGTTAGCAAGAGGAAAATGTTAGCATGGAGTTAGTGGAGACAAAGAAAGATTGATATTTTGCTTTATAGATGCTAGGCATTGCATTAATCATCATTTGGTAGTAAAATATGACAAATGGACAATAAACGCCATGGTATGACATAGACCAAGGTGTGAAAAGTCATCCACTTGCTAAACACAGACACTCGCAGACAAGGAATGTCCTAACTCATACAAAGAGAAAATTTTACTTAGTATTTTTGTTAAGACAATCCACAAACAACAATAAAAGAAAAGGTGAATAATGAGACATCATCGCTCCTCTAAATCCTTTGTGGGACATCCTTGAAGTGGCTAGTAACATAACCCAAAAGACAAAATAAAAAAGATAAGACAAATTAGATAAAAAAGTCACAATCATTCAGATTATTTTCTAATATGTGTGTGCCAAAATGTGGTTGACTAATTGTTTGATGGGTTGATTGTTTGACTATGTCTAGTTTCAGGAGAGGAAACATGTCATATAAGATATCAATTCTAGTTTCAATCATGTAACCACTTGTATAAGGCAAATGACAGAGTTGGATAATGACAATGTTTGGTTTCAGGAATGACACATCATGTATAAGACAAGTGACATGTTTTATTGTCATGATGTTTATTTGATGTTTGATTGATTTAGGTAATTGACTTATTTAACTTGAAGACTTGTTGGATAATTTGTCTTTTTTATTTGTGATTTTATTAGGGTTTTGATGACTGTGTTGCATCTGATAAAAATGCCAGGCTTATTATGGCTAACTCAAAAAACCTAAAGGACCAACATAGGGGGCCTCGAGGGTTCATTGACTGATGGCCTTGCCTACATAACAATGTGTAGAGACCTTGTAGTTTGACAAGATTGGACTTTGTTTTATTCACTAAGGACTCCATCGTGACCAATTTTACTCGACAAACCCTAAAGGACCGATCTAATGCCTCAGTGGCTCATCGACTGATGGTCTTGCCTACATTATATACACAAAGATATCATAGTTCGAATGGAATTGGACTAAAATAATTGACTCTGACTCTATTTTTGGGTTTTTGAAGATTATTTGTATTTTTTTGTATTTTTGGAATGTTTTTTTTTTCTGGATTTTTGGGAATATTTGATTTTTTTTCTTTTTGGGAATATTTGTTTTTTTTTGTCTTTTTGGGAATATAATGACCTCTAATGATAAGTGTAGAATTGAATGAAGGCGTAGGCTAAGTACTTTCCCCTAGTTGAGTATAAGACTAATTTATTAAGGGTAGAATGGAATAAGTTTACTATGGATGGATATGGAAGGTGGAAGGACGCATAATGTCAATTGTTCTAGGCTATGGGAAGGAAAACTAAGAATTATTATGGAAGGTATGGAGAGTGTGAAGGCTAATTATTATGGGCGATAGGTGGAAAATTAGATAGAGTGATGGTAGATGATGGAGCGAAGATCGACTACACATGGTGCTTGTTTGCCAAGTTTTCACCATGGTACTTATCCAAAGTGTCATTGAAGTGATTTTCACTATTGGAAGAATTATTTCTCTTTACTATTTTCTTATTTTTTATGTTTTTGGTGTCACCAAGATGCCTGTTTTCCAAGTTTTCATCAAGGTGATGATTTTTTTATTTTTTTATTTATTTTGTATTTTTTAGGTCATTGGCATGGCTCTTTGAAGCTAAGTGTAGAATTTTCACAAGTGAAAACTATTGATAGGCTTTGACAAGGATTCCTAATGCAGCATCATTTGAGGTTTCAAGGAATCTTGCATCAACCAAAAATATCTGCATTCATGTTTTCTTGCATTTTAGTAGTTAGTTGTCATACCCAGTCTCAACATTTCATACTACATTGTACCACATTGTAACATCAGAGCTTGTGAAGCAAGATATATTATCTTCATTGCAACATATACATCATAGCTAGAATTCAAGTGTTTTGGAGTTTCTAGTATAAAGTTATCGCTAACAAAATATCAATTGCATTTGGACAGAGAGCATTCACCAACTAGTCTTGGATTTTCGAGTGTGCAAACCTATCCGATGACTTGTGGAGCTCAAGAGACCATTCCATAAGGATGCACATTCATTGAGGAACCTTCATTCTGATCTGCATCATTCTTGTCCAGGAATCAAAATAAAATCATATGTTTTGGCAGACCTTTCATCATGTCATCTACTTCGGGGTTGGAGACCTCTTGAGACTAACACAAACCTTTTATGGAGCTAGGAATCAATATATATAGGCATAATGTAGTTGCATTAGGAATTTAGTGAAGATAGAGATAGCGAGGTAGGAATTAAGGGCTTCAAACCACATTGTAATTCTAGGCCTAACATCATGTCATTCTATAATTTTGTAATCCAGAAGGTAGGGCATGTTTCCAGTGAATAATTGATCATCATCTATATTTACATGCATGATTGTTATTCCAATTATTTGAGTTCTATTGTGTCTACTCTTGCTACAAGGTTGGACAATCTTATTTTTGGACCCTCCATCCTTGACTGCACCAGTTCCCCTTTAAGATTTGAAAGCTGATATGCTCTTGATCAATAGACTATCATGATGATGTCAAATGAAGGGATTATATTTGAACAAAGGCTACAACTGGTAGATATGAAGGGTGGTAAAGGTGGTGGACAAAGGAGGTTAGGGAATGATCCCTAATGCACACGCTACATAGGCCATTAGGCTTGAGACAAAAAGGAGTTTGGGTGACCAATGAGTTATTGTACGTGAAGGGGTCATCATCAAAGGTTCATCGAGAGACATCGTCAATAGAGGTGGAGTGACATGATGGATGTGTAGATATGTATGTACTTGGTATAATGTATGGAATAAGTGAAAGTGATGGGAATGGAGACATTGGATCAACAAGCTCATCTTTTGTCATGCTGTTTTCGTAAATGCACCCAATGATTTTTTATGAAGAGGCATAATTGGAGATCAACTTTTCCTTGCTTTTGAATTCTTGACTTGTATTTTTATCTTTGATTCATCCAATAGATTTTTCTTTTGACTAGAGGACTTGTCCTGATTTTTCTTTCTTTGTATTCTTTTTTTTTTAATTCTAGATCTCCTTTTAAAGAGGGAACTTTCACATTTGATTCTTGAGATTTAACCTTGTTATTTTTGACTTGTTGATCCATGTCTATGAGGTGGGTGGATGTGAGCGAGATGGATGAGATGGATGAGGTGACAAGAAATTTTAGTTGATGGAAGAGAATGATGATGCACTCAATGGGTTCTTCGAGACTAGCCTTGTCAGTGCTATTAATGTCAAAGGAAGCTTGCACACCACACCCTTAATGATATGGGAAGAATACATAGAAGATGTAATAGTAGGAGATGCATATCCTAACCTAGGGTGGCCAAAATGGAGGGATGATGCTTTAAAAGGAGAGAAGGATGATTCAGGATATCCTTAGTAAGGTCATGATAAAAAGGTGGATTATCATAAATATCATGGTCAAACATGGGATTATTATGGACATAAAAGGATTAGGGTTAAGTAGATAGGGTAGAGATAGATGTATCATTAGGATCCCAAAAAAATTCAATCCAAGCACGGTCATCTGTTTGCATATTTTCTAAAGTTGACTTATCATCACTCTTGGAAGTAGTATTAACATTTTGACCTACAGGTGATTTTTTAGAAAAAATATGAATTGTCCATGTGATATTCTCCACATATCATGTCATGGACCTGGGCCTTGGTGTTTGATGATGTGTTAAATGAAGTAGGCAATTTGGTCAAGGAAGATGGATCAATGTAATGTGACAAGGTGGAGGACGAAGCTTCCTGATTGATGGGAACTTGGAACTGAGTAGTCCCTTTTAGGTTGTTGCAGTACTGAAAGGGGTCAGGATCATCAGCTATTGTAATCTCAGTGACATTATGGGGAAACTTTAGGAATTAATGGTATGCAGATGGAACGAATTACATGGCATGGATCCATAGTTGGCGAAGGAGGAGGTTATATGGGAGATCAAGGTCCAAGACTTGGAATGTGGTGCCCAATGTTGCAAGTCCAACTCTGATTGGTATTGTTATGACACCCTTGGAGGAGTGCTCTTCATTGTTGTATTCTTTTGTGATAATTCTCTTTGTTTTTTGCACATAAGCTTCAAAGAAGCCTAATGCCTTAATGAGTTTGAGGGTGTAAATATTTAATCCTACTTCGTCATCTACCAAGACACATTTGATTTTATGTTTATGAATGAAGACTTCTAGGTGCAAGGGGTCATTATGGTTGGACTTTTGAGATGAATAGTCTTGATCTAAAAAAGTGATGCGATGGGTACTAGCTAAGTAGCCCACCATTTCCTCGAAGCGATTGTCATCAAGGTTAGTTGGGATAAAGGTTTCTTGTGATTCTTTGTCAAAAATAACTCTATGCTTGGGGGATATAAAAAGCAACTCTAGGATGGATATTTGAGTAGGTGTCTTCCCCAAGTGGTCTAATAGATTATATTATGACTTCTATTATGGTTTAGACAGAGCACCTTATATGGTCACCTTGGTTCATCATTTGTTTACTACACATTTTGGTGGATTTTTAATGGTAATGGTATTTACATGATCGTCTATGGCTTGGCTATGATTTATGGTGTAGTATTCAAAAGTAGGATTGGTATAGTTAGCGTGATTATTCTTCTTTCAACCTAAACTGAAGGGATTTCTTTTCCCATGGTATTGTAATGGATTCTTAAATATTATATGATCATTATTAGAGGTTGGTTGTTGACTGTCTATTTCCATGACACCCTTTTTAATCAAGTCCCGATTGATGTTTTTGAGTTGTTTGCAAGATAAAGTTTTGTGTCCATTAACACAATGGTAATTGCAAAAGGAATTATCATCCTACCATGAAGGTTTGAATTGCCCTGGATCATAAGATTTTTCCTTAGGAAGTTGTATGAATTTTGACTACAAGAGTTCTTTTTAGATAGATTCAGTTTGTTCCCCAAGGGGAGTGTATTTGTGTCCTATCAAAAATTTCCTTCAAGGTCTTTGTTCTTGAGTGTTTTGAAGGGAATTTGCTACTTGTTCAAAGACACATGATATATTGTTTGATGTATTAGGTCCTTTGAGTGTAAGGGTAGGACCAACATGTATTGTCTTAACATTGACAACTCTGCCATTGGTGACATTCTTGTTTTGGGCCTAATATTTACTTTTATCATTTGATGTTCCTTGGGTGTTTTGATTTTTGTTTTATGTTGTAAGTTCCCATTTCGCAATGAGGGCATTATCAAGTATGTTGCATTTTTCCACTAGGTCAACAAATGTGATACATCAATGGCCTTGTAGTTGATATTTCAAGTCTGTGGTCAAGTTTTCGATGAACATGACAATTCTTTTTTTTTTTGGGAATCTCAACAGGAAAACAAATAGCCAAGCTCCTCCATCACTGGAAGAATTTTATAAATGACTCACCTTCTTCTTGTTTAGTGTGAGATAGTGTGGCTATGGTGATGTCAGTTTCAATTTTATAAGAAAAGTGAGTGACAAATTTGTTTGTTAGTTCATCCCATGATTGGATGCCTAGAGATAGGTGAGTGAACCATTATAGTGCTTGTCCTATGAGACTCCTAGGGAATAGTCTCATGATATATGTCTATTTGAATGCAATGTTTATCAAAGCCATGTGGAATTCTCTTGTGTGTTTAGTGGGGTTTCCCTTTTCTCTATACTTGGGTAAATTTGGCATGACATAGTTAGGAGGAAAGGATGGCATGTATATGGTTCTATTAAATGGGTAGGGACACAAATCTTGTGTTGAGTAGGTATTTTTTCCAATAATGTCATGTTTTGAACCACTTGTTTTTTTAAGGAAAGCATCTGATTGTCTATGACTTCATCTTGTGTTAGGGATGTGTCCCTTGCATTTGTAACTGCATTGCGATATGGGTGCATTTGCATATTTTTCAATCCAATGTTGTGGGTGGATGGGTTAGTGTTGACTCGAGGTTTGTATAATGTGATGTTTTGAGTTTGGATGTGTGGTATTTGAGTTTTAATACATATGGTATTTGATTTTGAATATGTGGTATGAATGAGGTGAAAGTGGTTATATTGAATTGCATTTGGAATGGATTGGAAGTATGTTGACCTTGTGTGTATTGATTGTTGTATTGGTGAAAAGGTCAATGTGTTTGTTTGTTGGGGAAAGCTTGTGTTAGGACCTTGTGAGGCATTAGTGTTTGAGGTGTCTTTCTTAGGCCCACAAATATGAATCCTAGTCCTCTTAATTTTTTTCCAAAAGGATTTGAGGATGAGGTGTTCATGTCACTACATGTTCCAATTGGATTAATTGTGTGGCCAAAAGTTCATGACATGGGTTGTGTAATTTATTGTTCCATGGCTTGTGTCATGTGGATTGTAGTAGAATCTTGTGTTGACCATAAAAGTGTGAGATGAGTGGGATATGAAGCCTAAGAAATGATAATTCAAAGGTGTGACATAAGCCTAAGGTATGCAACCTATGCTATGTTTTTGGATTTTTCAAGATATAAGGTATGCCAAATGATTATGTACCAACATTAAAGACACAAGGTGAAAATGGTCAAAATGTAGATAGGATAATGTCACAATGATCAAAATCTATGGTATGTCTAGGACTAAGGTATGCCAAATGTAACACAAATTTGAAATGGTGATGAAGGGGAATGGTATGACTAATTATATGACAACTAAGCACTTGTTTGGTAAACCTAAGGTAAGGTCACTAACGAAACTAAGATAGATAAAGTGACAAATCTGATTTTCAAGACCTAAAGGATGATAAAGACTAAAATGATGAAAATTTGACAACATCCAATTTGAAATTAATTTTTTTTTAATCCTATAGTATGTGAAGAATAGAATGTGACACATGTTTTGAATTCAAAAAATGTGATACCATTTGAAAGCTATAGATTTTTTTCAATCAGCCTATCAATTAGGACTTTCATCGTAATTCAAATAGAAAATGAATAATAATTATTTATTAAATTCAAAGTAAAGCATAATTTATATTGGTGGAAAATTGAGAATCTCCTTTAAAAAACCTTTTCGTTTCATCAATTTTGCGTAAAAAAAAGTCATCAACCACATACCCTACACATACCCATCATATCACCACTTTTTGGACCATCATGTTCCTACACATACCCTAACATGTTTCCTTTATGGTATCCATTGAAGATGTGTTGCAATGGTCTATGGAAATTACAAATACACTCATAGAAGTTGGTAGAATGATGGAAATGAGGGTAAAATAAATTTTTTCAAAGGCTTGGATTAAAATGGGATGATTGGGGATGAATATAGGCTGATTAATGGGGTGCTGAATGACTTGTGGATTAGTGGATGGAAATGTTGTCAAGACCAAAATTGGTACACAGTTTGAAGGGTGGGGGGACGTAGAGAAGTAGATTTTAGATTTGAAGATTTAGATGAAGGAGTATATTTAAAGTTTAGGATATAAGATCCCAAAATGGATGGAGTAGATGATGTAACTATGATAGTGGCTTTTAGGACATAGGGGCCCAAAATGCATTTGGAAGATGGGGGGTTTTTAGATGGAGTGGTGGAAGATTTTAGAGGAGTAGATTTGGATGCCAATATTGATTGAGTTTTAAAATGAATCTCTTATATTAGTTGCTTTGGGATCCTCATAGTTTTTTATTTTTATTTTCTCAACATGGGCCATTGTGTCCTCTTGGATTTATCTTTTTTCTTTTGGATCATATTTTTTTGCAATTTATTTTTGAAGGGACATGTTGATCTTTGGGTTTTTATGGATTTTTATATTATTCATTTTATATTTGGAATTTGAATTACTTCCAAGATGAAAGGGATTTTACGATATAGATGAATTATATGGAGGTATTATGGTTGGGTTGATGTAGGTAGGATGTTGAAAGGATTTAAAATATGTGTGCCTTGGTTGATCTCGATTTATGATATGATGAAATTATTTTGAGATAATGGGGATGTGGATAGTGGATGGAAGGATATAAGGACTCAAGATGGATGAAATAGATGAAAGATTTATTTTTGGGAAATAGGGGCCCAAAATATATATGGAAGGGATGAAGGATTGGGATTTGTAACATAAGGTACCAAAATGGATTTAGAAGATGATGTGAAAGTTTTGACTTAAATGGTGGGATTTGGGATTTTGGAGGGATACCAATGTATTCAGCATGAGCTTTATAGCCATAGCTCCATGATATTTTCTATTTTATTTGACTTGGATAAGTTTCATTATAACTTTTTCATAGAGGCCTAACCCTTTTCCTTGATAGTGCATATTTTTATATAAATCCTTACAAGCCAATGGGTTACTTGCTATTTTGGAACAAAGATGTGGGACTATTTTAAGGAGGATATGACATGAGAGGAATGATAGGCTCATTGAGTAAACTAGATTGGATGAAGGTAGAAAAACCATTTGATAGTTGTGGGGTTCATGGATAAATTTGATAGGGGTGATGGGACTTTGTGGAGGATTAGGATCATGATATGGAGATGAAGGAATACTTTGATCTTGACTTTGGGTAGGATCTTGGGATGGATGGTGAACATAATATGCAGTGGAAGGAAGGGTATCACGATAGGGGTATGAAGGGACACTTTGATCTTGAAATTGGGGAAGGGGGTAATTTAATATAGATGAAGGGATACTTTTATCTTTATATAGAGAGGTATCATGAGATGGTATGGGAGGGATACATAGATTTTGATATAGGATGATAGATTGACAAGGGGTTAGGATTAGGAGTTAGAAGAGGATTGTTGGATGGGATGGAAAGGATTTTTATGCCTTGACCTAGAGGAGAATCTATTATACCATGCTTTGGAATTGTGAGGCCCATCATTAGTTGGATATGTGGAACCTCTATTTTATTGTTATTCACATAATCATGTTTAAATATATTACACTTTCATCCTATATTTTATTATGGATGATTATGAACATTGGATTTAACTATTATTGTGTGTGTTAGATTAGTGATTTTATGGATCATAATTTTTGTCTAGAGTATGGTAGCTAATTACACTAATATCTTGAATATTATGGGATTTGAAACAATATGTTTAGAATGGAATTAGTAATATCATTTTAATTAGGTAAATATTTGGATTACCATGCAATGTGATACATATATGATATTGTAGTAATAGAAAAAAGTATCTATTTTTTCTTAGTTTGGGAATGAATAATTAAAAATAAATGAGCCTAATGTTGCCTTGATTCAGTGTTGTAACCTTCTTAATAAAATGGACTTAATGGTGCCTTATTTAGGTTGTTGTAAAGTGTGTCTTTATTGTTTCACACTAATCTAGGGATTTATTAATTAATTGAGGTTAATTGGCCCCTTTAATTAAAATCCATGCCTTATTAATTACAAACTCCGATGTGTAATACCCCTCCGTGTCGGTTGTTCTGAACTTTTGTGTGAGTATTTGTGTGTGCTTCATTGGTTACTGTGTTATTTGATTGTGTGGAAAATATAATATATTAGTAGTCGTGTTTAAATAATTAATCAAATCATAAGTGATTTGCAAGGTTATTTAAAATATGATTAGAAATTAAAATAATAATCAATTAAATTAAATCAAATGATTTAGAGCAAATGATCAAATTAAACTAATTCATTAAAAGTAAAAGTGATATTATTAGATAAATTGATTTAAATTGTTGCGTTAAATTGAAGTTAATAATAATTATGAATAAATAATCTTGAAAAGATAATTATTATAATAAGAAATTTAATGGATACTTATTTAGAATCTTGCAAATGGTTGATTTTAATTATTTTAATGTGGAAGTAATTATTTAATAAAGTTTTGTGGAGATGATGATTATATAATGAATATATATTCAAATAAAAGATTCAATTTTGTGCATGATAAAAGAAAATGAAATATAAATACTTGAAAGGGAAAAAAAAAAGGAATTAAAGGGATTAAATATTATTTGGATTTATTTCTTGAGTTGTGACTTTTGGTTTTCACTGGAGAATATGAAGAATAAATAAATAAAAAGCTCAATCGTTTGTGGATTCAATTGGATTTGAATTTTATTTTTTTTAAAAGAAGTGACTTTTGGTATTCTCAGGGAGAGGAATGGAAGAGACTTTTGTGTGTGTTTTTATTTAGGGGAGTTTTGTGGATAGGGGGTTGGGCATTCTCTTTCCAAGAGATTTTTTTTGGAGAAATTTTGGCAGTCATTTTTCTGTTACAGTATTGCATTCTTTTCTATTATTATTCTGGAGAGAATTCATTTAGGAATGAGATTTAAGTTGAGGGAGGATATTGGAGCTACTGCTGGAAACAATCGGTAGCGGATGACTGGATCGGTAAGAAGGATAAAGCTTCTACAATTTTCTTCAGGCGTAGGACACCAGGTTCTCCTTCTTTTAAATTATTCTCTTTCTGTAGTATCAAAGAAATAAGAATTCTTGTTGCGAATGAAATTTTCTTCTAGTTTTGTAATTTAATGTATGTAGAAAATTCTCGAAGCCTTAGAAATATTTTAGACTGTTTTTCTCAAGAAAATATTACTAGGGTTTGGGATCGTTATTCATTTAAAGTAAATTTTGTTGGGATTCTGCAATTGAAAGGGTTACTGTAATTTTAAGTTAAGAATAATAATAAACCAGTAAAATAATAACGTCTTGTTTGGGAATTTCGAGGTTGTGAGAATCCTCATTTGTAGATAAATTTTACAAATTTATTCTATGTATAAATATTTATATTGAATAGTAATTAAATTTTATTTCTGTCTTCAAAATATTCTATACAATATATATATATATATATAAATGTGAAGATAGTATAAAAGAAAAATAAATTTTAATTAAGGTTCAAAGTTCACCGAAATAAATTTATATTGAAATTGTTTTAAAAATAAAAATAAAAATTTGCAGATTGGGTGATGGTTCGGCCTCGGCCGTACCCACCACCCAGCTGACGGTTGTGGCAGTGCGGCAGTCCGTCGGACTGCTGTGGCAGCCCAAGGACTGCCCACGGCCGGGCGGCGTCTATTGCCGTGCCGGCGTATGGGTATAAAATGCCCATTAAAATTTATTAATATAAATTTTATTAAAGTGTGAACTTCTATTTTATCTTCTGTGCGAAAATTTACTTATATTATATATGTATGTATATGTATGTATATATATATATATGTATGTATATATATATATATATATGTATGTATATATATATATATATGTATGTATATATATATATATATGTATGTATATATATATATATGTATGTATATATATATATATGTATATATATATATATATATATATATATATATATATATATATTTATATTTGTATACTTTTTAATGTATTTTTTAGATTTTAGTTATTTAACTGGGTTGTTGTAACCATTTAATGTTATTAGTAAATAATCTGTTCTTTTTCTAGTTAAAATAAAACAGAATTTGGTTATAGTAGAAATAATAAAATAGAAAGAAATCTTTTGTTTATCATTATTACTGATTTATTAAATTACAACTATAAGAGGATAAGTTAGTGGAAAAACCAACTTACGTATATATGACAACATTGATTTATTTAATTCTTGTTTTGAGTAAATATTTTGGAATAGAAAATAATTCCTATTAATTTGTTAAATTGTGAAATTTGATAGGATAATATAGTAGAAGGGCAATTTGTGAATATATATATTTATATCAGCATTGATTGTTTAATTCTTATTTTTAAATGTGTATAGGGTGAGAATAGAGTTTAGCATAGAATCGAATAAGTTATCTTTTTATGAAATTAAGACTTGTAGACTTGTTGGATTCTTAGAACAGATCTTTTCTCTTTTTATATTTCCTCCTCAAAAAGAATTAAAATATATTAAGATGTAGTGGTTTTCAAAAGGTATTTCGGTGTGTAAATTTGATTTGGATAGATTTAAGTTTTTAAGCTGGTAAGTTCTAAAATATAGTTTAAGTATTTAGAGTATTGTTATTATTGTCATTTTTAAAGTATAAACAATTGATCTTAAGTAGTTTTCACAATTAATTTAATATTGGAAGTGAGTGTTAAGTTAGTATGATGAAAGGAAAATGGAAATAATGTTTTGGACATAAGTAGTTATGAAATGATAATGAGTTAACTACCCAGCTATTAAGTAGTTTTCAATTATGTTGATAAATGAAAGGGGAAATTTAAATATGTGGGTAGGGTTAGAGATTGATTAGGATATTCTCGAATTGGATAGTTTATTGGTGAAATGGGATTTTAATCTTTTGGAAATTGACTTCCTTTATATTTATTTAATGGTTGATTTGTAAGTGCTTCTTATGAATAAGTCTTTTAGAATACTTGTGATGGTTATCATGAATTGTTTTAGTTAATTGAGTACTTCCGATGGGTAAGTTGTAAAGTCATTTAGTTCTGGTTGTTAATTGATTGGCTATTAAATATTGTTCTTGTTTGAATTTTTGGTTGTTGTTTATTATGCGAATGTTTGGTGGAGTTGTGAGTGATTGAGTATTTAAGGTGTTCTTTAATTGGTCCCTTGGATGCCTGGTTGCATGCTTTTACCTCTGTTATTGAAGGATTGTTTTTTATCATTTCCGTTTTGGTATGAATGTCGTTGGAGATTAATTTTGATTCAAGGAATCCTTTGTCATTTAAATTTTGTTGCAATGTAATTGGGAACTCGTGTTTTGGTTTATGAGTTGTGGATGGTTGATCTTCTTGAATTTTCGATTTATTTTGTATCAAAGTTGTTTATGTAGCCTGGATGGAGTTGTTGATCTTATTTTAATGTATTCACTCATTATGTTTGAATTGAAAATAGTTCTAGTGGTCTTGCAATTATTGTTATTGCTATGTTGTTGATTTTATGAAGGTGATTTGTGTACCATTATAAGGGGGTTCTTGTGAGGAGAAAATTGAGGTCTCCCATGGAATGCCTAGTTGGTGGCTTTTGGTTTCATTATGTGATTTCATTGAATTAAAGGTTGATTTTCTTTTGTGTCTTCCTATTTGAGGTGACACCATTATTGATTTGTGGATGGGTCTTGATGAATCTTCTCTTTTTTTGGCTTTTTCTGTGTTACTCTCATTTGAGGAAATTTTATCCTTGTGTTGGAATTATTGGAGGAAAAACTCTTGTGTTGCTTCATTTTACCCTTGTTTGTGGGTTTCATTCTTTTGGCTTCCAGAGGCTAGAGATGATTGACATTTGATGTTCTCTCTTTTTACGTGCCTTTGAAGTGGCAAGTGTTTTGGTATCAGGATTTTGAAAGGGTTGTACGAGAATTGTTGAGACTATGATTTTGTACTTGTTAGCGAGATGGGTAATGCCTCGCATGCTCTTATGTTGTGATTCTTTGTTCAAATTATGATGGTACAACCCTTGGTTTTTTATGTTGTTGGGTCTCTAGGGAGAGTGGCTCCTCGTGGGGGTCGGCACCCCGTTTAAGGGGAAGGGCACAGGATAACCCATGAGAGAGTTAGTAAACAAGTGAAAACCTAATAATTAACTTAGGAGGGTTGGGTAGTAATATAATTATAAGATTAAAAAAAATGGATGCCTCGTCTTCATTAGTGCTTTCACAGACTAATGGAAGGCTGAGAAGGCCGTGGTTGGCAAGGTCGTGACCTCGTCCTCACGAGAGCCCTACGGCTCCGCATGAGTCACCCTATGGACCGGCACCTCCAGTTGGGAGGAAGAGCACAGGATAGCCATAGATGGGACTGGCGCCTCCAGTTGGGAGGAAGAGCACACGACAGCCCATGTAGGACTATGCGATGACAATCTCCCCTAGTTTCCCATGTGTTTTACTTTATTGTGTTCCTCTGGAAGTAGGTTGTGGGAGTTGGTTTAGATTTTTGTTGATTGGACTTATATTGATTTATGGAGTATTGCCTTGATACATCTTTGGTGTACTTTGTGGGCTTGTATGATCTCATTGATATTTGACTTATGACCTTGTACTTTTATGGTACTATGATATGATGTTATTATATTGTTTAATTTCATTTGGAATTGTATTATGTTTATTAATTCAGTTGATTTGGAAGTGTTTCATGATCATCCTTTGGTTACTTGTTACTGGTCATTGCTTTGATTTATGTGATGAGATTTATGATTTTAAGTTATTTTAATGACTCTTGGATGTTGTTGATTATGTCTTTGTAATTCTTGAGTTTTATGATTCTTTTGTATGGCGTTGAGTCTTGTGGTTCCCTATTTGGATGTTCTTAGTTGTGGTCTCTTTCTTGTTAGCTCCTAGCACGGGGGGTGGGTCTTCAGACCCACATGGTCGGGTGGAACGTGCCAAGCACCCCATTGGGTCCCCAGTCGAGGATCGAGAGGTGCGGATTGGTGCTGTTTCAGCGACTCCAGAGTTGTATCCGTCATGGAGCCAATTTTCATCTATTCATTTGTATCATGATTCTTGTTGTATGGTTTCCGTGCATATCGGAAACACTTTTGTATCATTGTACTTCTTGAATATTGAATTGTATTGTAACATTAAACCTTATGTGGCTATTTGCAGTTCATATTCAATGTGTTAAGTTAATCATGTATATGTTGTATTTATGTACTCAAATGGTTTCTTATCAATGATTTTCATATATGTGTTATATTTGTTAATGTTTAATTTGCTATGGATTATATCTTTGGATTTTATTCTTTATTGTCGTTGTGTGGATCTCAGTCTCGTAATGACTCCTCGTGTACCCCAAGGGATGTATATGTTAATGAATCTGCTTAAATGAAATATATGATATGACTTAATGTGTATTACATGTATGTTATGTTATCTTTAAAAAAAAAAAAATTTGTGCTGTAATTATTGTTTAGTTGTCCTTTGGTGTTCGCACGACGGGGCGTTACACGATGGATAAAATTTGATACTCATATAACATTTCACAACACTTAAATTTACAAGGAATGTGTCCTAGGCTAGTTTCCTAGGACCCATTCCCCACCTGGTGAATGGGTCCCCACTAAATCCTAGGATGACCTTTTGGAATATTATTTCATATCCCCCGAAGTGTGTCCTAGTTAAGTATGCTACAATCCATTCAACCTATGGCGAATGGGTCCTCACTTAACTTAGGATAGGCCCTTGGAATATGTTTTGGTGCTATTTTAATGATTTCAAATTCAAGATCTGATGTTGGCTTGTATTATTTGGATTTCAAGAATTAATCTTAAGTTATGTATAAATATAAGGTTATTTCACATAGTTTCATCTAAGTGACCTAGAAGATTTCAAGCAAGCTAAACAACTTTGGTATTTTAATGATTTCAAATTCAAAATCTAATGTCGGCTTGTGTTTTTTGAATTTTGGGATTTAATCTTAAGTTATGTATAAATATAAGGTTATTTCACATATTTTCATCTAAGTAACCTAGAATATTTCAAGCAAGCTAAACAACTTTCACAAGAAAATTATAGAGCATTCAAGAGCATTTCAAAGGCATTTCAAAGTAGATTTGTCAAGGTTTTATTATAGTAATCAAAGGTCTATTATCATGTCAAAGGCATGCATGTTGTTGGATCCAACATGTTGATATAGAGTTCAAGATCACTTCAAGCATGGGTATGTGCAGGGTCATGATGGGCCAAAAAGTGACAATATGATGGGTATGTGGCTAACGACTATTTTTTTACCCAAAACTGACGAAACGAAAAGGGTTTATAAAGGAGATTCTCAGCATTCCACCAATATAAATTATGCTTTACTTTGAATTTAATAAGTAATTATTACTCATTTTCTATTCAAATTATGACTAAAGTCTTGATTGATAGGGTAATTGAAAAAATCTATAACTTTCAAACGGTATCACATTTTTTGAATCCAAAATATGCGTCACATTCTATGCTTCACATACTATAGAATTAAAAAAAAAAATGAATTTCATGAAGTTTTGACCAGATTAAGGTGGTAAGACATATGAGTTTTTATATTTTTTCAAAATTTGGAATAAAAAATTCATAATTAATTATTTATTTGGAAAAAAATTACAAAAAAATATGCATCACATTGGAGCATGACTCCTCTACTTATATCTAAAATCTTATAAAAAAATATTATCATTTTATTGTGGTTAGGGTGGTCAGACAGACACCTACTTCTTATTTTTTCCCTGAAATTTAAGTACCACTGCATTGAAATTTCAAATTTTCACCAAATAGATTTTTTTTTTTAAAGAAACCTAGTAGTTTAGAAACTATATTCAATTTTCTACAGATTCTATTCTTACATATTTTTGAAATAATATAGATAACTTATTCAAATTTTTATGTCAAGCTGCCTAACTCTGATTTTTCTAAGTTTTTTGCCACTTAAGTGCCTGTTTTTTGCATGGTGATCCTGCACATACCCGCCTTCAAAGAGATCATTTCATATAAAGTTTTATGATCAAGAAACACATCCATGGAGGCCACTACATGCTAGTTTCAAATTTACATTCCAAGGTTCAAGCAAAAGTGTGGTGAGTTGTGACATAGCATTGTTCATCATTATTTTCATTTCATGTTTCATTATTTCATTACATGGTTTAATTACCAAAACGGGGTTTGACAAGGTAAACCCCTATTCCTTAACAAAACAACATTTTCTCCTCTTTGATGTGTGACTGCAAGTTTTAGGTTGAAGATCAAGTGGAGAACAAAAGTTGTCAAAGTTGCAAGGTTGTCAAAGTTGTCATCTTTCTTGCAAGATCATGAAAACTAAGCTACAAAATTCATTTCTGACTTTTGGGAGCTGAACACCCAGGATCTAGGAGCGTAGACATTAAAGAACAAAATCGAGATATTAATTTTCTAGAACCTTGGCAGGGGGCGAATGAGTCCTTAGTGAGGCCTGAAAGAACACTTTTTGGAGCAAGTACACAACATTTTACCATCTTAAAACCTACCTTTTTACTGTTATATAAGTTAGGTTTTCTTTCTAGTATTCATCTATGCATAATTGAATGAAATAACTAGTGAAAGGTGTGGTTTATCATCTTGTTAAGTCATTTTGATAAAAATACCGACACACCATGTATTATTCCATTATTTTATTTTGGTGAACCTAATTTTTTTAGCATTGTAGTTTTCTAATTTCAGGATTTATTTTCATATTAGATTAGATCTATCACTCATTTTCATTCATCATTGGCATTGAATTAGATCCCATTTGGGGTATCTAGTTTGCATTCAAATTTGCATCTCATCTAGGGTTTTAGGATTGCATTGTTTGCATTCTTTAAATCTAAAACATATAAAAGAAAAATTAGTCATCTTGCATATCATATACATCATATAAAATTTCATTTGAAAATAAAAAAATTCATATTAAACTAGGTGTTTTATGTCATCATTTTTTCATAAGTCGCACTCAAATTTCATTTTGCATTTACAAAAATATGAACCTGAAACTTACTGTAGCAAACTGAATATGAAAACCACTAAAAAAGACTTGAAAAATCAGTATAAATTTGTTTCAAAAACCTAATCTAGGACCCATTCACCCTAGGGCCAATAAGTCCTTGATCAAGCCTTAATTTTCATTTCTGGAATTTAAAATCTTCATTTCTATGCTTATGTTTGCTGCTATCAGATCTCTATTATAGTTTTTCAATTTTTTGTTTCGTTCATTTCATTAGATCTAGATTAATTTGATACATTCAGTGCATTGTCTAAATTAAAAATGGCATTTACAATATTTTATTTTCAGATTGTTACATAGTGTACAATCAAAAAAATTCCTTGTTTAGAATTTGAAAATTGCTTTTACACATTTCATTCTAGGTCATTACATTGCATTTTAAGCCTCTTTCCATTTTTGGTTTGCACACTATGTAAAACTTGTATGATCTTTACAACTTGGTTTCCTATTAGCAATAATATTATGAGATGTAGTTTGAGACTCATGTCGTCCTGCGATATACCATTCGTCGTGGATCTTGAGTTTTCTAGCTCTCTTCCTAATAGTGTTGATAATCAACCTCCTATGGATCATAATATGCATACTTCATTTCCCATTACTTCCATACCTACAACCATTGTGCATGATGTTTTTCATATCCTGAAAGACAACATAAAGAAGCTAGATGAAGAACTAGAACATTTACAAGTCTTTGTGAGAACCAAACCTATTGCTAGTAGTGGAATCCCTCTCATAAGGAACATACAAACAATGCTTGAACATAAAGTAGGGATAAAATTCGTCTGCTTCTTAGTCCACACCATTCAATTAAACTTTCCTCCTCCATCACCTATACATAAGAGAAAAGATCCTACACCTTTTGAACACTTTACAACTACTAACACATCCTTTTCTAAAAAAGGAAAGGGTTTTCAATTGGAAGAAGAAAGTGATGAAAACATAGTAATCATACCAAATAAGAAGAAACCATCAATGCATGAACATCAAAATATTAAGTTACAATAGTTGTATGAACCTCCTGAATCTCTCTATAACTCATTACAACTATCCAAAAATGAGACAATATTCTATACTCTTTTACATTGGAAATTGATTGAATTGCCACCTAAACGTGCAAACTTGACCAAAAGACAAACAAATAAGAATGAACTATATTGTGCTTATCATATATTATTTGTATATCACACTGATTATTGCCATCCTTTAAAGAAAGTATTGAAGAACTTTGCACCATCTACTAATCAAACTTAAAAAGAATGTCCTTTCGCTCCTTACCATGTAATAGTTGTATGATCATAGTATTCTCACTATTGCATGTCATAAATTCATTGTATATCATTCTCTTTATCACAAGGAGCCCATTCTCATCACCTATGTCAAATCATCCTTGTCTCGCACCTAGTGGGAGAAAGGGATTAGTTAGCCTTGTCTTAGTTCAACACTTGTTGTTGTCCCTTTGGCTAGTTGTATTCCTTCCATTTATACTAACCAAGATTAGGATGCGCATGACTTGCTATAGGTTGACTCACATGTGCTTGACTAGCATTTTGCTTTGTTTTCTTTTTTCATGTTCTTTTATGTGATTGCATGTGTGTAAAGTGATCCTTTGTATTCTTTCATTTAATGTATCTCTCTCTTTTTGTGTATTCCTCTATATGTACCTACATTCTTCTCCATGTCATAAACATTTTACCTTTGTTTTCCTTTTGGGGATGACGTAAGGTGTCGAGACATTTAAAGGTATTCCATGTTGACTTGAATGATTTTTCTTTCTTTTCGCTCTCTTTGTGTCAATCTTCTAGTTATATGGTATTTTGGGAATGACAACATTTATGTGCTCTAAAACAACATTATAGCAAAGAAATACTGACCCCGAATCCATATATCCCTTATGTGTTTCTGGGGAAACCCCTCCCTCCTTATTCATGGTGAAGCTTTATTTTGGAAACATATGACTTGGCATAGGGTTTTTTGAGGAAAGCTCTCATGTCTGAGGAGAAAACATTGGCTACTTTAAAGTAGTTGCTCACAACAATGGTGTTAGCAACTTCTTTAAAGTGGGGGAATACATTGATGATCTTTTGATATTTTTTATTTTTTATGGTGTGATTTTATTTTCTTGTGATGCATCCTTTTCTTGGTGGTGTCATTTGGTTTGATGTCCTCCAAGAGTGATATTTCTAAGCATTCAACTTTATCTTAGTGGCTTGATGTGACACGAGACATGCCCTAAGTGGAAATCTGTTATTCTTGACTTGTCCTCTCTTGGAGACATTAGGCATGATGATCCCTAAGAAGAATACCTTACACGAATGATGCAAGATCCCCTTGAACAAAAATATAAAAACATAATATTCATAAGTGTTTAGAATTGTGGTGCCTTACTGAAGTTGTCAAGAGGATAACTTTGATATGGTATGGGAGCCTAATATGATTCTCTCATTTTCCACCCTTTTGGGATAATCGCCTAGTGGACGGCCTGAGGTTTCACTACCCCAAAGTGAGTGAGTATGTCTCTTGCATAGTGGACATCGAGTTCTAATTATGAACTCTTTTGGACAAACAGTTGGGATGTGTTCCACATTGCATTGGAAAATCAAGGCTTGATCCTTTCCCTTTTTCTTAGAAAAACAATTGAGACACATGTTTCACATCACATTGGATAGTCGAGGCTTGATTCACATCCCTTTTCTTCCCGGTTTTTGATATTCTATTATTGTATATCTTCAATGTCATTTATGCATACATAAGTATCTTGAATGTCTACTTTAGTGTGAGTTTCACATCGGGTCATACTCTCACTAAAGTGGGGGAAAACTATAGTAGCGAAAAAAGTATCCCTTTTTCCTTAGTTTGGGAATGAATAATTACACATAAATGAGCCTAATGTCACCTTGATTTAGTATTGTAATGTGTTTTACACATTCACATTAAGATTAAGACCCTTCTTAATAAAATAGACTTAATGACCAATTTAGGGTGTTGTAAAGTGTATCTCTACACTTTTACACTAATCTAGGGCTTTATTAATTAATTGATGTTAATTTTCCCCTTTAATTCAAATCCAATTCTTATTAATTGCAAATTATGAGGGATAAAACCCAATACTCATAAATAATATTTCACAACACTTAATTTTATGAGGAATTTGTCCTAGGCTAGTGACCTAGAAACCATTCACCCCCTAGTGAATGGGTCCCCACTAGGTCCCATGACCCCCTTTTGGCATATTATTTCACATCCCCTGAAGTGTGTCCTAGTTAAGTATGCTATAACACATTTTCCCTATAGCAAATGGGTCCTCACTTAACTTAGGAAACCCCCTTGGAATATGTTTTGGTGGTATTTTAATGATTTCAAATTCAAGATCTGATGTTGGCTTCTGTTATTTGAATTTCAGGATTTAATCTTAAGTTATGTATAAATATAAGTTTATTTCACATAGTTTCATCTAAGTAACCTAGAAGATTTCAAGCAAGCTAATCAACTTTCATAAGAGAATTATAGAGCATTCAAGAGAATTTCAAAGTAATTCAAGAGTAGATTTATCAAGGTTTTATTACAGCAATCAAAGGTCTATTATCATGTAAAAGTCAAGCGTGTTGTTGAAACCAACATGTTGATGTAGAGTTCAAGATCACTTCAATCATTCAAAGATATCATTTCATATTAAATTTCATGATCAAAACCACATCCATGGAGGCTACTACATGCTAGTTTTAGCTGTACATTCCAAGGTTCAAGCAAAAGTGTGGTGAGGTGTGACATAGCATTGTTCCTTCTTCATTATTTCATTACAAGTTTTAATTACCAAAATGGGGTTTGACTTCAAGGAAAACCCCTATTCCCTAACAAAGCAACATTTTCTCCTCTTTCCTGTGTGATTGCAAGTTTTAGGTTGAAGATCAAGTGGAGAACAAAAGTTGTCAAAGTCACAAGGTTGTCAAAGTTGTCATCTTTCTTGCAAGATCATAGAAACTGAGGTATAGAATTCATTTCTGGCTTTTGGGAGCTGAACACCTAGGATCTGGGAGTGTAGACATTGAAGAATAGAACCTAGAAACTGATTTTCCAAAACCCTAGGAAAGACCCATTTGCCACTAGGCAAATGAGTCCTCAATGAGGCTTGAAAAAATAATTTTTGGGGGAGGTACACAACATTTTACCATCTTAAAACCTTCCTTTTTACTATTATATCAATTAGGTTTATTTTTTGATATTCATCTATGCATAATTGAATGAAATAACTAGTGAAAGGTGTGGTTTATCATCTTGTTAATTCAGTTTGATAAAAAACCCACACACCACATATTTTTCCATTATTTAAGATATTATGTGATTAAAATTAAATGATTGAATTACTATGCAAGTGATTATGAACATCATGGAATAATGTTGTAGAAGTGAAGTGATATTGTTTTGAATTGTAACAACATATTGTTTAAATTTTAGATGAAAAATGTGAACAATGAATATTTTTATATTTATATTAAATGTGACGAACATGTATGTGTATTATGCTTCATCATATTATGTTCTTTGATTTAATTACATTTGCAGTTGGACTAATGTTTACATGTGTAGATACTAAAAATTTCTTGAATGATATCATACACTTGAATCAAGTATACTAACATCATTTCCTCTCAAATCCATCCTCTTTTTGCTTAATTAATTGAATTAGCCTAGCTATTTAATTGATTGTGTCATTTGCATCTATTAACCTAATTTGTCAAAATAGGTTAATTCCCCCCTTTTCATGCTAACATTTCATCTCAATAAATTAAATAAATCAAACTATTTAATTTAATTCCCTAAGTCTTCTTATTTAATTAAACAACACTAAGTTATTTAATTAAATGTCATTTCACCACTCCCCATTCATTAAATTATTTAATTTAATGAATATCACTTTTAATTTTTCTAATTCCCCTAATTGTATGATTAAACCTTTTTTAATTAGCAATTATTTAATTAATCCAATTCCTCCCACTTGCAAAGGAATATTCCTAGCAATATTCCTCCTTTACATTATTTAATTTAGTTTTAATTAACTAAATAACCTTTTTCCTCACCCATGAGAATATTCCAAAGAATATTCTCTCTCCTCTAATCATTTAAGAAATGAAATATTCTCACTTAGCTTCTTGAGCAAGCTAAACTTGAAACCTCTTGAGAAAGTTAACCTTTGACCCCTTAAACAGGTCAAAAGTGTGTTTGTTTGGAGGGAATGAGAACCCTTGATTAAATCTCATCAGTGATTCTCATCCGTTGATGAGAATCCATGATCCATGCCTCCCATTTCCTCCATCCTTGACTGTTGATTAGATTTTTCAATCTCAACCCTCCATTTCTCATTTGCTTTCCTATAAATAAAACATTATTCTGAGACAAATGGATCCATCTTTCAATTTGAAAACTTATGGCATTGGAATCACTCACACTCACACTCATCTTTTCTCACATTTAGCATATTTTAGTTTATTTTTATCTACATATTATTTTTAAGCTTCCATTAATGGCTTCCATACATCAATTTAGCTTGTTTATAGATTAGGGTTTGAATATTTTAGCTTGAAATCCACTTAGATTAGCTTAGATTTTGCATATTTAGATCATTTTAGCATAAAATCATGTTAATTTAGCTTGCATCTTATTCAATTTAGCATAAATCATGTTTTGAACCACATATCACAACGGTTTCATCTATTTTCTTCAATAGAATTGATTGGAACAGGCTCATTGATCACGAGATTGGGAAAGGGTCATTGTTCCACATCAACATAACACCAATTCCAAAACGAGATAAGTTTTAAATGGGTTATAGTAGGCATTTAACTACTTTCATAGTTTGTAGTGTTTAGTTTTAATAAATGCTCGGTTTAAGTTTCATTTGAATGATCTTGTTTAAGATTGAGTATTAGTGGCTATGTTATTCTTTGATTCTTCTTGAATCAAGTGTAATCATCCCATACTAGTATCCTCGATTGACATTTTGGTGCTAGATGGAGGGAAACCCCTCAATTTAATCAATTTCTATCTTGAATTCCATTTATTTTTACTTTTGTAGGAAAGAGCGATGCCCAACTCAATTTTAGTGGCACCTTTACAGGGCCTCACCATATAGCGATGCTATCGTCATTTCAAATAGTGATGCCTATTAAATGCACCGGTGCTAATAAAACAAAGAGCAACAATAATACTTTATCGAGATATTGAAGATTTACAAATGGAAACACCCAAACAAATATTGACACTATCATGCTCTCTATTTTTTTTTGTAGAGCAACTCCCTCATTCACCAGAGCAACACTATCGTGTATAGCAATGTCCAACTTTGGTAAGAATTTTAATGATAATTTTTCATCATTTTTTTAATTTATTTTTATTCTCCAGGGTACTAACATGCCTCTAACGTTGTTCTAGCTTTTAGACTAATGTGGTTTTGTAGGTTGGACGACATGAGGTTAAAGTGAAGAAGCATTTTCTTATCAAGATTTTATGATTGTAACAAGTGTTTGATGCTTTGGGGAAATTATAACCCAATTTCTTATGATTTTTACTTTATGTTATAAGACCTCACTAAATTTCATTTGGGTTTAAAACAAATGCTCAAACAAGACTAAAATTGAACCCTCATCTCATCGTTATCTTTTGGGTTTCAAATTGAACAAGGAAAATTAACATTTTGTTTGGTGCATAAAATGGATTCATCTTAGCTTTAGCTGGTAAAATGAATCAATGTCTGCTTTTTTGTGACACACTTGTAGTGTATATCCAATCCCCTTATGCTTTGTGTGATCTTGGGTGAAGAGAAACACTCCAAGTGTACTTCATTATTTGTGTGCACTTATAGTACATATCCAATCCCCTTATGCTTCATACGATCTTGGGTGAAGAGAAATACTTAAGTACACCTATGATTTGTGTCACCCTTAAGAGAGGACTCACTATGAGACACACCCCACAATGAGAAACTCATAAGTAAGTACTTGCAAGCACGTTTACCGATGGGATATATTAAAGGTTGGTAAATCATGATAAAGTACCTTCTATCCTATATTGTATAACGTATTGCACCTACTACCATGCCTAAAGTGGAACGGGAATGGTAGTAAGAGCCTTAAGTGGCAAAGTGGGCATGTATACAGCTGGGTGTTCTCAGTTTGTTACTAAGAGCCAAATTGTTTAGTTTCCAAAAATCCTTAATACTTGTTGGTGCAAGAACAGACATTTTGAAGCTACCCCACATTTTTACTATTCATTGTTGAAACAAAAAAATCCTTAAGATCTTAGGATATTTAGGATTTTGAGATTTGGTAGTCTCAGGAAGTGTGTGTCGTGGAGGGGAGTTAGTGTTGCCAAATCTCTAACTTTTCACAATATCTTAGTGTTTGGAGAAATTTGAGTGGGGACTCAACAAGTATGTCCATTTCGGCCTAGGTGGTAAATGATTGAGAGTTAGTTTAATACTTTTCTTGGTTCCAAAATGTTACAAACAAACATTCACAATCTTCCTCAAAATTTCAAACCCTTTGGTCTAAATATGGATACCTTTTGACAAAACCTTGATATTATTGCTTGTCCTAAGAATTTATTCTTAGAGACTTCTAAATATTTTGGTTTACATTTCAATCCACATTTTCTAAAGTTAACCTAAGCAACTATGGCTTGAATTTCATCCTTTTCACAAAATGGACATTGTCAAAATTATGATGTTTTTGACATAGACATTTAGTTTAGAAAACTTAATCAAGATAAGTGTTTGTGGTAAGATAAACTCACTTAAGCAAGATTAATTGATACAATTGAACCCCACATGACTATTTGGAGACTGATTGCTCCCATTGAACAACCTGATCTTGAAGGTGCTATCATTCATCCAAACTTTGAACTCATTAATTGGGAACAAACCGATATCATTAGTAGTTTGAGAAGCTTCACATTTTTAACAAAAGAAACACCTACCCAGTGGAGAAACGTAGCAAACATCTTAGACAAAGAAGAGGAACAAGCTTATATTGAAGCTAGATGGCCCATATTACCACCACCTGTATGGTAGAAAATATCTTTGTTTCTTCCATAAACTTGAACTTTTCTAGATGATCTCTCGTGAAGTTAGGATCCCCAAAAGAAGGTCTACTGGTCATCACTTTAAAATTAGGAATCTCAGTTCAAAAGAAATCAAAAACCATATTTCAGCACTCTACCTCAATAGAAACAAATTGTTAGTAAACTTTTATGAACAAGCATTGAGGAAACATCCACACATGTACATGTTCTTTATGAGTCAAAACCCAAGTATTTTTCATGATAATCAACCTATCTAAAACCTTGGTCCTTTTCATGGTCTTGAACTCCTCTAAATGATCTATCGCACAATCAAAATCTGTAGGGGAGGATCTACATCTAGTCATTACAGACGTAGGTATCATAATTCAATGTTTGGTAGGAAGTGGGCCTGAATTCTTTATCACAATCATAACCTCTTGTTAAGAAACTATTATGCTTGAGATAGGAGGAAAAAATCATATTTAAATACCCACATCTACCCTCTTGTTTAAGACAACAATAGTTTTTAAGGATTTGAACACTTTAGAGGTCTAGCATCATTTTCACTACCTTGGTCTTGGAAAAAAAAGCTTCATTCTAAGTCAACACTGGGTCAAAAACTTCATTCACCCCTCCATAAAATTTCATCCTTCACTTCCTCAAACTTTGCAAACTTTCAAATACACCAACATATTTTTACTTGGACGTTAATAAACCCAAAACCCTAACTTAGCTATTTTGTATGTGAAATGTATCCTTTTCCATGCATTTAGTTAAGTTAGTTATCATCTTTGAACTCTTCTATCTTGAAGGTCACAAGTCTACCCTAAATATTTACAAGTTCATCAACATTATTTATCCCAACATCAAAACATAAAACTCGAGTCAAAAGTGTTGTCCCAAAATGTTTGAAAAGGTCACTCTCCACATCACCCATCCTTTCATCTCCCACTATCATCATTGCTCCAAAAATACTTATAGCATCCCTTTTACCTAGATTTGAGTCAACTAGAGAGTTCAAGCATTACAAATCTCAACACAAATCTCCCAAAGGTGACACAAAATTTAAGGTAAAAATGAGATCACAACACAAGAGAATCATGGAGAAAACCAAAGTCACATTTACTTAAAGTGATCCAAATCCTTTAGAATTTGATCCGAGAAGTCAAGTTACCACATAACAACAACCATCATCTCTTCTAGGACCATATGAGATAGAATACATCATGAACAATCCCTTTGAACTTACTAGGGAGGAAAGCATAGAATGTCAAGCCTTTGAAAACATAGCTCCTATTTCTCCATCATTTGTTGCACAAAATTTTACACATGGCTTCACAACTCCATCACTAGGGCTAACTCAAACATCCACCCCTAGTCTTGCAACTAGCCTTTCCAAAGACTTTGGTCTAACTCTTCCATTTGAGAGCAACACACTTGTGGATACCCTGAATGTCAATCCTCCATCCCAAACAACCACGTGGACACCTACCTTTGGTGCTCCTCCCATTTTTGAAGATCCCAAAAAACCATATAAACCTATTGAACTTCATTATTTCACCACGACCTCCACATATCTAGGACACCCCTCTTCATCCATAACCATGAGTACCACAAGTGGGCTCACCATCACGCAAAGCAGTATAGACCAAATGTCTCAAAACAACACAAGGGCATGTCAATACTATATCACAAAGTCAACCCTTAATGTAGGTAGGGACATATTTACCTAATCCTCCCATTGGTTCATCTGTACCATTGGTTTTACAAAACACATCCACCCCATCTATCCCTAACCAATCTCAGAATAATTCCTTGGTTACGAATCCCACCAACCTAGGTAATACCTTGTTTACATCTCTAGCACAAGGAAATCCTCAAGACATGGGACAAGGGAGCCTTTTTAATCCATGGACTCAAGATCCTAATAAGTCATTTCCATAACAAAATCTAATGGTACCATCTTCATCTTTTCCCACGGTCCCCTTTACCATGTAAAATCAAACAAGGTATTCGAACAACCACATGATCCTACATTGCAAGCACATGTGCTAACTTAACAATAAGCATAACAAGCTTATCAGCTAACCATCCAACAACAACAAAAATCAACAAAACAACAACAATAACAACAACAACAAACACAATAATAGAAAAAACAACAACAAGCAACCCTAGTAGCCCAACAACAACAAGCAGCACAACAACAAAAACAATAACAACAATAGCAAGCAACCTTAGACCAAAAACATCAATCTCATCAAGCAAATTTAGCATCACAACAATAGTAGGCCCAATAGCAAGCCCTCATGGCACAACAACAACAACAAGCTCAACCTTAACATCATGACAACAACAAAAGGCTCAATAACAAGCCCTCATGGCACAACAACAATAGCAAGCCCAAAAACAAGCCCTCATGGCACAAAAACAACAACAAGCCTTACTAGCTTAGTAGTATGCCCAACAATAACAACAACAACCAAGTTCCTACTATAATCCTCAATAGAAAATTGTCAATACAAACACATTAGGAACACATAATTCAATACCTGAATCACCCTCATAGAATCTCATGCCACCATACACCCCATACAACACCTTGACATATCAAAACACATCTATCATCCCACCATATATTCCTCCACCAAACCTGCAAGGTGATCTAGCATCACAGTTTAAGGCATTATCACAAGAAATAAAGGATCTTCAGATAGGAAATACAAAGAAGCCCCATACACAGAATCTATGTCCTTATCCATTTGACTGAAACATAGGAATTTTACCATTCCAGGCTCCTAGTTTTGAAATCCCTAAATTCAATAAATACAAAGGGAGAGGAAGTCCTACGGACCATGTCAAATAATTTAACATCATGTGTATGGAGGTGGCCTACAATGATTCTTATTTAATGTGCCTCTTCCCTCGAAGTTTAATAGGTCCTGCCATGGATTGGTTTTCTCATCTACCTGCTGGCATCAAAACTTTCCAAGAAATTACCGATAAATGCATCAATCACTTCTCCTTCAACCTTGACATGGACATAAGTCTAGAATAACTATAAACTCTTAGGAAAAAAAAAGGAGATTTTTTTTCTAATTTCTTACAATGATGGAGACAAAGAGGTAGTAATAGCAAATGGCCTCTTTGTAATGAACAACAAGTGGGAATCATCATAGAAAATATAGATCTAGAACTATCATTCCACTTGAAAATGCAATGCATCACATCTTATTACGAGCTTGTCCCTAGAGCCCTTAACATCAAGAAAGCTCTAATCTCACAAACAAATACTCAAGCTTACAAAGATCATCGCCCATCAACTAGTTCAAACAAAAAACCTCATGTTTGGGCTAAGAACAAGAATGTAACAAATGATGGAATTGTAGATGCTAAGAGGGTCCTAAGTGCCCCTAGGCCAACAAAAATCATGTTGCTAACATCCAACCAATTGTGCAACAAACAACACCTCCTTAGAATAATCAAATCAACAACACCAATATGCAACAAAGGGAAACCACTAACAAGAACAACTATCCTAAATGCAAATACACATAGTTATCTGAACCCATTGAAACCATCATGAAAAAGTTAGTAGAGTAAAATTTGATAACACTTCCTAACTTTGAAAACTACCAAGAACCACAAGAGAAACCATCCTTGTACAACAAGAAAGACCTTTGTGACTTTCAACAGATTAAGGGGCATAAAACAACAAACTGCATGAGACTCAAAAAGATTATCCAAGACCTGATAGAGAACGACACCATATCTATTGAGGTACCATCTCGGAATCAAGATCTTAAGATATAAAATAACCCTATGTCGGATCATAGCAAAGGGAATAATAATGGAAAAGGTAAGGATTACACAAACGTGCAACATACCTATTCCAATTTAGTTGCTTCTTATGATAGCATCATTACTATTGTCACCATCAAAGGGCCTAGAACGGAGTGTGGAGTCACCACATGGAATGGAAAAATTATTGTCCAAGGAGTCCCATCTCAATTTAAGGCACAACGTACTTTTCCAACATCCAATCCTAGCAAGTACAATCTCCTAGATTAGCTTAAGAAGAACCCCACATAGATATCAATCTTAGAACTATTGAGGCAATCCTCCGAACATAGGGAGATCTTGGAGAAAGCTCTATCAGATTCATTCATTCTTGAGGATATTGATATAGATTAGTTTCAAGCTATGGTAGGCCATATCGCTAATCACCTTCTCACCTTCTTTGAACAAGACCTATCCTCACAACCATCTCATAACCATGATTTACACCTTGAGATTATCATTCATAAGAACAAGGTAAAAAGAGTCCTAGTAGATGGAGGTGTTGGATTCAACATTTGCGCCCTTCAACTGATCAAACATCTAGGCTATTTAGAAGAACTATTGAAAATACAAAGAGTACCACCATCGAGGCATATGATGACCAAGAATGGGTATCACAAGGCATCATCACATTACCCATCCAAGTGGGCCCCCTCATTGGTGTAGTTCTGCTCCAAGGTTTGCTTGCACCAACTTATTAGAAGACTTCATTCTACCTTCCACCAAGAACCAGACCACTTCTAGGCTCTATTTTGACTTAGATCATTAACTAAGCCTTGCTCTAACTCTATTACAAGAGTTTCAATCCTTGTGCTTAACCTTAGAGGATTTAACACCATTTAAACTTATAGTCAATCTCCTACACTTAGAAGGATCTAAGTGCTAACTTTATCATCTTGCTTGAACTGATTGCAGGGGTGTTGGGAGCTTTGTTTCCTTGCATTTCACATTCAACTGAATGCATCTTGGAGGTTCTTTAGCTTTCAATTTACCCGATCTCAAGATCTTGCCTTCAAAAGGCCTAACCTTGTAGCCCTTACTAGTCACTTTTCTGCTTTTCTTGATGAAACTTGTCAAACAACCTAGCAACTAAATTGCACTTTTGGACACCCTTTTCAGTCCTTTAAATGTTCCATAGGGTGTTAAAAGTTTGTCTCATCCGTACAATGGATTCCTACTATCAAGGGCAAATAGGCTAATTAGGCCTAATTCCTAGGGTTTCAAGAATTCCCTGCTAATTTCTCACACCAGTGGATTGTTCAAGCCTCAATCCTTCTGGTATCCTTGTGTTTGGTCATATTCCACCTGGAAGTGTACTTTTTCTGTACAGTGGTCCCTTCCCCTGCCTAAGTTCTTCACTTTTCTCAATCAAACTCCTAACCGAGCAGTCCTAGCTCGCCCAGGGTTTGAGATTACAAATACTTGCTTGGCTCTTTAGAACTCCTACTTCTAAATATGTACAAAAGACTGGCTCCCCTATCATTTCCATCCAATCTCTAGGAAAACCCGTGGTTAGATTTCATGGGGGAGCCATTTAAAAACTTGACTGCTCAAAACAGAGATAAAAACCCTCTAGAAGTTAACTTATGAATTCAATACAACAACTCTACTCTAAGCAACCTGAACACAGAAGGAAAGTGACTCAAAACTATTCTAAGAACACCAATACAATGCTAAATCAGAATATACAATGCCTTTGTTAACTCTATTTCTCAAGGTGCACGGGTAAAACACAGAAAATGCAACAATTCCTTATTCACACAAAGCCAAAACTTGATTACAAAGTATTCTAACTGCTCTCTACGAGCCACACCTCTACTTAGATGCCTTTTCTACATTTCAAGGGATATTGATCGATCCCATGCTCCTAAATTTCATGGAATCCAATCCAACTATGTTGCATGCAATTCCACAACTATTGTCATGCAACTTTACAACAACATTTTGCAACTTATCACCATGTCATGATCCTAAATCTTAGGACCTCTAACACCTTGATCTCGAGCCAACAACTCCTTTAACTATCTATTGGCATCTTCTAACAATGACCATGTGGTTATAACACATTTAATACCCTACATTCCAACATAATTTTTCTAGAGCTAAATAAAGAAACATTTAACAACAATGATTAACTAATGATTCCTTTAGTCCTAGTGACTAACTCACCACACACAACCAAGACCTTCTAAGGTCCACAACAAACACACTAATACCCTGATTTGGCTAAGATTAGGTACAAGCCAAAATTGATGACAAACAACATGGAGGTCAGCCTAGGTGCTCCTGCACCATCCTCCCCAAAACAAAAGATTTCAATCCACCCTTGGATTGAGCAAGTTGAGATCAATGACCCACTTCTTGAACTCTGCCTCCTTGATCCACACTGCATCAACATTAGGTTGATCATGCCTCTTAACCAGATGTTCTTTGTATTCTTTGGTTCTAGTCCTCTTATAGACCCTGGTATCCAAAATCTTGTCAGCTTGCTTGACTGTAGTGGAGGGAAGTTTGAGTTCTTCCACATCTTGGATGACTTCATGAAGGGTCTGATCCATGTTTGGTGGTGGTCCTTTGTAAGGCACCAAATCTACAACATTGAAAACAGGGGACAGTCCACTGTCATCTGGTAGCTACACCTTAAATGCATTGTTTCCATATTTCTCCAAGATAGGACAGGGACCTATCCTCTTCATTTGCAACTTATGAGGAACTCCCTTCTGCAGTCTAGACTTGTTTAAATGCACCATTACTAAATCCCCAACATTGAATTGGACTTCTTTCCTATGCTCATCCACCTTGATCTTATGTTTCATGGTGTTGTCTGCCAATTTTTTTCTGACTGTTTCATGAATCTCTTGCATTGCATAAGCAAAATCATCAGCATATCCACTTCCCTTGACTCCATCCTTCAACTCTCTCAGCTCATAGACACCTCTAGGATGTAGTCCATAGAAAATTTCAAAGGGGCTCTTCCCTGTTGATCTATTTATAGTGTCATTGTAGGCATATTCAGCTTGCCCAATCAATTGATCCCATTGTTGACCATACTCCTTGGTCAAGCATCTTAAGAGGTTTCCAAGTGTCCTATTCACAACTTCGGTCTGACCATCAGTTTGGGGATGGTATACAGATCCAAAGGATAAATTAGTGCCCATTCTTTGACAAAGAGTCTTCCAAAAATGACTCATGAACTTAGTGTCTCTGTCTGATACAATGCTGATTGGTAATCCATGAATCCTTACTATCTCTTTGAAGAAAAGAGAGGCTATTTGACTAGCATCATTGGTTGTTTTACATGGCACAAAGTGAGCCATTTTGCTGAATCTGTCTACAACAACATAAACACTGTCCATGCCTTGCCTTGTCTTGGGTAACCCAACTACAAAGTCCATACTCAAGCATTCCCATGGTCTAGTAGGAATAGGCAATGGTTGGTATAGGCCCGCATTTGAAGAAGTACCCTTGGCCTTTTGACACACCATACAACTCTCTACATACCTCCTGACATCTAGGTTCATCCTTGGCCAATAGTAAAACCTTTGGACAAGTTCTTGAGTTTTGGTGATCCCAAAATGACCACTCAATGCACCATTATGCTTTTCTTGTATCAAGTTCTCTCTAATGGAGCCTCTAGGAACACATAGTTGATTCCCTTTAAACAAAAGCTCACTTTGCAAAGTATATTCAACATATTTGCTATGGAAATGATTCTTATATTCAGCACATACCTTATAAATGTCTGCAAAGTCTTCATCATCTATATATAGATCCTTGAAATGATCTATCCCAATGCTTTTCAACTGAATTTATTGAATGGTGAGGACTCTTCTGCTCAAGGCATCTACCACTTTGTTGAGAGCTCCTTTCTTGTGCTTGATATTGAAGGTGTAAGCTTGCAAGTACTCCACCCATTTCATGTGTCTGTGACTCAACTTCTCTTGTGAATTCAGGAAACTGAGTGCTTGGTTGTCTGAATACACTATGAATTCCTTGGGAAGAAAATAATGCCTCCATTTTCTTAAAGCCTGGACCAATGCATACATCTCAAGGTCATAAGAAGAATACTTTTGCTTGGCTTCACTTAACTTCTCTGAATGAAAAGCCACTGGTCTGCCCTCTTGACTGAGAACAGCTCCAATAGCCACATTGCTTGCATCACACTCAATGGTGAATAGCTTCTCAAAGCTTGGTAACACCAAAACAGGTTGGGTAGCTATCTTTTCCTTTAGCAACTCAAAACTTTTGTTAGCTTGCTCATTCCATACAAACTTGGTTTTCATTCCTCATTTTATGGTATCCAACATAGGAGCACAAATAGCACTAAACTGTCTTATGAATTTTCTATAGTATTGAGCAAGACCATGGAAGCTTCTTACCTCTGTTGTTGTCTTTGGAGTAGGCCAATTGAGGATGGCTTCCACTTTGCTGCTATCCATCTTCAAGTTGCCATGTGATAGCACAAGTCCAAGGTACACCAGCTCTGTTTTGATGAACTCACACTTTTCCAAATTGATCATCAGCTTCTCCTCGTGCAGCTTCTTGAAAATCAACTCTATCTATTGGAGGTGCTCTTCTCTTGTTCTACTATAGATTAGTATATCATCAAGATACACCACTACAAATTTGCCAATGTAGTCTTTGAGGATTTCATTCATAAGTCTCATGAATGTGGAGGGAGCATTAGACAGTCCAAATGGCATAACTAGCCACTCATAGAGACCCTCATTGGTTTTGAAAGCTGTTTTCCACTCATCTCCCTCATGTATCCTAATTTGGTGATAACCACTCTCTAAATCTATTTTGGTATAGTACCTAGCTTCACCTAGACAATCCATGAGATCTTCAATCCTAGGGATAGGGAACCTATACCTGATGGTTATCTTGTTTATTGCCCTGGAATTAGTACAAAGCCTCCATTCTCCTCCCTTTTTAGGTGCTAAGACAACGGGTACTGCACATGGACTAATGCTTTTCCTAATGAGACCTTGGTTGAGAAGTTCTTGAATCTGCCTGGCTATTTCCTCATTTTATTGAGGAGTCATCTTGTAGGCTGCTTTATTTGGTAGGGTAGCTCCTGGTATCAAGTCTATCCGATGACTTATGGCTCTTTTAGGAGGTAATGTTGCTGGTTGACCACTACTTACAATGCCTTCATAGGTCTGCAATAATTTATGTATCTCCTTAGGTAACTCTTGCTTTTCAGCTGCTTTCTCTTTGCTCACCTCTCTTGGCTTGATCATCACTGCATAGCCAACTCCTTCTCCTTCTTCCAAGGCTTATAAGAACTCTTTTTCACCAACCATGAGCAGTTTAGAACCTGCTATCTGCACCTCTGTATCTTCTAGCAAAGACTGAATTTTGAAAGTTACCTTGTCTTTCTTGAAAGTGTATGAGTTCTTTGCTCCATCATGCACAGCTTGGCAGTCAAATTGCCATGGTCTACCTAGGATCAAGTGACATGCATCCATAGGTAATACATCACACAAGACTTTGTCCTTGTACCTACCAATTGAGAACTCCACCCATGCTTGTTCATTCACCAAGACATGTTGACCTTTATTGAGCCATGTGACCTTGTAAGGACTATTGTGGGGTATCCTTGTCAACTTCAGCTTCCTGACTGCCTCCTCTGACACAATATTGTCAGTAGAACCTAAGTCAATGATGACTCTACACACTTTCCCCATCATCTTGCACTTTATCCTGAACAAGGACCTCCTTTGGCTTGGTTGTTCTTTCACTGGCTCCTTGATCAAAGTTCTCCTCATATGAGGTTCTCACCTTCCTCTGAATTCAATGGCACTTCAAGATTTTTATCTGTTGCAGTTGTCTCATCATGAACCAGGCTAGTTCTCTTATCTCCTCCATGAGAATTACTACCTTTCTCTAGACATCTATAGGCCAGGTGTCCCAATTGATTGCAGTGGTAGCATTTCATATTGGTAAAGTAGTTACCTCTTCCTTGTCCACCACTTCTTCCTCTGGAGTTGGAGCCTCTTCCTCTACCACCTTTACTAGAGCTTCCTTCTTACTGCTCAAAGTATCTGACTTCTCCTTGGGCTCTTGGTTCTGAACTTCTTCCACCATAACCTCCTCTTTGTCCTCTGTTGTCTTTCCCTTTCCCTCTACTTTTGGGGTTTTGATCTTGCTTCTTTTTTCCTTTCTCCTCTATCTTTAAGGCCATTTGATAGCATTGGCGGACTGTTTTGAAGTTCACTAGGCTCATATCTTCTTGGATAGACCACTTAAGCCCATTTAAGTACCTTGCTAGCTTGATGCTTTCATCTTCAACCACCTTTGATCTGAGGCACAATTTTTGAAACTCCTTTGTATATGTTTGAACATCCATATCTTTTTGCCTAAGATTGTGTCTTCTCCTATGCAACTGAACTTCATAATCATCAGGTAGATAGGTCTGCCTTATCTTAGTTACCATTCCTCTCCATGAAACTATGGGACCTTTTCCTTCTTTTTCTCTTTCAGCTTGTACAAATTTCCACCATGTGAGAGCTGCTCCTCTCAAACTTGACTTGGCCACTTTTACCTTTTGGGCCTCTGTTATTCCATCACATTCAAAGTGATTTTCTATGCTTTCAATCCAGTCGACAACTGAATCAGGGTCCATTTGTCCACTAAATAGTGGCACACCTTCCAATGCTTTACCACTTAAGGCCTGCAATGCCTTCAAGAAGGGTTCTTCAGCAAGAACAGGGTCAGGTTTTGGAGCTTCCTCCTCCAAGTCCTCTTCTTTTTCCTTTGCTTCTTGCTCTTCCTTTTGTTCTATCTTATCCTTCACTTTATCTGCTGTCTCATGGACTTCACCCAAGAGCTTCTCCATTTGAGATAACCTCTCTTAGCAATTGGTTATCTTCCTCTTGCTCTTCTACCTTTTTAGCTAACTCAGCATTAGTCACCATGGTTCTTTCCTTTGGTGTGTTCTCTCCTACTAACTCAGTGGGCTGCAACATCAATCACAAGCCTTGATCAACAAAGGCTCTGATACCAATATGGTGTAGTTCTTCTCCAAGGTTTGCTTGCACCAACTTATTAGAAGACTTCACTCTGCCTTCCACCAAGAACCAGACCACTTCTAGGCTCTGTTTTGACTTAGATCATTAACTAAGCCTTGCTCTAACTCTGCTACAAGAGTTTCAATCCTTATACTTAACCTTAGAGGATTTAACACCATTTAAACTTATAGTCAATCTCCTACACTTAGAAGGATCTAAGTGCTAACTTTATCATCTTGCTTGAACTAATTGCAGGGGTGCTGGGAGCTCTGTTTCCTAGCATTTCACATTCAACTGAATGCATCTTGGAGGTTCTTTAGCTTTCAATTTACCCGATCTCAAGATCTTGCCTTGAAAAGGCCTAACCCTTGTAGCCCTTACCAGTCACTTTTCTGCTTTTCTTGATGAAACTTGTCAAACAACCTAGCAACTAAATTGCACTTTTGGACACCCTTTTCAGTCCTTTAAATGTTCCATAGGGTGTTAAAACTCTGTCTCATCCGTACAATGGATTCCTACTATCAAGGGAAAATAGGCTAATTAGGCCTAATTCCTAGGGTTTCAAGAATTCCTTGTTAATTTCTCACACCAGTGGATTGTTCAAGCCTCAATCCTTCTGGTATCCTTGTGTTTGGTCATATTCCACCTGGAAGTGTACTTTTTCCGTACAGTGGTCCCTTCCCCTGCCTAAGTTCTTCACTTTTCTCAATCAAACTCCTAACCGGGCAGTCCTAGCTCGCCTAGGGTTTGAGATTACAAATACTTGCTTGGCTCTTTATAACTCCTACTTCTAAATATGTACAAAAGACTAGCTCCCCTATCATTTCCATCCAATCTCTGGGAAAACCCGTGGTTAGATTTCATGGGGGAGCCATTTAAAAACTTGACTGCTCAAAACAGAGATAAAAACCCTCTAGAAGTTAACTTATGAATTCAATACAACAACTCTACTCTAAGCAACCTGAACACAAAAGGAAAGTGACTCAAAACTATTCTAAGAACACCAATACAATGCTAAATCAGAATATACAATGCCTTTGTTAACTCTGTTTCTCAAGGTGCACGGGTAAAACACAGAAAATGCAGCAATTCCTTATTCACACAAAGCCAAAACTTGATTACAAAGTATTCTAGCTGCTCTCTACGAGCCACACCTCTACTTAGATGCCTTTTCCACATTTCAAGGGATATTGATCGATCCCATGCTCCTAAATTTCAGGGAATCCAATCCAACTATGTTGCATGTAATTCCACAACTGTTGTCATGCAACTTTACAACAACATTTTGCAACTTATCACCATGTCATGATCCTAAATCTTAGGACCTCTAACACCTTGATCTCGAGCCAACAACTCCTTTAACTGTCTCTTGGCATCTTCTAACAATGACCATGTGGTTATAACACATTTAATACCCTACATTCCAACATAATTTGCCTAGAGCTAAATAAAGAAACATTTAACAACAATGATTAACTAATGATGACTTTAGTCCTAGTGACTAACTCACCACACACAACCAAGACCTTCTAAGGTCCATAACAAACACACTAATACCCTGATTTGGCTAAGATCAGGTACAAGCCAAAATTGATGACAAACAACATGGAGGTCAGCCTAGGTGCTCCTGCACCACTCATTGCAAAAAATACATGCCAAGTGTTAGACCTTGATCTTCCCTATAACATCTTGCTTGGTCGACCATGGGTCCATGTGCTAAAATTTGTAGCCTTGAGTTATCATCAATGTGTGAAGTTTCCTTTTGAGGGTAGAGAGATTACAATCCATAGAGATTACTATTGCAAAAATATTGAGGCCAAGTTCTATAAGATCCCCCAAGTACCCAAGAATGATGAAGGGCCTACACCTTCCACATCATTTGTTGACCCATCATCCTTTGCATCTACCTCTAAAATGAAAGCACTCATTGTGCATAACATACCTAATATCAAAACAGTGAGCCAAGATGATGGTTGTGGGAACTATAAGCTAATGAGGGACATATTTTTCTTAGAAGAACTACCTATTTCTCCTTAATCTCATGGAAAACCCATGTCTAGCAACAAAGAGCCCAAAACCATCAAGATGGCAGCTACTACTTCACCAAGTGGGGGGATTTGAATCAAGAAGATGTCAATGAGGACGATATCGCTAAACTCCTCTATCAAGATGAAAAAATTATTCCTACTCTTCCCATAGAAGATGAAACAAAGGCTTACAACTAATGAAGGGATGGGGATATAACAAGAACAACAAGTTAGGACATAATAATAATGGTTTACTAGAACCCATCATTCCTAAGAAATGACTAAAGAATCTTGGTCTAGGTTGTACTACTAGCAAGGTCACCCTTATCAGCAAAGGTACTTCTGCTAAATGGGCTATGGCTTCCTCTTGGTTACCTACATCACGTGATATGACCTTAGATGACTTCCCCCTTGATGTTGCTAGCCTATTTGAGAATAAATCTCTCTTCATGATATCCATAACATCCTTCACTCTGAGTAATCAACTAACTGAAACATGCCTAGTATACCCCCAGCCCATTGGCATGGACAAACAAGGACCACCAATTCTAGATTTATTTGAAAAATGATGAAGTAGTCTCAGAATTCAAGGGACTCCTGTCAACTTACCATGGGAAAATCACAAAGTAGGTTCTTACATAGAGCTGAACACATGGGCATACTATGGGGAGACAATTGAATCCTTTAGTCACAAAATTGATCAAATGAAACTAACATGGAAATCCTTGAGTGAAAACCACACTCTGGAACTCTCTAATCCTAAAATAGTAAAAATAAAGGATGCATTCGAAGGTGAAAACCTCTCTGAGGCACCCAAGGATGAGGGATTCAATCTCCCCCTTAGTGCAATACATCTAGAATAGTTAGTAGTGCTAGCAGAAAAGGCCACTCTATTCAATGTGGGAATAGAAGAAGCGCCTAAGATAACCTTCTACGTTGAATCTTTGTTGGATGAAAATTAGAAGAACTTGGTAGCATTCCTGAAAGAGTGCAAAGCTAACTTTTCATGGTCATACACTAATATGCCAGGGCTCAATCCCAAAGTAGTTGTGCATCACTTAGCAGTTTATCTTGAAGCCAAGTCAGTCAAGCAAAAATTAGGGAAGATGCATTCTTAGATAACACTTCTGGTGAAACTATAGTTACAAAAGCTTCTTGACGTTGGATTCATTCGACCAATAGATTATCCTGAGTGGGTTTCAAAACTGGTACCAATCTCAAAACCCACTAGGGGAATCTGAATCTGCACAAATTTTAGGGAATTAAACAAAGCATGCTTGAAGGATGATTTTCCTATCCCTAACATCGACCTTATTGTGGAATTAATGGTAGGGCATGAAATGGTATCACTCATGGATGGTTTGTCAAGGTACAATCATATCATGATCACCAAGGAGGATCAACACAAAACTGCATTCACTTGCCCATGGGGAACATATCGTCGAAATGTAATGCCATTTAGATTAAAGAATGTAGGAGAAACCTATCAAAGAGAAATGACCCTCATCTTTCATGACATGATCCAAAAAATAGTTGAAGATTATGTAGATGATATTTTGGAAAAATAAAAGAAAATAAGTAAGCACATAGGAGTCTTAGGAACCATCTTTAATAGACTTGAAGAGTATCAGGTATGACTGAATCCAAAAAAGTGTGTCTTTGGGGTTACATCAAGGAAGCTTCTTGGCTTTATCATCTCATAAGGAGGGATAGAAATTGATCCAACAAAGGTAAAATCCATCCTTGCAATGGAACCACCACAAACACTGAAGCGAATGAGAGGATTACAAGTAATATTATAGTCCATTAGAAGGTTCATAGCGTAGTTATCAGATAAAATCCACCCCTTTTCACATTATCTTCTCCATAAAGGAATAACTTAAAAGTGGGATGAGAAGTGTGATAAATCTTTCTAGAAAATCAAATACTATCTACTAACACCTCCAGTGCTCATGGTACCAATACCAAACAAACCATTGATCTTGTATATCTCGGAAACATTAGTAGCACTAGGAGCTCTTCTGGCACAACATGATGAAAATAAAAAGGAAAGAGCTATCTACTACATTAGTAGGACCTCGGTTGGCTATGAAATAAAATATTCACCCATTAAGAAAGAATGTATAATATTAGTTTTTCTTCACAAAATTTCAGACATTGCATGCTATCCCATCAAATAAAGCTCATTGCAAAGATCGACCCACTCGAATACCTAAATTATCTGAAGCAACTCTCACTAGGTGAATGACGAAATGGGTAATGATCTTAACCAAATTTGAAAAAGAGTATGTGGAGTGAGAGGCAATCAAAGGACAAGTGATCATAGCCCAACTAACAAAGGCACCTATTTATGCAGAGAACCCTTTAATATTGGAGTTCCCTGATGAATTAGTGTTCCTTATCAATCTCACAGCTCGGTGGAAGATGTATTTTCATGGATCATTCACCCAACATGGATTAGGAGAACGTATTATATTCATCACCCCTTAAGTTGATTACATTCCAAAGTCATACCAGCTATCATTCCCTTGTACTAACAACATTGTTGAGTACAAAACCCTAATCACAAGTCTTAGGATAACAATTCAATGGTAGATACAAGAGATGAAAAGTCTATGGAGACTCATAGCTAGTTATCAACAAAGTCAATGACGACTATCAAACTAAGGATGATAAGCTCACTCCTTACAAGAAGCTGGTGGAGAATATCAAGGACCTTTTCATTGACATAAATTTTGAGTAGATTCCTCGCATGAACAATAGAGCAGCATATATAATTGAAACAATTGGGTCATTGTTAGACATGTCGAACAATATCCTGCAGTGCAAATTATTGGTAGAACAACTTCTTGTACCAACTTTCAAAATACCTGAATTTAAATTCACGTGTGTCATTGTTGGTTCTAGATCCCCATGGTGTAATGCCATATTTATCTACCTTAGCATAGGAATCCTTCCATCCAATATCACCTTGAACCTTAAAAAGACCTTTTTCAAGAAGGCATCCCAATTGAGGATCCTAGTTTATACCCTTTACCATCGAAGTATTGAAGGAACATTACTATGATGTCTTAACCAAGAGGAAGCCTTAACTACTTTAACCAAAGTTCATGTAATGGCATATATGGTTCCCATTCTATTGGTATGACTTTAGCTAAGAAACTATTGAGGATGGGGTACTATTGGCCAACCATGGAAAGGGAAGCTCATTAGTATGTGCAGAAGTGTCTCCAATGCCAATAGCATGGAGATCTGATTCATGCTCCAACTCAAGAATTGCAACCAATGATCTTACCTTGGCCCTTTTTGTAGTGGGGACTTGACCTCATAGGAAAAATCATTCCAACCTCATCCAATGGCCATATGTTTATCATAACCACCATTGAGTACTTTACTAAGTGGGTTGAATCCATTCCTATGACCTACTTAATGGGGAAGAAAATTTCCAAGTTTATCTTGAATTACCTAATATGTTGGTATGGTGTTCTGCAAACCCTTATCTCAGATAATGGAACTCCCTTTCAAAATTAGGATGTGAAAGAGCTATGCCAATGATTCAACATCTAACACCGATTCTCTACCCTATATTATCCCTAGGGAAATAGTCAAGCTAAGGCTACAAACAAGACCATTCTGAAGATCCTAAAGAAAATGGTCAATGAAGTTGGTCATGACTAGTATCTATAGTTGAATCCCACTCTTTGGGCCTATCGAACCAATATCCACACACCAACAGGTGCAACCCCTTTCTCTTTGGTCTATAGATCAGAAGCCATCTTGCCTATTGAGGTTGAGCTCTCATCATTGTGAGTGTGACTACAAAACCTAATTACCAATGAAGAATATAGAGTCTCTTGGATAAGTGAGCTATAATTATTGGATGAGCATTGTCTTGATGCTCTCAATCACTTACAACTATATGAAAACCAACTAAAATGGAGCTACAAGAAGAAGACTAGATGTGGGTATTTCCAGATAGGGGATCTTGTCCTAAAATAGAATAAAAAAAATCTACCATATCAGGACAGTAAAGGAAAGTTTGAACCTAACTGGTTGGGTCCCTTTGTCGTCACAACAAGCTATGGATCAAGAGTATACCAATTGTCAATACCTAAAGGTGAACCCTTGCAAGAACCAACTAATAGCTTGCATCTCAAAAAAAATTATGCCTAGTCTTAAAGGGTGTGAAATTTGAAAATACAAAAAAATAAAAAATGAAAAAAATCCTAAAACAAGAGAAATAACAGTCATCCTCTAGTGAAAACCACTTCGGTGGCACTCTAGGCAAGTACCTTGGTGAAAACCTAGCACACAAGCACCTTGTGTAAATAAGGCACCTCCATCTATTCTTTGGCTCTTTACCCTACAATTCTTTGTATCATTCATCCTATTTATTAATCCATCACCTTATTCATGTCTTTATCATAGCTTGATGTTGTGAAGTATCATATCCCCTTAGTACTACTTGGCACATTCTAAAGGTCAGTTTTTCTTTCCTATATTGAGGTAGTCTATCACATGTCTCGCTAGGGGTAATTCGTTATGGATCATAGCGGGCTCTTGTATATCTTAATGGTTATCAGAAAATCCCCAAAAAAATCATAAAGTCTTATCTAAAAACCCCAAAAATATTTGTTGTCAAAAGTGTGGATTTTTATGAATCTACGAGAGAATTTGTTGTCAAGATGTTTAGGGTTCTAAAATGTTTGGTTCGTCAATTGTGTTCTACAATACACTATGAGTGGGACCCCTAAGATGGTCTACATAATGGAGTATTGTTATCAATGGAACCAATTTTAGTATAAAAGTTGTGATAATATTTGTTATTGGTTCTTAAAACCCTTTACTGAATATTCTTATTCTTTATTTTTCTTGGTTTAGATTCTTTTGAGAAAATCAATTATTAGAGTATAGTATTAGTGGGAGGGTTTGAGAGATTGTGGTAGCATAAGTGTCATTATAAATCCAAACCTATTATTTATAGGATGTAGAATTCATGAATTTCATTAGATGGAAACGATGGCGTTCTACAGAATGTCATCTTAGGCACTATACCTCTTGCTGTAAAATGATTTGGCACCATTCAGATGCAATCATGTGATCTTCATTGAAGGTATGAGTTGCATACAAAATAGTATCACAATATCCCTATTCATTTGCACTCTATTTTTTATTATTTAAATACTGAATCTAGCCCAAATGGTGGTCAATGTACAGTCACCTGATAACATTCCTTAGTAATTTACTAGGAGCTTTGGTTGCATTCCCATTGATTAGTTAGATTCATCTTAAGTCACTATTCATATTAACATTATGAGTTGATGAAATGCTTCCTATGCCCATCCCAGAGGGGTGCATGAATCGTTTATCTTTCCCTTTTGCACATTCATAGGGAAGAAAACCTATTTTCTATTCAAAATGAAGTAGTTGCATTTTCATGTAGTTTTAGATAGTCAGATGCATCTTATCTTTTATTCTAAACTAATACCATTATGGACACTAAAAATGTATCCCTTTTTTCTTGCTCGATTTGGGAATAATTGATGATAAATTGGACTTAATGGGGCCTTGATTTAGTGTTGTGAGGTGTCTTACACGTCCACATTAGGTCTTGGACCCTTGTAAACTGAATAAAATGCATTTAACAATATCTTGTAAAGGTATTGTAAGCTATTGTAAGAGACTTTCACACCTCTCTATGCTTAATGGACCTATTTTTCCCTAATTCAATGTTATCAAATGTATTTAATGGCATAATCACATTAATCTAGAAGGCTTGTGAATTAAACTTAACTCTAATCTAGTGTTGTAATGTGTTTTACACATTCACATTAGATATTGTTCCTCTCTAGGTTGTGTGGACCCTATTTTAATGATGTAAAGTGCATTTAATCACACTTTCACATTGAACTTTATGTCCCTAGCCCTAATTACCCTTTTCATCATCATTAATAGGCCCCTATGGCCGCATATTGTGTATCCCAAGGCATAATTTGATTAAATACCAAATGAAATAAACATAAGAACTAAAATTATTCATTCCCCAACAATCCAACTGTAAAAATGACCCCTCTCCAGGACTAAGTCATCCATCTAGGTGAATGAGTCCCTACTAGGTGGGACTAAGTCACCCAGAGTGGAAAATTAGTCCCAGTTGGGTTATTTTTGAGTTTTGAGCGAGAAAAGTTGGATTTTAAGTTTTATTTTCTTCCGTGTGAACCTCGGGGATCAAATAATGGAAAAATTAGGTGGATTTCCTATAAATACAATCTTCTAAACCCTAATTCATCATCATTCATTCATTAGTTTTTTTTCCATCGCAAGTCAAGCAAGCTAGGGTTTTAGCATTCCAAGTCATCAAGATAGCATTTTTCAAACATTCAAGGGCAACATCTTCATCTTTTGCTACAGAAAATCAAGATTAATCATCATGGAAAGGTAATAATTCCATTATTTCATGTTCATGCTTCATATTATTTCTTCATTTGGTTTAATTACCTAAAAGGGGTTTGACCAAGGCAAACCCCCATGCCCTAACATTCAACATTTCTCCTTTTCTTGTGTGTTTGCATATTTAGGTATCTTGAAGACGTGGAGATCATTAAAGATTAAGTTGTAAAGTTTTTGAAGACATCTTCTTGTTGAATAAGTCAAAATATCTACTAAAAGTCACTTATAGTGCCAAATGTCAAACTTTTGGAGGCAAACACCTATCAAGAACCGAAGTGCAGACTAAGGGCTTCTGTTCCCACTTTTGAATTCTCAAAAGTTCAAAAATGAACTCATTCACCATTAGTGGTGAATGAGTCTCACTTCTAGGCCTAAAAAGTGTTTTCTATAGTTTTGGATACCCATTTGTCTGAAACGGACTCTAGAACAATTTCCCAGATCTGGTACTAATTTTCCCAGAATGGTGAATGAGTCCTTGTAGGAAATTTTTTTAGCATCAACAAGAATTCAGAAGTCATTTCCAATCTCCAACAATTTCTCAAGAGCAAACATTCAATTTCATTCATTTCTATCATAGTTTACTTCATTTCTAGGTCTTTTTGCATATCACAATGTGTTTTCATGCAATTTGCATTTCTTAGCTTTACATGCATAATCAATATAATTTATCAGTCCTTTGCATTTATTTCATCTCATCTAGTCATATTCCATCCATTCTTGCATTTATTTTGAGTGTTTACATTCCATTTTGTCCCATCTTTCTCCTTTTAAGTGAAAAACCCTAGATGTGCTAGAAAGACCCTTGGAAGCCAAAATATTTGTTTACATTTTGGTGAACCTGACCTTAGAACATCACATTTTATGATTTAGGAGTCCAGCATCATCCTAGAAATAGATTGCATTAACTTTAAATTAGAGTTTGCATTGATTAATTTGCATTCTAGGGTTTCAAATGTTGCATTAGTGAAAGTGCATATAGGTTGCATTTTTGCATCTTAAGTCATTTAACATTTCTGAAATTTTGAATTAGCATCTTAGGTATGCATCATATAGTACATAAAAGATCAAAATCCATAAAAAAAATCTAAAAATCTAAAAAAAATCCCTATTGGGACAAATTCACCACCTTGGGCGATTTAGTTCTTGTTCACCCCTAAAACTACCTTTTATAGAGCTGAAAAACCCTATTTTTAAGCTTCTGTTTGCTACCCTTACCTATCTATATCAGTTGGATGAGTTTCTATAAAATTCATTTCATTAGATCTAGCTTAAATTAGCTCATTTCATGCATGGTTTAAATTTCAAGTTTGCATTGTCACATTTTTACATAGCATAATCAGTCAATTGTCATCCTTAAAATCTAAAAATTTACATTCCTCTTTTGCATGTTTACCTTAGCATGGCTACATTTCAAGTTTGTAGAATAATCATTACATCATTTTTTCATTAAAAAATTCTATAGTTATCATATTTCATGTTCTATTTTTAGATCTTATTGTGTTGCAAGAAAGTTTTGTTAGTTGCATATGAATATGAGGTCATTTCCCCTCTCTTTTTATTTGTCATTGATCCCTCTCCTAGTATCACTTTTGTGCGAGAGGTGAGTATAGTGAAAGAAACCTTGGATAATCCTAACAATCACATTTTTTCTTCTCCTATTATCTCTCCCACTTGTAAAGAAGATATTATAGTGCTAGACGAACCAAGTGATGAGAGTTTTGAAAATCCAAGTTGTTTCTTTCCTCTTAGCTCTCCTATTAGAAAAAAACATTTCTAAACAAGAGGACATAACAATATGTAATCATGACGATCACACACCACGACAAGAGACTATTGAAACCTATCTATGTTCATCTCCTAACATCTTCTCCTCTTGGGATAGTGATGAGGATTTGTTAGTGTTAGATAAGAAAACATTTAAGATTTACGATAACCCTCTTTATGATCCTTTCCCTACCTCTCCTATTTTGGAAGACATTAGGGAACAAAGGAATGAAGTCATAAATGATCATGATAATCATACTTGTTCTTCTCCTAGTATTTCCCCTAGTTGTAAGGAAGATGCTTTGATGTTAGAAAACACAACCAATGAGAGTCATGAGAATCTTAATTGTCCCATTTCACCTAAGGCAACCCTTATTGAGAAAGATAATTCAACCATCGATTATCCCCCTACTTGTGATGAAATAATTTTAGAAGAACATTTGATTTGTAGTTCTCCTAAAAACTCTCCTCCTAGGGAGAATATCATGGTGTTAGAAAATGACAACAATAGTCATGTGTCTTCCTTAGCTCACAATAAAAAGGTGATTCTAGATTTCTCTTTTTTAGATCTACATCAAACCAAGACTGATGAGGTTATGAATGTGTAAGTTTCCATTAGATCCCCCTCAACCAATTGACCTCATACATACCCTATGGGACATCCTAATAACCTTCTCATTCTCTACCCACCTTCACAGAAACACCAAACTCAAACCCAACTTGAACTTGACTTTAGACACCATCACACAAACCTCACATTCACAACAAGCCTAAACTTATCCTTTACCCACCTCATAATAATGTGTCACAAAAATTGAGTCATAATACTGTTGCTCATACATATAACACTAGAAACAATCTGCAACCACATGTTCAACCAACCCTGACCTCATTACCTTTGCCTAATTCTATACTACCTAGTGCTCCTCGATTACAGGAGTATGATCTTTTTGAACAACTTAAGAGCACTCCCGCAAAGATATCCCTATGGGATTTACTTTAGAATTCACCTAACTATCACACTATGATTCAAATAGTCTTACCAAAAATTCCTATTCCTTGTAATGTGCAACTAAATGACATAGCAACCATAATTCAAGGATTGAATGCTGACATTGTTTTCCACCAAAGCAAACTCCCCTCTTTGGAAGTGCAAAAACAAAATGAAGCTTTCATGATCATTGCTCAATACAATATGATAGGGATAAAGCAAACCCTTATTAACAATGGCTTAGCCCTTAATGTGTGTAGTGTAAACCTCTTGGATAGGCTTCGTGTGGATAAATTTAAAATTCAACCCAATTATTTATCTATTAAGGGCTTTGACAATGAAGAAAAGAAACCACTTAGTGAGATCACTTTACCTATTACAGTTGGAGAACTCACATTAAACACCTCAATCCAGGTTATGCCTCATGCTCTTTCATATAACCTTCTTCTAGGTAGGCCGTGGATTCATGCAATGAATGGTGTCCCTTCCACTCTTCATAAAAAAATGAAATACATCTACATAAAAAAAGTGTGCACACTTGATGTTGATCATGATACTTATGGTGTCTTGCAACTTGAGAAAAACAAAGAGAACACCTTAAACACATTAACACCAACCACACAAGTGGAACCAATGCAACAAAAATAAAAATAAAAACACATTGATGAAGTCACAAAGCTATTAGAAGATGATTGGGGTTCCTTAGATTTCGAACATACATTCATGGGAAAGTACAAGATCATAAAAAAGATTCCAATAAGGCACATGAAAAAGAAATCATGTCAACACACAACTTAGAAGACCCTTCGAATGCATCTTCCTCAACCACTCTAGAAAAAAAGCCAATAGATTACACAAAAAACTTTGACAAACTCAACAATGAACACCTGCTCGATCCAAAAGCAATGAAAAAGCTTTATGGATGAGGATATGAGCTTATGAAACAACTTGGATATAGTGGAAAAGGATGTGGTGCTAACGAACAAGGTAACTACAACCCTATAGATCCTATCACACAACAAACAACCCATGGTCTTGGTTATTATCCTTTGGTAGAAGTAATCAAGCCTTCAATAAATATCAACACCATCACAAAAAATTCATCAAAGACCACCTTAACCATAATGCATCATGAATTGATTGACACTAGTAGTCTTGATCACTCTCCTTTGCAAGCAAGAAGGTATCTTGTCCAGACTACTCCAAGATCACTTGATCACCCTTCCTCCATGAATTTGAAATAAATTATATTACAAGACTTCATTTTGCGTATATCTTAGAATTCATGGTCATTCTACTAATGATTGTAAGGCTTTGAGTAGTAAAATCCAACATGTTAAGGAGTTTTGTGTTATTCCTTTTGTCAGGGATGCTAATTCCTGTAATTGATACCAATTTTCACTCTAGCATGCATCTCATCAATCATTTCGGCTCACACTTGTCTTGCACTAATTGTGGGCAAGGGGGTTACGTAGCCTTTTCCTCATATGTGACTTGTCATTGACTCCTTTGGCTAGCCATTAAGCTCTCATGAACATATAAGAGCAAGCTTGGGATGTTGAAAACATGCCCTAAGTTGGCTCGCATGTGACATACTACCTTTTTCATGACACACATGACTTGGCATAGGGATTTCCAAGTAAGCTCTCATGTCTTCCTCTTCTACTTTAAATCAATTTATCACAAGTACTGGTGTTCGAAACCACTTTAAATTGGGGGAATACATTGACACTCACATTTCATTGTGTGATTTCTTTCTTCTTGTGATGTTTTCCTTTCTTGGTAGAGTCAATGGGATTGATTCGCTCCAAGAGTGTGATACTTCTTTGACACATCCTCCCTTGGAGAAGTTAAGCACAATGTTCCCTAAGATGAGATCTTGCATGAACTAAGCAAAATCCCTTTCAATATTCCTTACACCATTTACAATTTCTATGAGTATCAAGCATACAAATTTTTGCTTACCTCATAGAGCTCGGAAATCATTTTCATTATGGTGCCTTATTAAAGTTATCAAGAGGTATAACTTTGGTATGGTTGAGCAGGAAGCCCATTCCAAGGCATGACTTTTCCCCATAGCCACCTCTTTGTGTGTGAGTGCATACCAGCCATGAGTGTATGTGTCTAACCCTTTTAGGACTTCTCACCTGGTAGATAGCCAATAGTTTTGTTTCCTCAAAGTGAGTATGCATTTTTGGACAAACAACCTAGATCTAATCCACAACATGTTGGACAAATAGTCAAAGCTTGATCCACCTTTTTATTTTTTCTTTTCTCTTCCTTCTAGTTCTTGTCATTCAATGATTATGTATCTTGTTTTGTTGCAAATCATTCACCTTGTGTGTGTCCTTTTGCGCTTATCTTGGCTTGGCTTAGGATCTTGGATCTTGGGGGCTTGACCACTTCCTCAATCTTTGTTATCCTAGAACATCCGCATTGGTACAATTGGACCCCTTCTTGAATGTCTACTTTAGTGTGAGTTTGAAGCAAGTTCATCCTCTTAATAAAGTGGGGGCTAACTGTGGACACGAAAAAAGCATCCCTTTTTGCTTGCTTGATTTGGGAATAATTGATGATAAATTGGACTTGATGGGTACTTGATTTAGTGTTGTGAGGTGTTTTACATGTCCACATTAGGTCTTGGACCCTTGGAAACTGAATAAAATGCATTTAACAATGTCTTGTAAAGGTGTTGTAAAGTGTTGTAAGAGACTTTCATGCCTCTCTAGACTTAATGGACCTATTTTTCCCTAATTCAATGTTATTAAATGTATTTAATGTCATTATCAAATTAATCTAGAAGGCTTGTGAATTAAACTTAACTCTAATCTAGTGTTGTAATGTGTTTTACACATTCACATTAGATGTTGTGCCTCTTTAGGCTGTGTGGGCCCTTATTGAATTATGTAAAGTGAATTTAATCACACTTTGACATTGAACTTTGTGTCCCTAGCCCTAATTAACCTTTTCATCATCATTAATAGGCCCCTATGACCCCATATTGTGTATCCCAAGACATAATTTGATCAAGTACTCAATGAAATTGACATAAGAACCAAAATTCTTCATTCCCCAACAATCCAGCTATCAAAAGGACCCCTCTAGGACTAAGTCACCCAAAGTATCAAATTAGTCCCATTTGGGTTATTTTTGAGTTTTGAGTAGGAAAAGTTATTATTTTAAGTTTTTTTTCTTCCATGTCAGTTTGGGGATCAAATTAATGGGAAAATTAGGTGGATTTCCTATAAATACAAGCTTCTAAACCCTAATTCATCATAACTTAACTCATCATAATTAATTAATAATTTTTCTTCCATCTCAAGTCAAGCAAGCTAGGGTTTTAGCATTCCAAGTCGTCAAGATAACATTTTTCAAACATTCAAGGGTAGAATCTTCATTTTTTGTTGTAGAAAATCAAGATTAATCATCATGGAAAGGTACAAATTCCATTATTTCATGTGCATGCTTCATATTATTTCTTCATTTTGTTTAGTTACCTAAAAGGGGTTTGACCAAGGAAAACCCCCATGCCCTAACATTCAACATTTCTTCTTCTTTTCTTGTGTGTTTGAAGATTTAGGTATTTTGAAGACTTGGAGATCATTAAATATTAAATTGTAAAGTTGTTTAAGACATATTCTTGTTGACTACGTCAAAATATCCACTAAAAGTCACTTACAGTGTCAGAAATTAGACTTTCAGTGGCAGACACATGTTAGGAACCAAAATGCAGACCGAGGGCTTATGCTCCCAATTTTGAATTATCAAAAATTTAGAAGTAGACTCATTCACCATTAGTGGAAAATAAGTCCCATTTCCAGGCTTGAAAAGTAATTTTTGTAGTTTTGGATACTCATTTGTCTTAAATGGGCTCTAGAACAGTTTCCTAGATCTGGGACTAATTCACCCAGAATGGTGAATCAGTCCCAATAGGCCAAATTTTTAGCATCAACAAGATTTCTTACGCCATTTACAGTCTCCAACAATTTCTCAGGTGCACACATTTAGTTTCATTCATTTTTGTCACAGTTTACTTTCATTTCTAGGTCTTTTTGCATATCACAATGTGTATTCAAACACTTTGCATTTCTTAGTTTTGAATGCATAATCAATCTACTTTATCAGTTCTTTGCATTTTGTTCATCTCATCTAGGTATATTCCATCCATCCTTGCATTTATTTTGAGTGTTTACATTTTATTTTGGCCCATCTTTCTCCTTTTAGGTGAAAAACCCTAGAAGTGCTAGAAAGACCCTTGGAAGCCAAAATATTTGTTTACAACCATATTTCATTCCCACTCAATGGGTTATAAAAATCAGTTATAGAGAGCCTTAATTTTTTAGATCTTGTTGGTGACTTGTATTGTTATAAATTAAGAGTTTGATTCAAATAAGAAGCTGAACTTTTTCTTTGATTTGGTATTTTTTAGCTAACTAATGTGACTCTTATTTGAAGTAAGCTTTTACTAATGGAAATGAAAGATTATAGCTTATGATTTTTTCACTCTCCTATAATCCCTAATTGCAACATCACACACCCTTGATTGTGCTGAAACAACTTTCTTTTTAAGTGAGACTAATGTTGATGGGAATATTGCATGATGTTTACTATTAAGGATATAGATCAATCACTGGAAAAACTTTGTTTTTATTGGAGCTAATAATAAGATTTGGGTATCACTAAGTGAATGAAACATAAAAGTGATTTTATGTGCAATGGTGCATACCATCTCTAATTGTTATAATCCTTATTAGTGACTTTTTAATTTTTGGAGAAGAAGATTTTATGTGTAGATTGCACAAAACTACAACCTTGTCATTTTGTACCAATGATGATTTAATAATCTGTGATGCACTATTGAACATCCATAATTTCCATTTATGATGGGAAAATGTTTAGAGTTCATCAGGACTGTATAGTATTTAAGACGTATTCTTGATGGACAAATATTTAAAACCTCATTTTTTCCAACTTATAGGCGAACACCACGTGGACATTTGTTGAAGTTTTTCTCTTGCCCCCTAACTTAACCAATTAAACATGTGTTGAATTTTTTCTCTTTCCCCCTAATTTGACTAATGAATACTTGCTAATTTGTTGTTGCAAGGTTTTCTTTAGCCCACCAACTTGTTTAATGAACACATTGTCATTTCTTATCATAATGTTCCATTTTTTTTATTGAGATAAGTTGGTTTTGAAAAGACCATAGATCCTATATATAATATTCCATTTTTTTTTATCATTTTGCAAATATTTTTTATTATTTTTGTAAATGTAGCCTATTATATATATAGATATTCTATTTTAGCATTAACTATTTAAATGTTTTCCCTTTTACTCTTGCCTCCTAATTTGACCAATGAATACTTGTTAATTTTTTGTTTCAAGGTTTCCTTTTCCCACCAACTTATCTTATTCATTGATTACTTGTAATATCCAAGTGCTAAAATTTGGTATTTTTTTTCAGGTTTTCAGTGATAAGGAAAGAGAGGGAGAGATAGGAATAGAGATAGATATAACTTGGGAAATATAGAAGTAGTGTGAGAAAGATAGATAAACATATAGAGAGGGAGTGATGGAATGAGAGAGAAAGAGGGAGAGGGATAAATAGAGATAGAAAGAGGGAGATGATGAGGGAGTGATGGAATGAGAGAGAAAGAGGGGAGAGAGTGAAAATTCTTACATATATATAATAATAAGTATTTTAGAAATTTTATTAAATTTCTATTATTTGATGTTTAGATAATATTATAATATTATTCAATTTAATGTAATTTTAAAAATAATATAAATGTAATATAAATATGTTAAAAAAAAATCCTTGAAAATGATATATCATTATTTATATATGTTATTTAATATTATTAATATCTCTCCACGTTTTCTATATAGACTATGTAATAGGATATATATGCTAGTAAAGTTATGTTGACAATCCATTAATCAAGGAATAGAATATTATTTATAATATTATAAAATTCAATATCATAATTGGTATAAAAGAAAATTATAATAAGTAAAATAGGTATAGTTTCTTAAATTTAGAAAATCAAGTATAAAAGAATATCCTAAATTAATATACTTAAAAAATATTGAAGATATTTTTTTTATATAGATTTAGGTAATTTTTTCAATTATTTTGTTATTTATAAAGATAAGATAAGATACACATAAAAATAAGTTTCTAAAATTTAGAAAGTTAAGTATGAAAGAGCTTTTCTAAATTTACTATGCACTAAGTTTCTAAATTATTATACATTGATTTTTAAATTTTTTTTCAATATTATTTGATGTCATTGTAATTTTTTTTTTATAATAATAGAATAAAAATAAAACTATAAAAAATGAAAGATAGTTTTCTTTTGAATTAATGTTATGCTATGGTAAGGGTTCAACTAGGGTTAGGTTTAATGTTAGGCTAAGGTAAAGGTTCAACTAAAGTTAGACTTGTATTTTTATTAGGGTTAATATATTACTTTTTATTTGCAAATGTTAGAAGATTTTTTATTTTGAAATGAGTAAATACAATATCTTGGAGCATCAACCTATTGTTTAAAGAAATTTTTAAATATAAGAATATAAGAATCTTGCTGAGTCATTAAGTAGCAATTTGTGAACCATATCATCTAATAGCTCATTTTTCTTTCTTTTTAAATAATGAAAGAACAAGAATTAGATGTACATTGATACTTTTACAATTTTGTAATAAGTGTTTATAATTAGAGGAATACTTTTTTTTATGTACCTATTATTTGTATTTTCGCTAATTTATTCATAAGTGTGTTGTTGTTTGTATTGTCCAAAATCACCTACTTTGCAATTTCCATTTTCGGCCATGACATTAAATATGATAAAATGTACTGGCCATAAAGCTAACATTAAATGTGATAAAATGTACTGGCCATAAAGCTAACATTAAATGTAGAATCACAAAGTTACTCAATCTTCAGCATTCACTAAAAATATTACAACATTGTCAATTGTAACATAAACCAAAAAAATGACAAATTTCAAGATTATTATAAACTTATTATATTATCAACATTGTTGTTAAAACTTGACCTTTTGACTTGACCTTTCTGGTCTTTTTCGTTTGGTTGCTGCTGATTTTTTCTCGGGCAACTGGTCTTTTTGGTTGGACTTTGGTGTCCTCTTTACTGTTTTGTAAAGGTTGTGGTTTCGGGTCCCTGTAAAACCTGTTTTACCCTTTTATCAAAAACATTGTTGTTAAAACTTAGGAGACACAATAAATTAAAACAAGACAATTCTTGAACATTTTGGCAGCACTACTCTACAACTCTTGTTATCTTAATGGCATTCACCTATTCTAAATAATAGAGTAGATGTGTTTTTCTAAATAATAGAATAACATATGTTTAGAATTAATGCAGCCTCACAAAAATAACCTTTGAAGAGTTCAAAAAATATTAACTTTTTTTTTTATTATGCCTTGAAAAATGCCCAAAACACTGCCCTAAATAAATTAGATATAAACTTCTTCTATACAATGAAACACAATGTTGTTAGATGAGAAACCAATAAATTGCAAAAAAAATTAACTAGATATGTAAATTTAACCAAAATCATAGATATAAAGGGAAAAAAAAATTGTTTGTTTTCTCCATCATTAATTGACCACCTGAACAAGGTAAATTTTATAATTGATTAATTTTACCTATACAAAATAAATTTTGTAAATGATTAAATTTTAAACATCGCAGAAATGCATAGAAAAGAAAACTTTATTTGTGTCTTGTTTTAAAGATTTGACAGAAAAAAAATCTATTTAAGTTATTGTTTGAAATATTTTTTACAAGTCTTGTTTAACATATTTTTTGAGGAATTGTGTACAAAAAGAAAACTTTATTTCGTGATTTCACGCGGAAAACTTGTCCACATGGAAAATGACAGCAGGCACGAGCTCAATCATTATTTTAGGTGGAGGAGCAGTTGTGAATGGAGGTCTGAAGCACCTTATATGATAAAACTTATAGAGGCATTTCTCATTGCTGCATTCAATGAGAGTGTCTTATACTTTTCTACCCATCTCACAAATACAACACTGTTTCTCCAATACAAGCCCTTGCTGTAAATATTAAAATGAACAGAGAACAGAAATAACAACAGAAATTACAACAGAAATTAAAGAACAAAATATGAGACACAAATTTATAGTGGTTTGGCAATAGCCTACATCCACTCTCAAGCAGGGAATCACTGTATTAATCGAACACCAATCAACTACACAATACATGATCTGCCACACATTTATACAAAGCTCTTTGAATACAAAGAGATGGGAGAATACAAACTGCAGTCATGTGACCGTTGGGCTTCACATCCCAACAATCTCCCCCGTGAAGTCCAACCCGGCACAACTATGCATTGCACATCATCCCCTGCATTTCCCATTATCTTCACATTGCAACCAGGCTCTACGAAGATTTTAACTTCGCCAAACTTTGCTCACAAACACTCCAGATCAATCTCCTCCAGACTAAGTTGGATAGAACAAAGCTTAACACAATCTTGGTAAAATATTTATTAAAGCTGCCAACTGCCCATCTGAATACGAGCCTAGACACACCACCAGTTGCAAAATCATCAGCACTTCCTTTAAATTCTCTCGCGACGATGCCAAGTCTCACCATTTCTGTAGCAATTCCCAAAAGCTGGGACACCACGGTCCCTGTCTCCGCAACATAATACTTGAACTCGACAGTGCTCACCACATCCTCTAGAGTCACAACAAGGATACCTTCCATAAGGACTTGTAGAGTATAAATAGGGTCAATCTCTGTAAGCTCCAAATAGCCGGCACCAGTGACAGTATCTGCATAACGTAAGGGATCAAAAGCTCCACCAGCCTTTCTGAGAACATCTTCCCCTTCCTTCAGTATAGCGGAATCTACCAAAATTCTTGCCTTTGTCCTTGACTTATTAATAATCTCTCCAATCAATGGACAGGTATCCAATGCGAGAGGAGCGCTGGGGTCCATAGAGGTTGAACTCACAACATCGGAAGAAACTGGAATCGTACGATGCCATGGAGGTATTGAATTTTCTTGGTATGTATTTCTCTGTCTCAAATATACAAGAGCTGAAGCAACCTGCTCATTAGCTTCCCTAAGCTGGTGAATAACAGTTGCATACTGCGCAGCCTCGTCCACCACTAGGATTTCCACGCCTTGGCCATACACTTCTTCCGTGGTGGGGTAGTATTTATTTTCCTCTGCAAGAATGATTTGCCCTTCCATGTCTGTCTTCATATCCATATCAAAATTCCCCTGTTCTTGCACACTACCTCCAATATAGTAACGCCCATTTGAGCAATTGCAGCCAGCGCGTGGAATATAAATTCCTTGGAGGATCTCAAGAACCCGATTTTCTAATGCATTATGGGAACAGTCAATAAAGGAGGCCAATCTGGCGCGGTCACCCTTCTCATCCGTGGCCTCATCATTGAATAAATTTTCATTCGCCACGGCCGCCTGGGGCTCTTCGGTTTCCACAGCAGCGGTGGGCACCCCGGGAACAGGGGGGGTCTCTGTCTCGGGTGAAATTTCTGTTGCTTCCCAAACAGATACCTCCTCTGTAACAGTTGCCACATCCCCTTGATGAGACACCGAAACGGGAGCATTACCAGTGCTAACATTCAAAACGGCAGCCTGCCGCACATCTTCATCGTATGCATTTCTGCATGGGCAAAACCTTGAATGGCTTTGAGGAATAGTTTCCAGCTTGTCTTCCTCTTCGTGAGATTCTTTATCTACAAAATCCTGCTCAGATTTTTCCTTTGATGGCTGCGTTGGAAGATGATCAGGCTGCATTTGACTGGTAGAAGGCACCTCAGCCATACTGCGGTTTCCATTATGCTGGGTCTCCTTCTGATGCGTGGGAGTCAGCTCTACCACCTCAATATCCTGCACAGCCTTGTAAGCAAGCAAAGTGTTTTCATCAACCTTCTTGCGCTCTAACTCACGTTCTCTGCCAAACTCACTGTCTGGACCTTTCCTTCCACTGCCAGCCTGCAGGGCTTCCTTATCGGAATCCTCCAAAACGGCCTCCGTATTCACTGATTCCACTTCTTCGCAATCGATGTCTCAATCGATAAAAATAGAACGGAGCTCAGCCAATTCCTCCTTCAGCTTTTCATTTCTTTTCTTTTCAGAAAACTCCCATTCTTTCGCAAATTTCTTTTTTTCTCTCTCCATACAGTATATTCGCTCTCTCAGCATCAAAATCTCCTCCTTTAGAAATATAATTTCTTTGTTCAGGTGTTCCTCCCAGTGCTCGGCCTCTTCCTCGGGTTCATCGTCACTCGCCTGGTACTAGACGGGAGGCATCCTCCTCATCTCGGAAGGCAAACTCCGCAGTCTCTCTTTCAACCAACGGTTGCTTCAAACCCTCTTCTTCAGCCGAATCCAAACTGTCAAGAAATTCTTCAATGACAAAATCAGCCTCATCATCATCAAGTACAAAATTAGTTATACCCATTAAAATATATGGAAAGTACCGAGAGGCTTCTTCAAATTCCATCTCTGCTTCTTGGTTCTAACCAACTACCCAACATTTCTCCATAGCTCTGATACCAATTGTTAGAAAATGAAGTACAAAGATTAATAAAAATATTTCCCTCTGCTTCCCGTGGAGGTAGCCTTATTAAAACGAACAGATAAATGAAATAAAAACAGAAATTAAAGAACAAAATACGAGACACAAATTTATAGTGGTTCGGCAATAGCCTACGTCCACTCTCGAGCAGGGAATCACTATATTAATCGAACACCAATCAACTACACAATATATGATCTGCCACACATTTATACAAAGCTCTTCGAATACGAAGAGATGGGAGAATACAAACGGTCATGTGACTGTTGGGCTTCACATCCCAACACTTGCTTATCATCATGCAATTGGGGTTTTCACAACTTGCACTAGAATTTTCTTTTCAATTTGTTGCACGTTGTGGGATTGGATTTCTTCTTCATTATTTTATACAGGCGCCTAACATCAGGAGTCTTTGATTTTTCTTGCTCTTTTGAACTACTCCAACCAATTCCTCGCCCCACGCTTGAATACAATTTTTTACCCGCAACCAATATTCTCGTTTAAAAGGCTGCAAAAATCTTGTCTAAATCCTGCTATTTTTAGATCATCTTTTCGCAACCGTAGGGAGAGTAGTTTTGTTTCGTCTCATTTTGAAAAAAGTTCTGCTTTGTTAGGGTTTCGTAATATTTTTCCTGCAAACTCTTTGCATATTATTTCTCAGCAGTATCGTTGACAACACAACTCAATTTGTGCAGAATCTTGAGGTAAGTCACTTGTCTTGGTTTCGGTGAGTTTCTTTTAGGGGATCTATACGCGGCTGGATCATTTGTGTTGTGTTTTATTTCATTCTAAAACAATTTTGTTGTTAAATGTTAAAGTAAATGGCATTGGGTCTCTGGTTTTATCTATGGTTGTTTGATTTATTTTGTTCTTTTTGAGTTATTTTCTCGGTCCTTATGGCTGTGGGTTGACATTTGTTGAGAATCAGATTTATTCTTTTCAAGAAAAATATATGATGATTTTATTGGATTTTATGGGATTGGATTGACATTTGTTGAGACTCAGAATTATTGTTCTCTTCATCTTATTGATGGAGAAATCCGTCCACATGCTTTTCATAAGTAGCCTGTGAAATGTGTGAAAGGTTATCTGCATCAAGCATCATCTGCTGCCCTATTTATCTCACCTTATTACACAATTTTCCACTGCTGTTAGCTAATTTGATGCTGTTGGTACCTTTGTAGGTTTAAGGTTTGTGGCTAATTTGGGTGAAGTCATAGGTTATGGGTCAAAGAGGCCATTTTACACTACCCTGAAGTAAGAGGAAACTAGAGGAGTGCTTCCATCCACTAGAAAATAAGATAATGTTGACTGTTGAACAAGTTCAATTACTGGAACGAAGCTTTGAGTTTGAACACAAATCGGAGCCTGAGCGCAAGATATAGCTAGCCAGGGATTTGGGTCTGCAGCCTAGGCAAGTTGCAGTTTTTGTTTCGAAATCACCGGGCAAGGTGGAAAATAGAACAGTTGGAAAGGGATTATGATAACCTTCTCAAAGGAAAAGAGAAGTTGAGCTGAGGTGTGTTTAACTGCCAACTAAATACAAGCACATAGTAGGATGATATTTTTTAAGTTAGTTTAGCTTGATAAAGTTTCAAATCAGTTTTTATTGTGATTTATTAAATTTGCATAAGAATTTATTGATGTTATTTAATTTTAGAGTCAGCTGGGTTATTCCATTGCAGCTATGGATTGTTGTTCATGAGTAGAATTTGTAGAGCATACTCCAGTGAATGTTACTTTTTTTTCTAGCTTCTAACATTTCTTGTAACCTTAGGGTTTGAGGAAGAGATTACAACTGGTAATTCAAAATATTGAACAATTTTTATTTTTATTTCTTATCTATGGTAAAAATAAAAATTCTATGCACTGTACCAATCAAAAAAAAAATCTATGCACTGCATTTGCCATAGTAGAAGCTCTATGCACTGCATTTACCATGGTAACAGTTTCTTTCTTTCTATTTTCACAAATATTTCATCTTTTTAGTTTGTCAAATTATTCCTATTTTAAACCCAGGTAATTGATTCTATTTACACTTTTAAATTGTAATGTAAATAGAATGATTTTACGATACAAACATGTGTCTTCTAACAACATTCAACCACTTATCGAATAACAAATTCAAAGCAGCAGCACACGAGCTGCCCACAATTGTAAAAAAAAAAGTAGGGTTTTGGTCTCAAACTAAATTCAATAAATCTAAAACGAGTAAAAAGAGTAAACAGTATTTTCCATGCACTAAAATTATTTTAAAAAACATTGAAGATTTCAAACAAACATCATAGTTAAATTTAAAATGCAAGTCAAAAAAGGTAAACAGTATTTTCCATGCACTAAAATTATTTCAAAAGTCATTTAAGATTTCAAACAAACATGATGGTATAATTTAAAAAGGAGATGCAAATAGTAACAAGACAAAACCTGTTTGTTTGGTGAGGTGCAGGTAAACTCTTCCAAAGCAACTTTTTCGGAATGGGAAATCAGAGTTCACCTCCACCATATTTATCGAAACTGTTGGCGGTGAGGAAAGGCGGTGAGAATTAACAGCAAGGCACACATTGACGAGAAGAAAATCTCAAGGCGTAAATAAAATCTTTAAACCTAAATACTTACATTCAAAGTAAAATGTCATTAATAGGAAGAGTTTAATGTCATTAATATGAAGAGTTTCACTCAACTCAGAGGGCCGTGAAACACAAGTTGATAGCTGAGTTTCAACGACTATAAATGGCATCAATGCATTCAAATCTGAAGACATCTAATTACGTACAACGAAATGAGAATATTTTTTCTTGGGGATTTTAAATGATCAGGGGTGACCCGAGGAATGCTATTTAAATCAATGTTCACTGATACGTATTTATAATTTTTTTAATAATTTAATTTCATGAATAAATTAAAATAAAATAATGATATTATTGTTGATAAATAAAATTGATTTACGATACTTTAAAAAAATAAAAAAAATAAACATAAAAAAAAAGTATGAAAATAAATCATTATAATCTTAAATAATAAAAATAAGTTTTAAAAATAAAATATTAAAACAAATCAGATCTTTAATATTTCATAAAGTTCAACATATCTAATATGTATTTATAATTTTTTTAATAATTTAATTTTAAGAATAAATTTAATTAATATAATGATATTATTGTTGACAACTAAAATTGAGTTATAATACTTTAAAATTTCTAAAAAATAAAACTAAACATCACAAATAAAATGTATGAAAATAAATTATTATAATCTTAAATAATAAAAATAAGCTCTACAAATAATATATAAAAACAAATGAGATCTTTAATATTTCATAAAGCTCAACATGTCACATATGTATTTATAATTTTTTTAATAATTTAATTTTATGAATAAATTAAAATAATATAATGATATTGTTGTTGACAAGTAAAATTAATTTATGATACTTTAAAAATATATAAAAAAATAAAAGTAAACATCACAAATAAAATGTGAGGATAAACCATTATAATCTTAAATAATAAAAATAAGCTCTAAAATAGTATGTAAAAACAAATTTCAGATCTTTAATATTTCATAAAGCTCAACATATTTATTATAAACATATTATTGAAAGAAAAAACTTTCATCCTAATTAACCATCAACATATAAAAGATATAAATTTTAACAAGAGCTATAGGGCAAAAAATTATAGAAAAGTTATGTTTTAATTAATTGTGTTTGATAAGTTTTAGCAACAATGTTGATAAAACAAATAAATAAATAATAGTTATAGTAGCAAAAATAAATTTGGGACCTCAAATTTTCTTTTTACTTCAAATAGTCTTCAAACATAGAAACTTCATGTAGATGTTAATGAAATGTTTTATCCACATGTTTTGAAAGATGTTATCCAAATGTTTATTTACAAGCAACTAATATGGTTGGAAGCCTCCCAAACCTCAACCCATAAATTCAATCTTTTGCCAATGTCACTAAAATGCTACTAGATGAACAAACAATTTCCAAATGTAAGAGATTCATGAATGCCTAACCAGTATTACCAACATTTACATCCCATGAAATAATAATTGATCTAAAAAAAATCCTTTGTTCACTATTCAAACTCAAGGAATTATGTTTCAATTCTAGCAAGCAATATCACAAATGATAAGTAACTTGAAATTTACTCCAGTTTCCAGTTGATCTAAAGCCAAAAATGAGATTCCAACATTACATTTAGAATATTACATTAAAAATAAATAACTTATTTGAATACAAAAAATCAACACCATAATGCATGTCAATGAAAATGTTAAGCATCTATATTCAAATTTAATCTTTGTGCTCATGTAAAACACTCATGAAATTCAAAACAAATTGTTGCACTGATGTTGAAAATTTTAATTTCACTATTAAATATTTTGAAATTTGGTAGTCCATTTCTTTAGGGATTGGAAGTTTCCAAGCATAAGGAAGACAAGGAAGATACAAATTTTGACATCCTGGATCAGCTAGAGCATATATATGTGCTTAGATTCCCCTATTCCAAGCCATAAAGGATGTTCCAATCTACAACAATGCTATCAAAGAAGTTTTCCTTAAGAAGCCAAGTCGGAAGAAGAGAGACCCGACTACAGTCCATGTGATGGGATAGCTCACTGATATCATGTTGGGAAAAGTGACTATTCCCAAGTATAATGACCCATGCAGTCCTGTGGAAGCAGTTGTTATCAACGAAATCCAAGTAAAGAATGCCCTGATTGATTTGGGGGCAACAATCAATGCAATGACTAAGGGAATCCTACAACAACTAAATGTTGCAAGCATGAGATCTACTCCTATCTTGTAGCTTGCTGATAGTTCTACTGTGAAGCCTGATGGTATAGTAGAAGACCTTGTGATAATTATAGACTCTTGGGAGTATCCACTAGATTTCATGAGTCTCTCTCCTAAGGCCACCCTAGAAGGATATCCTATCATTCTTGGAAGGCCAGGGTTAGCAACAATAAATGCTTATATCGGGTGTTGATTAGGTGATGTGACTATTTCTGATGGCAGGAATACTAAAAATCTTGTTATTTATCTGCCTACTCGACCGACCCATAATGAAGAGGATTTTGTATGGCCACAAGTTGGTGAAGAGGCTGAGGAAGTTAACTTAGTGGTGCAACTCATGATGTTAGATAGAAACCCTTTCTTGCAGTTTCAAGATGAAGATGAAGTGTTACCTAGTATAATTTAGAACCATTATGAACTGGAGGAAGCATCATCTTCTATTTTGGTTAGAGCACTTCTGCCTATTCTTCTTGCCGCCACTGTTCCTACAGACTTTCTTCTTGTAGATGTTCTTCCTGCAGACGCTGTTCCTACAACAACAGACTTACTGAAGTCTCATCAGCATGCATTTGCATGGGACTATCATAATATAAAGTGACTAGATCCTAAGCTTTGCACTCATTGGATCTACATCAGAGATGATTTTCAACTAATAGGGCAGCCTCAATGGAGAATCCACCCTACATTGGGAGAAATTGTTAAGTCATAATTGCATAAATTGTTAGATAATGAATTTATCTATCCTATTTCAGATAGCCAGTGGGTTTCTCCATTAGTGATCATGCTAAAGTAGGGAGAAAAATGCTGAGTTTGTGTTGATTATAGGGAACTTAAAGCTACCACTAAGAAGGATCACTTTCATTTTCCCTTCATTGATCAAGACTAGGACTCACTTGCAGGAAAACTGCAGACAAGGTGGCTAGGACCATATGAAGTTGCTGAGTTCTTTCCTAACGAAGTTGTTTAGCTCACCACCATTGCCCATGTCAGATTTAAGTTACTTATCAATGGCCATCGTTTCAGATTATATCATGAGCCAACTTCTAGAGGAGAGTGCCTGCAGCAATTCACCTAACGTTCAGCTCACGAGCTTCCTGCAGCTGAAAGTGGTGGACCTAGCGTCCAACCTTTCGGTTAAATTAAGGTACACACTTTTCATAATAAAGATTTCCACTCTAGTGGAAATCCATTTCTTCACCCATCCACCCATTTGTCCATCTGTATCACCTTCATCTTTCTTCCATCATTTCATTCTGCCTCACTTCACTTCGTGTCACTTTCATCAATTGCTTAATTATTTCTAAAAAATTAAAAATGATACTTTATCTCCATGATCTTTGCAACGCATCCTTCGCATGCTTAGGTATGTACACAGTAATTCTGATCTCTTAATTACCTTTTAAGTGCATTTATTTAATCATGGCATGTTACTATAGGTGATTAGATAATATGTCATCACTTCATGTCAATTCACTACTCCCTTCTCACATGTATGCATACATGTCCAAATTTAGGTTGGGGGGAATAAAAAAATGCAAATATACTGCCCATGCGTCAAATCATAATTTAGCTACGTCAAAAAATTTAAATAAGCCGATTTGAAAATATGGCTCGCATGTGTGAGGTGATGGTAACTGAGCCACCAATTCTTTCCATCATTGCTCTCATTTATCACCCCTTTTCTCGCCTTAATTTCCTTGTCGTAATCTTGAGTTATAAGCAGCAAATGGTAAAAATAGAGACAAAGAAGGAAATTCAGTCGACACTAGCAGTGTAAATTTAGTAGAAAGGTGTTGGCTTTCAAACAAAAAATGTAGAGGAAGGAAATTTTACTGAGTGATAGTGACTTTAGACAATGGGAGGTGGCTTAATTTGGAATGAGCCCTTAGTTCAAGACATTTTGTTGTAAGATGCACAATGTCTTGCAGAATTTCAATGTTGTGGATGGTTTGATTATTTCATGAAGCTGGATGGCTTTGAAGAAGGCATTGCACTTGAATTTGCCCAAACATTCTCTGAAGGAAAAGCCACAGTAAAAGGGTTAGAAGTTGTGGTAACTAAGGAGAGAATTGCTGATGTTTCAGGGTTACCTGTCAATGGCAAGCATTACACTGCCTCTAGGGATGCCAAGTTAGCTAGAGTAGAATTTACAGTACATGGCGACCTACCAATTAGCATAGAAAAGTAGGGTGCAAAAAGAATTTATCTACCTGAACCATGGAAGTAGGCAACTGTCTACATTATAAGGTATATCACCTGTGAGGGAAATTTGTCAAACCTGCATTTAGTACATTTCAAGCTCTTGAGCCACATGAGGCATGAAAGGAGAATGAACATGCCCAATGTTCTATACAGTCTTCTCGCCATCATGGTAGCCAAAACACAAAAAGGTAGGGACAACTCTGTCTTCCACCATTTCTTGATAAAATTGTTGGTTAAGAAATCTTTGCATAGTGTATCTGAGATGTCCTGGGAAGAATTTTTAAATGTTGATCAATTTAGACCTGAGGAACTGCAACCTAGGGTTTTACCCCAACCCCATAGGATTAGCAGAAGATTAAGCATAGCTGAAGCCACTCCTGGTGTTTCAACTTCTAGTGCTAGTTCTAGTATGAATCCTTCAGCAGCAGCAAAAGAAGCCATAAACATTAGTTCCTCTGAAAGAAAACATTCAGAAAAAGAAAGCTCTTCATCTGATTTTGATGATGATGTCCCCATACAATCCCTAATAAGAACCAGGGCATGAAGGAAAGAGGCCGAGACAAGAAAATAAAAATAAAAATCCCAAACACATCCTGTAAAGAAAGAGGAGTTGAGTGCTAGGAAGAGAAAGGCTAGCCCTATTCATCCTCCAGCCAAAGGAAAATGTAAGAGCACCCTTAGGAAGTAAAAACTAGTTGGGTCAAATTTTTGTATGCCTTCACAGGAAATCCTTGGGCATGGTGAGATATCACATGGGGACACTGAAGCTCCAATGGAACAAGAGCATGTTAAAGAAAAAGAAGAGGATATATTTGAGAGAGCAGCAAACATAACACTAGCAAACCTTGCTAATATCATAGAGGAGTTTGAGGATGAGCAGGGGTTCCTGCAGCAAAACCAAGAACAAGAGTAGGAGTTCTTGTATCCACAGCAAGAGCCAGAGAAAAATCAAGAACATGAACAAGAGGTTCCGCAGTAAGAAGGGGGCGAAGAAATAGTACCCCCGCAGCCAAAGACAACTGGATAGCCCAAGTTCATGTAGATAGTATTGTATGGGGAGAAACCATCAACATAAACATTGGTAGGAATTCATAACCCTCCTAATTTTATGGTTCATGCAACAATTTTAAATTTATGGAAAGAAATAGAAAGGAGAGAGAAAGAATGGAAACAAGAGGAGAAGAGACTAAAAAAGGAAATCCAAGAGAGGGATGAGGTTATTGAGGAGAAAAATGAGGAGATTTCTACTTTGAAGAAGAAAGTAGATGAAATTGTGACCCTGGTGCCACAAATTTGAGAATGCAGAGCTCCTCCAAGGGTTTATGCCCTGCACTTGAGAGAGAAATATCTCTCTTTCAAGTTGTCAAAAATTGTTTCAGATTTAAACCCCTCCATTGAAACTCCTAATGAATTCTTCAATTCCTTCAGGATTGCTTCCCCTAAGATGAAAAATTTGTTATGTGAATTCTAGCTACACAATTATGTTGTCATCCAGGATCATGATTGGAACCCATTCCTATATGTTGGGGATATTCAATTGTGAGAATTTATGTCTTAGGTAAAAAATGAGATTAATTGGGGTGAGTAGAACAATGCTTATAAGAAAATGGAATCTAACATCCCCTTAGCCATTAGGGCTGAGTCAATCCAACCAAGGGATATTCACAAAGAATGGCTCAGCATACTTCTCAGACCAAGCTATGGTAACAAAATCATGCCCTGGATTGAAGCTATCTACACTGAGTATGAGGTCAAAGCAATGGAAAAAGAGGAGCTTGTAAGAGGATACTTGGCCCAATGATGTACTAGTTTAACACATGAGTTAAAACAAGTTGAGCCCCATTCTATTCACAATTATGTTGCAACATTGAAGCAAATTGATAGGTACATCCAGATTGGTAGAACAAAGGGGAGATTTTGGCTTCCTCTGACTTTCCAACCACCCATTCTCATGTGGCCAGTACCAAACTACATATTCTACCAATATGATATTGCTATAGAAAGGAAAAGATGGAACAAATTTGATAGATTGGGAGGATTTTATTGGGATCCAGACTCACACTCTGCTAAGACAGATGTTGGCCAACTTGCAGTTGCAAACTTAAGAGCTTTGACCAAACAAAAGAACAACCCTTCCACTGTTGGAGGACTAGCAAGACATTAGGTTGGGGGGGAATGATGAGCCTAGTTTTTGGTCAAATTTTGGGTAGAATCTATAGACCATTTATTGGCAGTGTCATGAGCTTTAGTAGTTAAGTGTTAATATTTGCATAATGTTTCCCTCAAACCATTGGCATTGGGTTTAACCCTATCTCTGTGAAGTTTTAATGGCATTGGCATATTATGTGGATTATCTATATTGATTTTGTGTATGGTTGATGAATGTTCTTTAAGGTGATTATAGATGTGCAATTATTATGCGTACTGACATTGCTATGCAGGACACAATTTTTGGATGCTAAGTTGAGAAAGGAAACCATTAGATGATCATGTAGGGGAATCATTCAAAGGAGTCAACTGAAGGATGATGACAACAGATTCCCTACAACAGTCAACTGTAACTACCTTGTATTTATGACATTGAGCAATCGCGGGTGTTACTACAACACTGAGTCCATGTTTTGGGCATGCACATCTGACTAGATTTCCTACAGACATAACTACTCTGCCACTCTTTTCCTCTCTTTTCCTAAATGGTGTCCTCTCAGTTAATGGGAGTTGATCGCCCTGTATAGCTGGTAGTATAAATAAGGATTTGAATCTTCTTCTTGAGGGTTCTTAGTTCTTGATTGTTGTTGTTAGAGGATATTGAGGATGTATTAAGCATTCTCCACTTTCAATACAGCCATGTCACTACTCTATTTATACATTTTTTAATGAATGGGATGATAGTCTGATTTCACGCATTTAAGTTTGTATTAGTCTTAGTGGATACTCATCTAAGGGGGCCCACTTGGTGAGTAATCTATTCTTTAGAGTAATTAGTTTAGTTATTATTTCTTGTTCTGTACTTAGTTATAAATCTAGCAAAGACTGTTCTTGTAGCCACTAGAAGTCCATTTTGTGTCTGTTCCTACAACCAAAGCAGACAAAGTAGTTTCTTGTTTATTGCTCAGATCTTTTATTCATGTTATGCATTTTAGTTCAACATAGTTGTTGATGCTCAACATCTGCTTTATTTCCTTTTCAAGCAATTTACTTCCAGTATTGTGTGTTTCTTAGTTGTAGATTAGAAATGGCTACTTAAGAGTTCCTAGTGCACATACTGTGTTGGCCCATTTCAAGTTCACATCCCTGGGTTGACAATTTAAATGCACCTTCATGATGATTAAAGTAACTATTCAAGTTAGATGTCTAATATTTGAATCATGGTTGTAAAGGCTGAGTTATCAGATCATTGTAGGAGGCCAACAGGCACGGTGATGCCAAAAGACTGTCGATATCGACAGTGGAGTCACAAATAGGAAAGTGGTAAACATAACAAAGTAGATCAAGGCACCATGTATTGTGTGTTAAAATACAATGAACTACCTTGGAGCTGGTTTTGAACCTTGATTGCTTAATGTAGGATTTGATCCAACAGTACCATTATCTGGAGGAGGTCCCACACCCCGCTTCCCTTTTGATTCTAAAGGTTCAACAACATGAACTCCTCCATTAGTCATTCCAAGAGAAAATTGTTTTGGTTTAGATGGATGTGATGCAATTACTAGAGGATAGACACTGCATAAATAGTCAAGAATACATTAAATCATAAAATGCTTGATCCATTTATTCCTACATCACTTAATTTTTCCTCCCTAAGCCAACTTACCTATTCATGCATGAAGGTAAATATGCAGAAGGTGCAATATGACAATGTGGCCTCAAGGTCTTTGCATTGAATACTCCTATTGCACTATCACAAAAGCTTGCAAATACTAGGAGGCTATCACATGAATATATTGCACTTGAAATGGGAGCAAATAGCTACCAAAATGTTGGCCGAACATTTATTAATAAAAATCTATAAGAATATGAATGCACAAAATGGGATGGTATTTGATCTAGAAAAAAAAGGAATACCTGGGCATTGACCCTAGAGGATACCAACACATTCAATGCATGTGAAAATGTCAAGCCTGTAATTTTATTTTGGTGGCCCTTAAGCTTTGTTTTGACCTCTTAAATTCAAACAAGTTTTGAAAAGACACAAGTTAGAGGCCACCATTTTTAAGGATGCACTAAATGGGGAAGAAAGAAAATGTTACTTATTAGAGACTCATTGATAACACCTTATCAACTTGAACATTGTATATTTGGATTTTCAAATCTTCCATCCCAATTGCAGTGATGTTATTATCCTAGGGGTGAAAAGCCAAAAAAGTGGTTATAGGAGGAGGTGCCATGAAAGTAACTTCATGACCTACTATAAACACTCATTAGAAAACATTGGTTACAGATAGGAAACAAGAAACTTGATGAGGAACCCAATTAAGAATATAACTTCTAAATTGACCAGCTTAGCAGTCAGGTTTGCAAGAAACATATTTTGAAATTAAAAAACCCTTGAATCTAAAATTGTAGCTACAAATATGATGAAATTTTGTAATTAAAAAGATGCACCTTGAATGTCATCATATTGAATAGGGAGACCTTTCCACTAGAGGAAAACATTACATAGGAATAATTATTAGACAAAGCTATGCACGCATCAACTTCTTTTGGATTCATGCCACTACTATCATTAGTCAAAACAATCCCATGCTAATTCTACTTTCATTATGTTTTTATGATAGAGATGAAATCTTACCTTGCTTGAATGCATCACATCTGGTAACCTTAGAGACTTACACTGGTCTTGATTAGTAATTTCAGTCAATCTCCAATTCTTGTTCTTGTCTGTAGAATCCTCTAAAATCCTTGGCTTAACATCTGTTGTCCGATTGTCATCTATATTATTATGCATGTCTCAAATGTAATTTTTTGTAAGAATTGGGACAAAAAAAGAATAATGGAATATTAGTTGTTTCTTTTTCTTTAGAGGTGTTAAATAACTGAAAATATTCTCTATATATATTCAAAAGAAAAGACACGACTTCATATGTTGTTAAAGAAAATGCTTAAGGAAATCCCTTACAAAGTCATTCATAGACACAACTTGTGGAATTCTCTCTATACGTTCCATAGCACCAAAATGGGAACTGGGTGTATTTACTGCAACAGGCATAATGTTTACAATTGGAGCCTATAGACCAAGAAACACTTCAGCTAGAGTTTTTGGTTCTTAAAATCAATATCTGGGCATTTTTATGCAGAACGGGCACATGCAATTAGGATTTTACCTTAGATACCATTGCCTCTATAGGAACCCTTGCTACTTCAAAGGCTCTACTCTCCAATATACAAATCAGGTGAAGTTCGTCTGCATTAGCTAATATCTTGATGCCATTATCACTTGTTGTGACTGCTAGCAAGTTATCATCTTTGTTGAAACAAAGATGTGGGCTAGCCTAAAGTTTGTGACAACATTACACAAGGAAAATACATTGAGATATGGACAAAAAGCCTATAGCAAAAATATTCTAAATTTAAGTAATGGTGGGACACAAGAGCGAGCATGGGCAGGAGAAAAAGAGTTTCAAAATTCAAAGCAAGGGAAAAGGAATCGGAGCAAGTTCAGGAAATCTACAGCCGAATCAGGAGCTGGAGTCACGTCAAAAGCAAGGTAAGGATGACCAGGATGATGTGGACTCTAGAAAAAAATACAAGTGAAACCTGGGGGAAAGGAAAATCTGGAGATTAACCCTACAGTATCTCCCACTAGTAAAAATGAAAAAGCTAAAGGGGGTGTGGGGACCACTGTCAGCACTGGAGGTAATTGCAAACCTTGGACTTCTCTGTTGGGGGTAAAACCTAATGGAAAATCTTCTTTCCCTCCAATGCAAAACATTTCATCTCCTATAGGAGGTAAGTTTGTTATCTCTATTCCAGATCTGCTCATTGACCATAATATAGCTCTTATGGAATGAACTTTGGTAGGAAAGTTTATGGGCCCTAGACCAAATATTGAGGTGGTTAGGGAGTTTGCTAAAAATAAATGGAGAACTAGTGGGAAAGTTTCTGTCGCAAATCTTTCGAAGGGTTTTTTCGCGTTTGATTTTACTTGTAGAGAGGACATCATGGCAGTTAGAAGTGGTGGTCCCTGGGTAATAGGGAAATCACCCCTGGGCCTAAAGAAGTGGTCCTCCAACTTAGATCTTTCGGATTCCATCTTTGAGAATGTCCCAATTTGGGTTAGACTTCTAGGTCTGCCCCTGGAGTATTGGAGTGAAGACATCTTTCATGGTATTGCTAGCTCCTTTGGGGAGCTCCTCTCTATTGATTAAATGACAGTGGCTAGAAAGAGAATGGTCTTTGCAAGGATATGTGTGGGAGTCTCCCAAGAAACAGATCTTCCATCTTCGATTGAGATTCAATCTAAACTAGGTTCCTGGGTGCAGAATATTGAGTTTGAAACCATTCCATTTGCTTACTTCAAGTGTAGGAAATCTGGTCACTGGGCAAAAAAATGCCCCCTAAATGCCACTTCAGAGAAAGAAAAACTAGCTGGACTTGAAAAAAAAGGCATGGAAAAAAAAGAGTGATTCAGGAGGAGAAAGGAAGGAAAACAACGAGCAGGTATTAGAAAATATGGCATTCGATACTCAGAGAGTCTCTCCAGAGATTGAAGTGGTTATGGAGTCTAAAGGTGAGATCCCTTTTGATCATCATTACTTGAATCTTGTTAATATGTCCCCATCTAAGGAAGGGAGCCCGATGAAGACACCTTAGTTGGGGAAGGAAATATGAACCTTTCTACCTCCTTATCCCAAATGACAATCCCTTTTGATAGAAATGAAGTATTCCCAGGTCTGGAGGATATCCCTAATGAGGGCTTGTCCTTGGAACTGAATATTCCTTTTCCCTCCCAATCTCCTGATAATCTTCCCCCTCAGGGAGTAGCGTATGTGACAAATCCTAACTCCCCAGAAAAGGTTTTGGAATCCCTTGAAAATCTGAATCACTCAGTAGATCTGTCCAGTAATATCTTGTCTGCTCAAAAGAATGGTAACATGGATACCCTACCTCGGGAAGAAAGGATACCTACTGATAAGGACTGGGAGTCAAGTAGAGAGACGGATAGCCAAGAAGAGACTAATAAAGAGGAGAATATATAAAAGAAGAAAAAAGAAAAAAATACTCAGGGGAAGACCCCAAGTGGCATTTCAACTAGATCAAGAGTTAAGGCAGACTATGGAGCAGTAAAGAACTCAAGAGGTAAAAATTCTTCGAAAAAGAAAAGAGAGTTTAACAGTTTTCAGGACATAGCGGATGGCTCTCAAAAAACCATCCTGGAATGCCTTAATTCCCCTGGTATCTAATGAAGATTATGTCCTAGAACATAAGGGGACTCAATAGCCCCCACAAGCAGGATGTTCTTCACAATTTCGTTAGAGATCACAAGTTGGATATTCTCTTAATTCAGGAAACTAAAATGCCAAAGGAGAAAATTGAAAAGATGAAACTTTTCCAGTACTACAGTAATCAGGGTAATAATTTGAGTGCAGCTTCTAGAGGTATTGTGACTTTTTGGAATAGTCATACTATCAGAGGTGATCCAATCTTGGAAGGTATGAATCATATTGCCACTAGATTTACTCATATAAGAGATAACTTCAGTTGGATTCAATTGAACATTTATGCTCCTAATGGAAAAGGCATGAGAAAATCTTTTTGGTTAGAATTGGCTACAAGGAGGATTTTTGATAGAGAAGCTTGGATTGTTATGGGGGACTTCAATACTCCCCTAATGAATGGAGAAAAATTTGGGGGACCCTAGAGAAATCTGGAAAGCAAAGAGGATCTACAGAATTTTATTGATAATCATGGATTGATTGATATGGATCTCCAAGGAGCCTCCTTTACCTGGTCTAACCACAGAAAGGGGTCAGATTTCATACAGGTCAGATTAGATAGATCTTTAATTTCTAATCAATGGTTCTTTGACTATTAATGTTCCCTCAGAGCTCTTACTAGAATAGGTTCCGATCATTTTCCTATTAGTTTCATTGCGGACCCAATAAAAAAGAAGAGGAACACTCCTTTCAGATTTGAAAAAATGTGGATCTCTCATCTCGCTCTAAAAGAGGAAATAAGGAAATGGTGGAATATAAGAATTCAAGGAACTGCTATGTTCAGAGTTGCTAAAAAGTTAAGGGAAGTGAAATGCAATCTAAAAATTTGGAAAAAGGAATCTTTTGGGAACATCTTTAGGATTAAGTCTAATCTTCAGATGGAATTGGGAGAACTTCAATTTAAAATTCAAAAGGAGGCTATTTGAATGATACCAAGGAAAGAGATAATGAGATCCTTACGAAGATGCATGACATAATTGGAAAGGAAGAGGAGTTCTAGAGACAAGGATCTAGAGCTCTTTGGTTATCTACAGGAGATAGAAACAACAGGTACTTTCATCTTTCGGCTTCAAAACATAGAGTTGTAAATAGAATATCTCATATAGAAGTGAATGGAACTAGGTATGAGGAGGAGGAGGACATTAGGAAGCAGGCAGGTTCCTTCTTTAAACACCTTCTTTTGGCCAGTGAGGAAATAAACCATAATGAGTAGGATTAGTTATTGGAAGCTATACCAAAAATTATCGACCAGGAAAATAACTCTTTTTTGACTTCTATCCCCACCAACGAGGAAGTCAAGTGGGTTGTCTTTTCCTTTGAAGGGAGTAAAGCCCCGGGGCCTGATGGTTTCCCTTTATTTTTCTTTCAATGGCTATGGGAGATTGTTGAAGAAGATGTGGTAAATGCTATTAAAGAATTTTTTGGCTCCAAAAATCTTCTAAAAGAATTAAATACTACCTTCTTTGTTCTTATCCTCAAGAAACCTGGAGCTAATAATTTTGAGGCTTTTAGGCCTATAAGCCTCTGTAATTCCTTATATAAAATCATATCCAAGGTCTTAACTTCAAGACTCTTAACTCTTTTGCCTTCCTTGATTTCTCCTCAACAGAACAACTTTGTCCCTGGTAGACAAATTCTTGACTCTATTGTTTCTATTCATGAGAATATTAACTTCTTTGTTGAGTCGAAGAATGGCTTTTTATTAAAGCTCAACATTTCAAAAGCTTATGATAGAGTTGAATGAACTTTCTTATTTAAAATTTTAAAGGCTTTTGGTTTTTGCAATAGGGTCATCCAAATGGTTGAACAGCTTGTGTCCACAAATTCGATATCGATTATGGTCAACGTATCCCCCTCCTTCTTTTTCCAGAGCACCAAAGGTCTAAAGAAGGGTGCTCCTATCTCTCCTATTTTATTCACTATTATGGCTGAAAGTTTAGGCAGGAATCTGAAAAAGTTGGTTGACTTCAAATTTCTTTATAGTCTTAAACCTTCTTTGAGCAATCTGGTGTGTTCCCATCAACAATTTGTTGATGGCAATATTCTTATGGGTAAAGCCACGATGGCTGAAGGTAGAACTATAAAACAGTTGCTTGACAAGTATGAGAGAGTGTCAGGACAGCTGATCAATAATAAAAAAAGCTCACTATTCTTCAACACTCTGGATCATAGATAGACTAAAATTGCTAGAATCCTAGGTTGCAGAGTGGACTCCATTCCTACCACCTACCTTGGTCTACTCTTAAGTTTGAAATCTCCAGAGTCATTCTGGCTCTCGTTGGTTGAAAGATTTAGCAAAAAGATCACGGGCTAGAAAGGAGCCCTGCTAAGTCAAGCTGGAAAACTTCAGCTTCTCAAAGCTTCTCTCCAGAATTTTCCTATCTATGCCCTTAGTCTTTTTAAAATTCCAACTAAATTTGTTGACGCCATTGAAAAAATCTAAAAAATATTTCTTTGGTTGAGTGTTGAGGAAAAAGAAAGACTTCTCTTAATTGGCTGGAATTTGGTTTGTAGACATAAAAAGGCCGGAGGTCTAGGTTTAAGAAGAATCAGAGCAGTTAACAAAATTCTCCTTGCTAAACAAATTTGGAGAATCTCCTCTTCTTCTGGGGAGTGGATTGATATCCTGGCTAGCAAATACTTAGAAAACAACTGCTCTTCCATAATTAAGGACATTCACCTTCTTCCTAGAGGGTCAACTTGCTGGAATAATATAATCAATGGTAAAAGGATTGTGGATGATGGTATTGGTTGGCAAGTTAGAAATGGTCATCATACTAGATTTTGGGAGGACAAGTGGCTTTTAAAGGAACCCATTATAAAAATCAATTCCTTCAGCGAATGGGCAGATACCTGCAAGGAATGGTTTGGAAATTATGTGAAAGATTACAGAGTGAATGGCAAGTGGGTGGACTTGTGCAGTGTTAGTCAGGCTTTGGCTCCTATCTAGTTGTCTCTGTTGGCTATTAGACTTAATTCTGAGCAGCTGGATGACCGAGTGGTTTGGTATGATGATCCCTCTAGCAATTTTTCTGTGTCCTCTACTTTTGCCAGAATTACTTCTTCTCTAGATCGTCCTCCCTTCTAGGCTAAAGCTTGTTCTAAACTTTTGATACCTAAAATCAATATATTCTTCAGGATCCTTCTCTAAAATAAAGTACTTACGATTGATAACTTGTGTAAATGCGGATTTCAAATTCCTAATAGATGTTCTCTTTGTAAGATGGAAGTTGAATCTGTGTGTCACTTATTCCTCCATTGTTCTTTTGCTGCTTTTATCTGGGGAAAAATCATCAGGTTATGGAAAAACCCATGGGTCTTCCCTTCGTCCATTGAATATTTCTTCTCTCAATGGAAAGCTCCGACAAAAAATCCCATGCTTAGATCTTTTTGGGATCTAATATTCCCTCATGTTGCTTGGGGTCTCTGGAAAGAACGCAACAACATAATTTATAGAGGCAAAGAAGCCGATGAAGACATTGTCTTTGATAAAATTGTCAAATTTCTAAAGGAAAATTTCAATACTTTGGTTCAGAAGAACAACTTGTCCTTGAAATTTGATCAGTCGCTATATGACCTAACTATTGCAAAGGAGTGGAACATAAATCTTGTCACGTCTAGATCTAGTATGACAGCCAAGAAGGACAGAGAGGGTATTTGTTGGTCTTTCCTGCCTAATGGCTGGATCAAAGCTAATTTTGATGGTGTGGCTAAAGGTAATCCGGGGGTGGCGGGCTGTGGTGGAGTCATAAGGGACTCCTTTGAAAATTTCATAGGAGCAACAAATTCTCCTCTTGGATCCCAAACCAACCATTTGGCGGAGGCTGCTAGAGCTTTTCATATCATAAATTTAGCTCAAATTCTTAACATTAAACATCTGTGGCTTGAAGGAGACTCCAAAAACATAATTGACTGCCTTAAGGAAAAGTCTCCCCCCTCGTGGACCATCAAGTCATGGATTGAGGAAGCAAAGCTGACTTTGGCTAAATTTGAAAAAGTTAAAATATCACATGCTTACAGAGAAGCCAATGCCGTCGTAGATTTTTTCGCCAATGAAGGAGTTAAGAGTAAAGAGGTGCGTACTTGGCTAAATACAAATGATCTAAACTCTAATGTTTTCACCCTAATAAATTATGATAAATGACATGGAAAAGCTACGTGTTATCCCTTTAATGAATACAGATAAGACCTTTCACACCACAATCATTGGATTGTATGGGACCGATCCTGATGACTTAATTTGCAAGAAAGGCCCACACGCTTTGTGGGTGCTAAGTTGTGGCGGGGCCAATTTTAGTAAAGCTTTCGTCTAGGTCTACCCCACTGTGTCGGCTGAGATGGGAGGAGACAGAAAGCGTATTGAGTCAGACAGCTATGAAACTCATATGAAAAATGCCAAGGCCTGGGAAAAAGTTAAAAGTGGTGGGTTGCTTCCTTTTCTGGAGAAGCTCCATGGCTCCAGCCAGGAGGCCACGGACCTCTTTGTTAAAAATTGGAATAAAGACAATTTGACCTTGTTTGGCAGGAATGTTGAGCTTAGTGAAAATTTAATCGCTGAAGTTATGGGTTTATCTACTGAAGGGAAGAATTTTTTCAGGGACAAGGCTTTTTCTGATGAAGCCATGATTAGATTTCCTAAAAAAGACAAAGAAAGGTTAAGCCTGGTCAAAATTGCTAGCGGTTACTTTGATGCGGATTCTATAAAGGCCATCTGGAGGAAGGTGTTGCGGGTCATCATGGAGTACATTACGGGGGATGGGCATTTTACCAGAGTTTATGGCTACCACTTTTCTCTTCTCAACCACTTCTGCCACAAAGTTAGGATCTCTCTTCACTATTATCTTTTCTGTTCCCTGAAAAAAGATTGGAGGATAATAAGAAAAACCCCAATAGATTTCCTATTTTTCATATGGGGCTTATAAGATTGATTGTTGAGCATTTCCAAAACATGCCTGCCCCCACTACCCTGGATACCACTCCTGACTCTGAGAGTGATGACACAGAGCCCAGTGGGTCGGAGTACATTCCTAACCCTAGTTCAGCTAGAAAAGTCCTCAGCTCGCATGCTGGCCCTTCTGGGAAAATAAACCCTACTCTCCTCTTTGGTAAAGCCCGAGCTGAGCTTGAGCTTGATAGTCCTTCCCTTCACAAAAAAACCCAGGCTAAAAGTCTTGTTTCCTATTTTGAAGAATCCTCTGACTCGGAGGAGTCTGATGCCAACAAAATGGTGGCTAATGCTGAACCTATGCCGGATAAACATGTTGAAGATGACTCCCCTATTAACCTTAATTCTGAGAAAATTGTTCCTAATATCGGTGATGAGCCCTCTCTAGATTTTCTAAACCTTACTAAAGCCAACTCTGAGTCCCACTCCAAACTCCTGGACTGGACTTTCACTGAAATCAATGAGTTGAAAATAAAAACTGGGCCCTACAAAGCAAAATTGAAGTTCTGGTTGCTAAAGTTGCTGAGATTGAAAAAAAAGTTGGGGATAGAGGGGTCCATGGTCACAGTAACAAAGACACTGATTCCAAAATTGATTATATTATGAACACTATCAAGACCATAGCCGAGCAAAATAACAGAATGGCCAGACACAACGCCATTATCATTAATGCTATGGGAGAGAAGCTCGACAAAACCCATCAGGGTTCTCTGGTGGTGGATCTGGAGGAAACAGAGGAGAAAAGCCAGGACACAGACGCGGGTATTTCCAAAAGAACCAGAGCCAACTTGAAGCGCAAGGTCCCCCCTACTTCTAGTATGACTCAAACTTTTAAAAAGCGCGTCATTGATATGCAGAAGCTGGAGGAGGAGACTGAGTCTGTCCTCAAGACTTTGAAGTAATGTCTGGGGTTTCTACTTTTCCTCTGTTTCGGTCTTTTTGGTTTTGTGTGAATGGTTGCTGCTGATCTTTTCTTGGGCAGCTGGTTTTTGTGGTTGGACTTTTTTGTCCTCTCTTCTGTTTTGTAAACTTTGTGGTTTCGGGTCCCTGTAAAACTCATTTTACCCTTTTATCAAAAACAAAATTCTAAATTTTAACAACACCAATATTTTATATTGTATGAAATTTAACCAATTAATAATTATAAATTATTATTAAATTCTTACTTGTAAACCACCCTCAGCCTCAGTAGTTGTCAAAATATTAATGTTATCCATGTCTGAGAACTTAATTAGAAATTCATCTCTAGCTACCAAAAACTATTTTTTGGTTGTATCAAACTATACAACACCCAAGGAATGCTTCCAGAAACCAGAATAAGTTCTCTTAATTGCTCCTTCACTTTTTTTCCACTCAACCAAGAATGACTCACCTTATTTAATTGTTCCACAAGAGAAAGGTGCATTATAGTAGAAGCAAAGAATCCCTCAACTTTACAAAGATTTTGTTGGTATTTTGTGCTAAAATTTTCCTAGTCAATGTAGGCTTCATCCCTCTGGCAATGATCATCTGCTATGCTTTCCCAAATCCTAGCCTACAAATAATTTTTACCTCATGATAAACATTTGAAACTATTGTATAGTAAAGAAATGAAATTTTTGGAACATTTAAGTAGGAAACATAGTGTCAATGCAAAATCAACTACAAAGAAAGTAGCATAACTTTGAACTAAAAATGAGGTATGTTATTGGCTTGCACCTTGTTGAAGCCTATACTTTATTAGAAAAAAAAAGTGTGAGATTCTTTTTTTATGTGAACCAATGAAAGTAGCAAAGACCTGTTTAATTTTTCCATTGAAGACAATCAAAACAGTAAACACTCACATTACTGTTTGTTAAATCAAAACTGATAAAACTTAAAGGTTGCATAGTAAAGTTTTGTACCAAAAGCAACAAAATTAAAGCTTATTGAGCTATTTTCTTTAAAATTGATTGTTGTAAAATTCAAACACAACAAAATTACTTATTTACACATTCAAAATGTGTAGTTCAGTATGGCAGATTATTTGTGTAATTGCAATTTGTGGAAACAGTAAGACAATCATTGTTGGAGAATTCTTAGAATGAAATTGTTAACAGATAGTGTAAGAATTTCTTGCAATTGGAATTTGCATAATAAGAACATTGTAGGCGAGATGTCTTTTTTATATTGCTAATATGCAATCTCTTGAAGCTTTGGGATTTTTTTTTTAACCAGTTGTCCACTTAAATAGCAGTCAATTTTTCCTTCTTTCCTATACAATGTGCAAGCCAGATTGTGATGGTAGGAAAGTTGAGTGCTTTTTTTGCAGAACATGCAATTGGAAGATCCTTTTTCAAGACACTTGTCCAGTAGCATAGAGTGATAACATGTGCTACAACAAGCTTCGAAGGGGGGAAAGTGGAAATTCTTTGGTTTCAGTGTCCCAAGTACCTATCAATAAAAATAACATGTTAAATGTATTGTGTAGGAAACTGAAAATATTTCATAAATGTGTTAAATAAATGTAAAAATAAAATTATTAATTTTTGGGCTCTTGCCGGAATGTTAGATTTTGCAAGAGTTTGCAACTGTGCTCTTGTACATGCACCATTGAGCTCCTCAAAAAATGTTGATCGTGTTGCATGCATTAGATTTGAGCCTTGTGGACCAATTCTAACTACATTTTTGAAAAGTAGTAGTGGCATGTCTATTTTTGAAAAAAATTGATGTAAAGATGCACACAAATCTATGTTGGTAGTTGGGATAACAACCTACAAAAGAAAATTGTTAATAAATTTAAGTAAATAAGTTCAATTGCATATGAAAATAAAAGGAAGATGGTTAGGTATTTACAGTTGCCATGTGTTCTTGGAGGTCTCCATCTTTCACAGGTACTTTGAAATGGAATTTGTTGAAATGATAAGATGTCGATATTGCTCCAAACGAGCTAACATAATAGCTATAGTCTTCTTGTATTAGTTGGGAGATAGTGACATTTGAAGTTAATCTACATTTTTTGTAAATAGTTGGTACACTTTCTACTATGCTTCTACTAGTCAAGGCAAGGCAACAGTCCACATCACCTCTTTCATATTGAGTTTTATTTTTGATTAAAAAGTTGGTGATGCGAATACTAGACCCAACAAACATACGGGGAAAAAATATATTTATCGGATTGTTGTTAACATTTACAATAATAGTCATTTGACCATAGGCATCTACTAGATCCACATGTACTATTTTTGCCTTTTTTTGGGTGTTGTTTTTTGTAGAATTAGGACCATACACAACAAGGACATCATATTCGAATACCAAATCAATTCGCTTTGTGGAAATTCCCAATATTGTACTGGGTTTTGGTTTGTTGAAATTAGACTGTCAAAAATGCATTGTGTAGTTAATTATGTATTCTAAATATGCATTATAGTTGTGAACATTGAAGGATAGAAAATGTATATTATTCTCAATTGTACAAATGCAAATTAAATATTTTTCACTATGTATGTTAGTGTTTGTAGAAATATTTGGAAAATGTACAACCATATACGTATATTTTTTACTAATTATGGTATGAAAGAAGAGTATTGAAAATTAATACCTTTGGTTCTTGCTTTCAGTAGTCATTCTAGTTGGTGATGTGCTATTTAGTTCAATACTTTTCAACTGGCTATAATAGGAAATGAAATTGTTAGTCATGAAATTTGCAAATATTACTATTTAACATTTCTTTATTTTGGAAGAATTCACAATTCTCACCATTTTGTTGTGTTCTTATGTAGTTACTGAAAATGTATGTTATTCTTAATTGTGTGAATATAATTTTATTTTTTTTTACTAAGTATGTTGGTGTTTATAGAAATTTATGGAAAATGTACTTGTATATACATATCTTATTAATAAAAATAGGTAGAGAAGAAGACTATAAAAAATTAGTACCTTTGTTGCTTTGAATGGTTAGTCTCATGGGAGAAGTGGTATTTAGTTCAATGTCTTCCAAGTGGATATAGCAAGAAATACAATTGTTAGTCATGTAATTTGTGGAAAATACTATTTAATGTTTAACTAGTTTAGAAGAGATGATATGTCTTACCATTTTGTTATGGATTCTTTTTCAGGTGCAAAGAAAGAATCATCAAGATCATGTACATCGAGGTCTTCTTCACTAATTTCCATGTTTTTGAAAAAGCTACATTTAACATTATTTGTACTTGTATAGTAATATATTATTAAAGTAGATTTTTTCCTATTACAATTACATATATTCCTTATATAATTGGAAATTGTTTTGTAATTGTTTTTTGGCTAGTATAAATACCTGTCATCCGATGTAATATTGATTGTATGCACAACTACTACTGGAGTGTTAATTTTGATGATATCCAATTGGCTTTGAAAAAATAGACATGTTAATGAATTATGGTTTTTCAAGAGGATATTTTGTTGAAGAAAATAAATTATGTATGTTCTCCATGTAACTTACTCTTTATTTGTTCCATGTGACTTTGCAGGTACTATAGTAGATACTTTGTCTTTCTCAATGTTCATTATTGCAAGTCACCTACAAAAAATATTTGCTTATTTTTTCTTTATATGAATAATGATCTGTAGAATAGTAAAACTGTAAAACTAATGAGTTTAAGTACTATTTTTTGAGTAAGCGTTAATGTATACATAGACAATAAAATATTTTTTCATATAAAATTGTTATACGTGATTACCTTTTCTAGGATGCAGAGCATGGCTAGATGATGTTGACAACATGGAATAAAAGAGTGTCATGATCCGTCCAGTCCGACTTGCATCTTTGAATGTTTGTTGTTTTTTCATAATTATTTGTCCAAACATGATCAATAATGTTCCTTGACAAAAGTTTGGTATTTTCCTACAATAAGTGCAACTTGTGTATTTCCATGTTCTCTTTTAGCATGTCTAATTTTTTTGAGGTGTTGGAAATGTCAATGTTGAAGTCACCTGCATTGTAAATAAGGCTTCTAGTGGGAGCAATTGTCATTGCTTTATTAAAAAAAATTATAATATTTGTAAGCGATGTTGTTGGTCTGGCATAGATATTACAAATATAAATATTTTGTTTAGTAAATATTAGTGTACTTTATATTGCTTCAACATTTTCTTCTATAAGTGGAATTGTATTTGCTATTTGTATATGCTTTTTTGTGCAAGTCATTATCCCATGTATATGGTATGCTACAGAGCAATTGTATTTTAATAACACATCATTTTTTAAATTTGTTTCCAAATAGGTTTCTTGCAGACAAATAATGTCCAATGACATTAAATCTTTGTCATGTTCAATGTCTTGTTTGTGTGCCTGGAAATGATGAGTGTTTAATGTAGATATGGTAATACATGATGTTTGAGATTTTTAATGTGTGATTTTGTAGAGTCCACTTAGCTACTGATTCTAACTGTGTCATTTTATCTATGATTTCTCTTTTTACTTTAAATTTTTTTTCCGTTAAAGAGGGCTTAACAAAAATAATATTTTGATTGTTGATGTGCGAGAAAGGGCTATGTAAGTTGACCCATGTTGGTGTACACCTAATGGTTCAAATGTAAGGCCATGCATTGTAATTCCTTGTGATCTATGTATTGTTCAAGCACATGCTAATTGTATCAAGAATTATTTTCTAACAATATTTTTATGTTGAGCATTTAGTTTTAAGATTGGTTTGGAAACTCAGAGTATTGGTACTCATCCATTATTAATATATGTTTGGTTTAAATGTGATAGTTTTGTGGCTTGAGATTTTCCTATATGATGATCATTGAACTCAATCCATATAATGTCAACTTCAGCATGATGAGTACATATGTTTTGAATATTCCATATGATCCATTTACGAGACCATTCTGTGTATCATAGTTTCCACCGTAAATTTCAACTAGTATGCCTTTTTTTAACATAATATGGTCCAGTATATTTGCATTATTTTTGAAAAATTGTTCTACATTAACATAATTATCCTATTCATCAATTGCATTGATTGTTGGGTATGTGCAAGATCATGATGGGCCAAAAATTGGCAATATGATGGGTATGTGTAGGGTATGTGACTGACAACTTTTCTTTTACCCAAAATTGATGAAACGAAAGAGGATTTTAAAGGAGATTCTCATCTTTCCACCAATATAAATTATTTTTTACTTTGAATTTAATAAATAATTATTATTCATTTTCTATTTGAATTACGACTAAAGTCCTGATTGAGAGGCTGATTGAAAAAAATCTATAGCTTTCAAACGGTATCGCATTTTTTAAATCTAAAACATGTGTCACATTTTATGCTTCACATACTATAGGATTTTAAAAAATTGAATTTCATGAGTTTTGACAAAGTTAAGGTGGTCAAACATACAAGTTTTTATTTTTTAAAAGTTGTAATAAAAATTCATAATTAATTTACTTGGAAAAACATTACAAAAATATATATCGGGACATGAGTCCTCTACTTATATCTAAAATATTATAAAAATAAATTATCATTTTATTGTGGTTAGGGTGGTTGAACAAACACCTACTTCTTATTTTTCCTAAAATTTAAGTACTACTCCATTGAAATTTCAAATTTTCACCAAATAGATTTAAAAAAAAAAACTAAACCTAGTAGTTTAGAAACTACATTCATTTGTACAGATTCTATTCTTACATATTTTTGAAATAATAGATAACTTATTCAAATTTTACATCAAGTTGCCTAACTGATTTTTTAAATTTTTGCCACTAAGGGCCTATTTTTTCCATGATGATCCTGCACATACCCTGTTATTAGTTCGCCAGGAAGAGAAAACATTTTTTTTTTTTATTCTATGCATTAACATCTTTTCTCTTGTAAAAAAGGAATGGAAATGTTGTACCAATAGGTGTAGGACAGAGGAATTTGTTATTCAGGTATGCTATGTCACTATTTGTTTGAGAGTTTGTTCATATTTTGTTTAGAATTTTGATGAAGATTTCATCTTTTTGTCTCAGTGTTATTTGTAAGGTATAGCATTTGATGTTTTCCCACAAATTGTATGGAACTAGCTGGGTGTCTAATTTTACAGTTTGAAACACTGGATAGTCATGTATAGGTTCTGCTTGGTAGAAATCACCACAAAAAAGATGTCTAAACCACCAAAATATTTAGTAGGTGTTTGCATGATGTCACACAATCTTTTATATATGCAACACAAGAGTCTCACTCTAACTAATGAGATTTCATCAATAAGGATAACACACAATTTTTGATATTCTTTTGTCAATATATCTAATTTTTCTGAGCTCAATGGAATAGTAGTTGATTTGTTAAATGGTATGAAAAGTGCAGAGTGCAAAGTTGTGCCTCCAATATTGTAAGCTGCTTTACCTTTGTGTGCAAGTAACAATCCTTTTATCTTATTTGGGTCACCATCAATAGAGTTATTGTACATACACAGTAGGCCTTGGTATATAGCTTTGGTAGTGAATGTCTTTCCTGTTCCATCACCTCTTGTTAGAAACAAATGCAATGGTTCAAGTAATTTTTATTTATTTTTTACTAGTATTTCCTTTACTATGGCTTGTTGCTCTTTGTTTAGCATTCTTCGAATATTGTAGTATTTTGTGTTGTCAACTAAGTTTGGATGCTTAGCAATTTCAAATGGCCTTTTGATTTGTTTGTTGTAGAATTTAAGTTTTAATGTGTCTAGATTTGATTGAAATTTGTATTGTTCATTATATTCAATGTTCAATTTGTTAACATTGTTTGTTTCTATATAGTTCTCATTTTCAATATTGACATCATTAATAGCATTGTCCAAATCACCCCATAGCTCATTTATATGGTATGTGTACTTTGCTTGATTAAGTTTTACTACTTTTTCTTTAGCAATGAAAGCCTCTTACCTTGTTGTGAAGCCTCTTTTCAACATGTTTTCATCTATGAAAAATGAGACATATAGTAAAAGTTGTTCCCTATAATAGCTTTCGATGTCAACATGTTTATTGTATCTTATATATTGAATAATTTGTGGTCTCTTTATTTTTTAAAATTGTCCTTTTTTTTGTTTTGTATTATGCGATAAATTCTGCTAGAAAAACATTTGGCAATATTTAAGGATGCGCAATCTAATGGTCAATTAAATTTTTACAAGCAACATTTTGTGAATCATCTGGCTCATTTTTTAGCTATGTGGAATTTTTCAAAATAAATATGCTACTTTCAGCAGTTCGTGTGTCTATGAATATGTATTTCCTTGAACTATAGTTAAGAGGAAGTGAAAGAACAATGTGTACAACTTGTTGAGTAGACATTTTTTGTAGATTGAACAAAGCATTGCCAAGTTTTATTATCATTTTAATCGCATCAATTTTATGTTCTTTCTACTCTATGCATATTTTGTTAAATGCATTTGTTATTGAGGCATTGCATTTTGTCATGTATGAGCTATAGTACATTGATGTAGCATATTCATTTAGAACAAATTGTGTATCTGTATTTGCTTTCCGTGGATGAGGAACTTTTTTACAAAATGTATTGTTCCAAATGTGAGTTGGCTTTCTTTTCAAAAACATTGTTGGTCTAAGAAAGGTAGATTGTATGGCTAATATGTATTCTTCTTCATCCATGCTTATGTTCAGTAGGATATCCTCAAAAGATGTACCACAATCATAACTTGAACATTCTAAAGTGGATCTAAGTTTTTCAGCCAAACACATGTTTCTTTTTTGGTCGATGCATGGTTCAAAAATTCTTGTTGTTTTCATTAGTGGTTGTGGAAAACCAAAGCAACATTTTTTTTTGGTCTTGCCACATTGTTTAGTATGGTGATGTATGTGTATTTTAGCCATTTTTTCATTTAAAGTTTTAGTATTGCAAGTTATGTATCTATCTACAAAATGTTCAATACTAGTATTAGTATCTTTTGCATATATAGGTGCATCTTTAACCCATAGCATGAAATGGTCATGTTCATTTCCTTGATTTTGGAATTCTGGAATTGAAAAGTAGTCCAATACCTTTCCAAAAAAATTTCTCATCTAAGCATATTAATTATTTCATTGCATTAATCCTTTGTTTATAATAGCAAATACAAGTGGTTGGATCCTTTTTAAGCAAATAGGTAATGTCAACAAGTCATTAAGCGATTCTTCCTAGTTTTCTATTATTTTCTTTTGTGTGAGATGTATAATTATTTCAATGTTTCCTTTAATAGCTCCTAGTTTTGTTCTACACTAGTGAAAGTTACAAAAAAAGTAGATGGACCCAACTATTGTATCATTGCAAAAATATTTATTTTCAGGTGTTTCAAATAGTCTAGTGATTTTTTATTTTTTTTTAAATCTACATATCCAATATCTGATTGCAATATCTTTTCAAGGTTTGGTTTGTGCTTCACATCTTTTGCTAGTAGGGTTCTACCTTTTAATTTCCCTTTGTGAATTCTTATCCATAGTGTAGAAAAATATTGGGCAATTAGAATTTTAATGGTTTTGAAAAATAAGTTGGTGGTATGATAAGAAAATGTTTGATTTGAATTTTGTAATTCCCATTATGCAAATTTTTGGTATGAAATTTTCTTTTCAATTCGTTCATCACATTGTTCTTTGAAAAGGAGTGTTGGAAAATTCATTTCTTCTGTATATTTGTCTTGGAATATTCCAAGAGGTTGTTTTCCTTCAGCGGGTACAATTTCAGTGACTTTGTCTTGTATTGAGTTCTTGACTCAGTAAATCCATGGATCAAGGTATCTGTTTCCATTTCCATTGGATTATTTTTTTCATTGTCTTTGTCGCTATCACTTGATGAAGAGTCGGTGCATGTAGTATGCTCTTCTAATTGGTACAAATGTTCATGCCAATTTTTGTTCAATTTAACATTTTGTGTTTTGTACAACATTGTTTTACATAATTCGTTTAAAGAATTCATAAGAACATTTGGTCGAACTCTTCCTTTTTGGTATGTATTTCTATATTGCAAACGTCTCTTTAATGCAATAGCAATTGTGCATGTTTCATTGGTGGAACATGGCAACACTATTTGTATAATGTTGATGTTTGTTGGAACATTGTTAATTGTTCCACTTAGTCCAATTTGAGGTCTTTTGTATCCTAGTTGCCAAATTTTTACAAAGGCAAGTCGAAGGGACACCTAGATCCTTTCTTCGAGTTCTGAAAGTGTAGTAGTGTATTGTAGTGGCTTATTTGTTTTAATATGTTCTAGTGTTGCATATATTGGTTTTTTGTTTTGCCTCAATTGGTGGTTACAAAAGTTGCATATTTTGTTTCCGTAAAATCCTTGTGTCCTTTACAAAACTAGCCCATATCTTTTCATTGTTTGTTGGCTTAGATTTATAATATTATTTTTGAAATGCAATTGCCCACAAATTGCACACACATGTTTAGGTGTGTCTTCGATTTTCTCCATGTAAGATTGAACGGGTGTTCTTTTTTTCCCTCTTTTTTCTATGTTTTGAATTTTAGGTTTTTTGCGTATCTCTTATTTTAGTTTACAAAGTGAGTTATGGAAAGTTGTACTAAACCCCTTTCTGCAATGTGTAGAGTTGCAAGTTTTTTCTTATTTATTTTTTTGGATGGATTCTTTCAATTTGTGCATACTAATATTTTGTTTAGGTTTTTTGCGTATCTCTTGTTTTAGTTTACGAAGTGACTTATGGAGAACAGTTTTGAAAACCTCTTTGTAAGATGTGTAGAGTTGCAAGTTTTTACTTGTTTACTGTTTCGAATGGATTCTTTCAATTTGTGCATATTAAGCCTTTCTTTTATTTTCATCATTATTTTATTTTTTTCTAGTTGTGCAGTATGAATGTCGTTTATCATTATTATCTCCAGTTCACCTGGCTTATAATGTGTATGCATGTCAGTGACTTTATAACATATGACATTGTATACTTTTGTTGGTTGTACACATTTGCAATATACGTTGGTTGGCATGACACTGTTTTATGAGGAAACTTGAATTTTTATTTGAAAAATGTAGGATAGCCATTCAAAACAAAAATATGAACCTTCAATTTCACTTTGTTCAAATGGATCTCCAAATTTTGCAATAAATGTTTCCTAATTTGTCACAACACAACTAATTTTCAACTCATATTTTAAGCATGTTTGAAGGCATTCATTTGCTATGTTGTCTCCATTTAGCATTGCATTACAAAAGGATTGAGCCATGTTGTGTCTAAGACATGGGCTGTCATATTCATTTTCAGTCAAACTTGCAATAGTATTGAAAAGACTGTCACCACAATCTGATATTGATAATGCATTTTTTCATAATCTAGACATTTTATCTAGTGTTTTTTTGTGGAATTCTTTTTAGGGAATATATATTTCTTCCAAATTATTTAGATTGGTGAGCCTGTTGTTTAGGTTATTAATTTTTTTCCCCACAAGCAGTTTGAAATGCCCATTTTTATGATCCTGATCATGGAATAGAATAGAGTATGTTTTAC
>VDFB02000017.1:297227598-297574614 GCA_007258455.2 Sequoia sempervirens | reverse complement strand
ATGAAAGAATCGATATACAAGGCTCTTCTGTTTCCCAATTAGAGATCAAAATAACCTAATTGTAGTTAGACTACTTAACTACCTGTGACAATTCTGAACATATTGAATTAGCTTGAGTATAAACTAACTGTCTGAATTACAATGGATTTGCAAACATTGTGGCAAAATACAACACATTATGTGAAATAGAAATATCTGTTGGATTAACAGTCGCATTTCTGAGAGTTAATTTCACGGACTTACAGTTATTGTGGATCTGGGTGAAGATATTAGTTTAGTTTAAAGTTCTGTAGATTTTGGTATGATTGCAAATCTACATGTGAAGATGCAATGGAGTTGAGAGGTGTCGGATTAACTGCTGCTCCACTGGGAGTTGATCTTCTGGACTAATCACCACTCGAGATCTAGATGATGATGCTGATTTGAAAATTCTAACACTTGCAGATTTTTAGCCGATAGGCTATTATAGGTGAGAATTCAACCGGAAAAGTCTCACTGTCTGATGCCAGCTGAGACTATTCCGGTTGGATTCTCACCTAAGACATGCTATCCGCATTTCCCTCTACAACCGGTATGGGTGTCCTGCTAGAAGTATGGGTGAAAAATAAAAGAATCATTCATATCAAACACCGTACCAGCTACTCCCTACATACTGTATTAATTTTACCTTGACTTTCGGGGTTTTGCATGCGAGTTGAAGTAATGTCTGCGTGTATTCCCTATTTGCCTATTTCTATTGCATTTTCAAGTGGCCACCTTTAGAATAAAATGGCAATGGCGGTTATGACAGGAGGAGAGCAAGGAAACATCATAAGGGAGAGGGTAATTTCTATTTTTATGCTTCATGGCCTTTGTTGCTTTTACCAGTGGCATTTTGTTATTTCTTCAGAAGGGAGAAGGTAATTTCTATTGCAATGCAAACCCTTTCATATTAAGGCAATGGTTGTTAACCCTCCATTCTTTTTATCACTGGTGTTGGAGAAATTTTGCAGTTGAAGTAAATGTCGCTTTCCAATGTATTTTCTTATAGGTGCACAATTTCTCTCATCCTTGCACAGGTGGGAAGGATGCTGGAAAAGCTTATGGGGTCGAGCTTTACACCTACCAATGGCATTTTCTCTGAGTATTTCTTTTTCTCTGAGTATTTACTTCTAAGGTTTTCAGCTGGTGTGGAATTCATTCACCAGATTTATCTGCAATCCGGTGTGCAAGGTCGGCATCATACCCTCTTCTACAACGATTGTGACACGGGTTCTGGAAGGGATGGGAGAGGTGTGCAAATCCATTCTTTCCTAATTAGAGGGTTGTACTCCACTCATACAGGTGCATTCTTCTTTGAGGTACCATTAAATGCCACCCTTGACTTTGTATAGACTGAGTTTAAATTTATTAATGTTGTAAATGGATACGTTATTACTACAATTTCACTTCTATCATAAATTCAAAGCTGCTCACTATAGGATCAGAGGGAGGACATGAGGGATACGGTTATAATTACTTCCTCTACCCTATTAACTCCCTTGACTGATAAGATGGTGAATTTGACGGGCGACACTACACCTTACCAACTGCATTAAGTGCTTGGAGAGGGCAACATTTGTTGATTAGACAGTGCGATTAGAGGCAAACATTATCCCATCATTTATGGCATTTAGTGGGTGCAGTGAAAAATCACAAGTTCTTCACGACAGCTTAGCAAAATTTGTCTGGCAAAAAGATACGCCATCACCTCCTGAATGACAGCAAATTTTCTGGCAGGGTGAAGCGGATGAAGACTGACACGCAATAGATTACCTATCACTACTAGGGAGTCTTACTATAGCTGACCAACCCCATCACCAAGGAATTTATTTCTAAACCAACCAAGGAGTATAACCTGTACACTGAGCCTATTCTAACTCTGGCTTTTATACTATTTAGTATACTAAATTCAAATCACTGGAATTTTCTTTCAGAGCTGTTTATAGTTGACAGCTTCTACCTCCTGGCATTGTTTACTTATCTATCTTGTTTTATTTATTATTGCAGGCCCCTTTGCCCATGGTGAACCCACTTGAGTATTAATCTTGGCATTCAAATCTGAGGATAATTACATGCACAGGCGCAAACTGGGATGGGAGATTTATTTCATTTTTATTTATTTATTTATTTTTATATTTGAGACTATTGCAGATTGCCCTAACAATGAGAATTCCAGACTTGTATTTGGTTATACTATACCTATAACTTGTATACTCAAAAACTTCATTTAATATGCCCTTGATATCATTTTGCAGGTTTTGTGTACACATTTCATTACTGTTCAAGAAAATAAAAGCACAAACACCAAAGGTTAAAGTTCTTTTATTTCATGATGACTGTTTGTGGGGTTTAACTAGAAAGCCTGTTTTGTTATTTTAGACATGCAGGTTTTAACTATAAAGCCTGTTTGGCATGTTATAGGCTTTATCTAGGAAACCTGCTTATTCAATTTTGGCCTGTTTGTTTTATCAGGAAAAGCCTGTTTGATCAATTTTTGTATTTAGATTCCTTGCCCAAATAAAACTTGTACGTGGGTTTCAACTTTTTATATTTGAGTGCGAATGATAGAAAGGTAGCTTTGCTTGATTGTATTATTCAGTGTTGGTTCTTGGGCCTAGCTAAGATAATCGTCATATGCAGGGGTAGTCTGTCGATGCTTTAACCATGACACAAATGGAATTCGAGGAGAGTGACCTGTTCAAGGCCCCATCTTAGCAGAAATCTCTAATGAAGGTTGTTCTCAAAGCGAATATTTGGTGGCAGACGAGATTGCTCTCATGCAGGGCGTTAATCTAGATGATGAGCTGATGTTTTATGCTTGTGATAGCGATCAAGATTTGGGAAGGTCCATAACTGAGTCTAGCCCAAATACCCCTCATATTGTTCCTGCCCAAGTGAGCAGCCCAGAAAATAATATAATTAATTTTCCCACTAAGGTAGCAAACACGTGAAGATTTATTGAATTCCAAACCTATATCCATCAGTCAAAGCCTTGGTTTTCTTTCTGGATCAGTGGAAACCGAAAATCCCATCAGTCACTTTGTATTAGCTTCAGGGGAAAATAATGTAGTTGGAAATTCATCTTATTTCATTTCTACACCAATGCAGAGTTTCTCGAATTTGTCTGCTGAGGTGAAAAATAGTGTAGACGGTTTTGTGAATTTCAATTTTGTATCCATCTGTCAAAGCCTTGGTTTTCATTCTAGATCAGTGCAAATCAATGACTCCACTTGCCTTGTATTAGTCTCCTGTATCTTTATAGTTAAAACCTGCATGCAATATAAAATACTTTGCTGCATTTCCTTTCTCAAATATTTTGGTTATGTCGAGAGAAATCCTTCTCAAATATAAATTATCTACTCTTCCACTTATCTCCAAATATTTTGGTTTTATTTATTTTTATTTTAAAATAAGTGTAATAATGATATATGTATATTAATGCCATTTCTTATTTAATACATATTTATTTTAAGAGAATAATTTAATATAATTATATATTTACAAATGGTATATTCTTGTTTAAAATATAATTTTTTCCTCTATTTTATTACTGGTCTATTGCTACACATTTGGAGATCTCTTATACTTTATGGACATTTTTTATGTTCTCATCTATTTTTGTATTATTATGTCTACCCATGCACTTGCACTTATACCCAAAATTTTCATTCACTTTGAGTTTGAGTTGTAGCTAGCAAAAACAATTCCATTTCTAATAATTTTGTCCTAACAAATTGTGCATGTTTTGAACAATTTCAAAGTTGAGAGTGATATATATACATTTTAATTTTGGTAGGTTCTTATATTATTAGTTAATGTAGACAGAATGAAATGATGAATACAACCTTTCTACAATCAAACTTAATTATTGAGCAATTATTCCTAATGATAGGTGGTAGTTGTATAAGTATTCTTTTAATTAATTAAAGTTTATTTTAAAGAATTATATTATTAGTTAACGTAGACAGAATGAAATAATTAATACAACTTTTCTACAATCAAACTTAATTATTGAGCAATTATTCCTAATGATAGGTGGTAGTTGTATAAGTATTCTTTTAATTAATTAAAGTTTATTTTAAAGAATTAAATCATTTTATGAATTGTTGGAGATTCAAAATCAAAGATAAATAACAAAGAGAAATCAAAATCTAAGAAATTTGAGAGAAAAATGAGAATCAAAGAAATTTGATCAAAAATCAAAAAAATCACAAAGAAAAATCAAAATCAAAATCAAAGGGATTTGATTAAAAAATCAAAATGATAAATCACAATATTTTAAAATATTTATCATAGATAAATTAAAAAATCAAAATGATAAATCATAATATTTTAAAATATTTATCATAGATAAATTAAAAAATAAAATAAATAAATTGAAAGATCAAATAAATAATCAAAGAGATATGATCAAAAAACAATAAAATATAAATTACTAAGAATTCAAAATATTTATCATAGATAAACTAAAAGATCAAATAAATATTCAAAGATAAAAATAAATCAAAAAGATCAAATAAAAATGTTTACCATGATAAATTGAATGATCAAAGAAAAAAATCAAAAATCAAATAAATAATTCAAAGATATATCTCTTTACCCTAACCCTAACTATATCTCTAGCATATATATATATATAGAGAGAGAGAGAGAGAGAGAGAGCATCAAACTTAGGGTTAGGGTTAGCATTAGGATTAGGGTTACATTTAGGTTTGCTGTCAAGTTTAGGGTTAATAGATATAGTTAGGGTTGGGGTAATAATTGGGGTTACTAGCATCAAACTTAGGGTTAGGGTTAGCATTAGGATTAGGTTTACATTTAGGTTTGTTGTCAAGTTTAGGGTTAATAGATATAGTTAGGGTTGAGGTAATAATTGGGGTTAAGGTTAACAGGATTAGGGTTATAGTTATATTCTCGGTCAAGTTTAGGATTAGGATTATGGTTAGGTTGGGGTTAAGAGATATAGTTGGGTTTAGGGTTTAGGTTAGGATTAGGGCTAGAGATATAGTTAAGCTTATGGTTAGGGTTAAGAGATATAGTTAGGGTTAGAAATATGGTTAACATTAGGATGAGGATTAGGGTTTGCATCAAAATTAGGGTTAGGGTTAGCATGAAGAATAGTTTAGGATTAGGGTTAGGGTTAGCATTAATATTAGGGTTACAAGAGGGTTTAGGGTCACGTTTAGGGTTAAGAGATATAGTTAGTGTTAGGATAATAGTTGGGGTTAAGCTTATCAGGATTAGGGTTAGGGTTAGGGTTAAGAGATATGGTTAGGGTTACGGTTAAGGTTAAGGTTAATGCTAGATATATAGTTACAATTAGGGTTAGGGTTGAGATTTAGTTAAGAGTAGGGTTACTGTTGGCTTTAGGATGAGGCTTAGAGTTAGCATCAAAATTAGGGTTAGGGATAGCATCAAGATTTGCTCAAGATTAGGGTTAGAATTAGGTTTAAGGTCAAGGTTAGGTTTACGAATAAGGTGAGGGTTAGGGGTTGCATAATTGTTATGGTCATACTTAGGGTTAGGTTTTGAGTTAGAAATATCATTAGGTTTAGGGGATTAGAAATTTAGTTAAGAATAGGGTTAGGGTTAGGGTTAACATCAAGATCGAGGTTAGGGATAGCATCAAAATTAGGATTAGGGTTAGAATGAAGATTAGCTTAAAATTAGGGTTAGAGTTAGGATCAGGGTTAGGGTTACAATTAGATTTAAGATCAATTTTAGGTTTAGGGTTACGATTTACATCATGGTTATGGTTATGCTTATGGTTAGGATTTGGGATAGAGATATAGTTAGGTTTAATGTCATTATGTGGTTAGGTTTAGGGATAGACAATGACTTAGGAATAGGGTTAGTGTTAAGATTAAGAGATATGGTTAAATGTTCTCAAAGGTAAAAATATATAGTTAGGTTTAGGGTTTAGGTTAGGATTAGGGATAGAGATATAGTTAAGCTTATGGTTAGGGTTAAGAGATACAGTTAGGGTTAGAAATATGGTTAACATTAGGATGAGGGTTAGGTTTTGCATCAAAATTAGGGTTAGGGTTAGCATGAAGAATAGTTTAGGATTAGGGATAGGATTAGCATTAGGATTAGGGTTACATTTAGGTTCAGGGTCACGTTTAGGGTTGAGAGATATAGTTAGGGTTAGGGTGATAGTTGGGGTTAAGGTTATTAGGGGTTAGGGTTAGGGTTAGGGTTAGGGTTAAGAGATATGGTTAGGGTTAGGGTTAGGGTTAGGTTAAGGTTAAGGCTAGATATATAGTTACAATTAGGGTTAGGGTTAATATTTATTTAAGATTAGGGTTATGGTTAGAATTAGGATGAGGCTTAGAGTTAGCATCAAAATTAGGGTTAGGGATAGCATCAATATTTGCTCAAGATTAGGGTTACAGTTAGGTTTAAGGTCAAGGTTAGGGTTAGGGGTTGCATAATTGTTATGGTCATGCTTAGGGTTACATTTTGAGTTAGAAATATCATTAGGTTTAGGGTCATTATTGTTAGAGTAAAGGTTTAAATTTAATTATGTTGATTAAATTACCTTTATTCCTCTCTTAAGATTTCACTTTAGTTTGCATATTGTGACATTTAATAATTATATTAATTATTAAATATCTACCTATTAGGGTTTCTTTTAGGTTTTGCACAATCTCCTTTTATAAGGATTCATCATTGTATTTTACTCTCTCTCTCTAAAAAGTCAAGGTACACAACTCTTTTCCCTTTCCCCCTCATGTCGCTCCTGCTTATTATTATATCAGCAATTTCTCTTTTACAAATTGAACATGCCCTCAACATGTTCATGTCCTTTCGGTAATTTTCTTATTTTATTGGCAAAAGAAAATAGTTCCCATTAATAGTGTTATAATAAATTGAACATGGAGCAATCATTGTACATGTCAACAAATAATGTTTCCACCTAACCATTGCATTTCTTTTGCTTTGCGGGCCTTGAAGCCAAATGGCATATATCATAGCCCCTCACCATCAAACACCAACAATTGTACTGTATTTTGTTCAAAAAAAAGAGTTCTAATGCAAAATTGCTCACCAATATTTTGACTTTTCATAGCACACATTTTGTATATCATGAACTACCAACAAATGTACTTGGTCTAGTTGAGCTATAATGTTCCAACACTTCAACCATTTAAGATAATATATTCAACTCTACTTGCATCCTTCCACCCATTCACATTCGCTACGAATAATTACTCTTGCAAAAAACCAAATTGCACTTTCCCCATGCATTCTCCCCCTCTCTGCCCTTCGAATACACTACCATAGTATACCTCTCCTTCGGCGTAACCATTGTGCCTTGCTAAAGGTGATAGTAGTGATATTGTTGTTGACAAGTAAAATTAATTTATGATACTTTAAAAATATATAAAAAAATAAAAGTAAACATCACAAATAAAATGTGAGGATAAACCATTATAATCTTAAATAATAAAAATAAGCTCTAAAATAGTATGTAAAAACAAATTTCAGATCTTTAATATTTCATAAAGCTCAACATATTTATTATAAACATATCATTGAAAGAAAAAACTTTCATCCTAATTAACCACCAACATATAAAAGATATAAATTTTAACAAGAGCTATAGGGCAAAAAAATTATAGAAAAGTTATGTTTTAATTAATTGTGTTTGATAAGTTTTAGCAACAATGTTGATAAAACAAATAAATAAATAATAGTTATAGTAGCAAAAATAAATTTGGGACCTCAAATTTTCTTTTTACTTCAAATAGTCTTCAAACATAGAAACTTCATGTAGATGTTAATGAAATGTTTTATCCACATGTTTTGAAAGATGTTATCCAAATGTTTATTTACAAGCAACTAATATGGTTGGAAGCCTCCCAAACCTCAACCCATAAATTCAATCTTTTGCCAATGTCACTAAAATGCTACTAGATGAACAAACAATTTCCAAATGTAAGAGATTCATGAATGCCTAACCAGTATTACCAACATTTACATCCCATGAAATAATAATTGATCTAAAAAAAATCCTTTGTTCACTATTCAAACTCAAGGAATTATGTTTCAATTCTAGCAAGCAATATCACAAATGATAAGTAACTTGAAATTTACTCCAGTTTCCAGTTGATCTAAAGCCAAAAATGAGATTCCAACATTACATTTAGAATATTACATTAAAAATAAATAACTTATTTGAATACAAAAAATCAACACCATAATGCATGTCAATGAAAATGTTAAGCATCTATATTCAAATTTAATCTTTGTGCTCATGTAAAACACTCATGAAATTCAAAACAAATTGTTGCACTGATGTTGAAAATTTTAATTTCACTATTAAATATTTTGAAATTTGGTAGTCCATTTCTTTAGGGATTGGAAGTTTCCAAGCATAAGGAAGACAAGGAAGATACAAATTTTGACATCCTGGATCAGCTAGAGCATATATATGTGCTTAGATTCCCCTATTCCAAGCCATAAAGGATGTTCCAATCTACAAGAATGCTATCAAAGAAGTTTTCCTTAAGAAGCCAAGTAGGAAGAAGAGAGACTCGACTACAGTCCATGTGATGGGATAGCTCACTGATATCATGTTGGGAAAAGTGACTATTCCCAAGTATAATGACCCATGCAGTCCCGTGGAAGCAGTTGTTATCAACGAAATCCAAGTAAAGAATGCCCTGATTGATTTGGGGGCAACAATCAATGCAATGAATAAGGGAATCCTACAACAACTAAATGTTGCAAGCATGAGATCTACTCCTACTATCTTGTAGCTTGCTGATAGTTCTACTGTGAAGCCTGATGGTATAGTAGAAGACCTTGTGATAATTATAGACTCTTGGGAGTATCCACCAGATTTCATGAGTCTCTCTCCTAAGGCCACCCTAGAAGGATATCCTATCATTCTTGGAAGGCCAGGGTTAGCAACAATAAATGCTTATATCAGGTGTTGATTAGGTGATGTGACTATTTCTGATGGCAGGAATACTAAAAATCTTGTTATTTATCTGCCTACTCGGCCGACCCATAATGAAGAGGATTTTGTATGGCCACAAGTTGGTGAAGAGGCTGAGGAAGTTAACTTAGTGGTGCAACTCATGATGTTAGATAGAAACCCTTTCTTGCAGTTTCAAGATGAAGATGAAGTGTTACCTAGTATAATTTAGAACCATTATGAACTGGAGGAAGCATCATCTTCTATTTTGGTTAGAGCACTTCTGCCTATTCTTCTTGCCGCCACTGTTCCTACAGACTTTCTTCTTGTAGATGTTCTTCCTGCAGACGCTGTTCCTACAACAACAGACTTACTGAAGTCTCATCAGCATGCATTTGCATGGGACTATCATAATATAAAGTGACTAGATCCTAAGCTTTGCACTCATTGGATCTACATCAGAGATGATTTTCAACTAATAGGGCAGCCTCAATGGAGAATCCACCCTACATTGGGAGAAATTGTTAAGTCAGAATTGCATAAATTGTTAGATAATGAATTTATCTATCCTATTTCAGATAGCCAGTGGGTTTCTCCATTAGTGATCATGCTAAAGTAGGAGAAAAATGCTGAGTTTGTGTTGATTATAGGGAACTTAAAGCTACCACTAAGAAGGATCACTTTCATTTTCCCTTCATTGATCAAGACTAGGACTCACTTGCAGGAAAACTGCAGACAAGGTGGCTAGGACCATACGAAGTTGCTGAGTTCTTTCCTAACGAAGTTGTTTAGCTCACCACCATTGCCCATGTCAGATTTAAGTTACTTATCAATGGCCATCGTTTCAGATTATATCATGAGCCAACTTCTAGAGGAGAGTGCCTGCAGCAATTCACCTAACGTTCAGCTCACGAGCTTCCTGCAGCTGAAAGTGGTGGACCTAGCGTCCAACCTTTCGGTTAAATTAAGGTACACACTTTTCATAATAAAGATTTCCACTCTAGTGGAAATCCATTTCTTCACCCATCCACCCATTTGTCCATCTGTATCACCTTCATCTTTCTTCCATCATTTCATTCTGCCTCACTTCACTTCGTGTCACTTTCATCAATTGCTTAATTATTTCTAAAAAATTAAAAATGATACTTTATCTCCATGATCTTTGCAACGCATCCTTCGCATGCTTAGGTATGTACATAGTAATTCTGATCTCTTAATTACCTTTTAAGTGCATTTATTTAATCATGGCATGTTACTATAGGTGATTACATAATATGTCATCACTTCATGTCAATTCACTACTCCCTTCTCACATGTATGCATACATGTCCAAATTTAGGTTGGGGGGAATAAAAAAATGCAAATATACTGCCCATGCGTCAAATCATAATTTAGCTACGTCAAAAAATTTAAATAAGCCGATTTGAAAATATGGCTCGCATGTGTGAGGTGATGGTAACTGAGCCACCAATTCTTTCCATCATTGCTCTCATTTATCACCCCTTTTCTCGCCTTAATTTCCTTGTCGTAATCTTGAGTTATAAGCAGCAAATGGTAAAAATAGAGACAAAGAAGGAAATTCAGTCGACACTAGCAGTGTAAATTTAGTAGAAAGGTGTTGGCTTTCAAACAAAAAATGTAGAGGAAGGAAATTTTACTGAGTGACAGTGACTTTAGACAATGGGAGGTGGCTTAATTTGGAATGAGCCCTTAGTTCAAGACATTTTGTTGTAAGATGCACAATGTCTTGCAGAATTTCAATGCTGTGGATGGTTTGATTATTTCATGAAGCTGGATGGCTTTGAAGAAGGCATTGCACTTGAATTTGCCCAAACATTCTCTGAAGGAAAAGCCACAGTAAAAGGGTTAGAAGTTGTGGTAACTAAGGAGAGAATTGCTGATGTTTCAGGGTTACCTGTCAATGGCAAGCATTACACTGCCTCTAGGGATGCCAAGTTAGCTAGAGTAGAATTTACAGTACATGGCGACCTACCAATTAGCATAGAAAAGTAGGGTGCAAAAAGAATTTATCTACCTGAACCATGGAAGTAGGCAACTGTCTACATTATAAGGTATATCACCTGTGAGGGAAATTTGTCAAACCTGCATTTAGTACATTTCAAGCTCTTGAGCCACATGAGGCATGAAAGGAGGATGAACATGCCCAATGTTCTATACAATCTTCTCGCCATCATGGTAGCCAAAACACAAAAAGGTAGGGACAACTCTGTCTCCCACCATTTCTTGATAAAATTGTTGGTTAAGAAATCTTTGCATAGTGTATTTGAGATGTCCTGGGAAGAATTTTTAAATGTTGATCAATTTAGACCTGAGGAACTGCAACCTAGGGTTTTACCCCAACCCCATAGGATTAGCAGAAGATTAAGCATAGCTGAAGCCACTCCTGGTGTTTCAACTTCTAGTGCTAGTTCTAGTATGAATCCTTCAGCAGCAGCAAAAGAAGCCATAAACATTAGTTCCTCTGAAAGAAAACATTCAGAAAAAGAAAGCTCTTCATCTGATTTTGATGATGATGTCCCCATACAATCCCTAATAAGAACCAGGGCATGAAGGAAAGAGGCCGAGACAAGAAAATAAAAATAAAAATCCCAAACACATCCTGTAAAGAAAGAGGAGTTGAGTGCTAGGAAGAGAAAGGCTAGCCCTATTCATCCTCCAGCCAAAGGAAAATGTAAGAGCACCCTTAGGAAGTAAAAACTAGTTGGGTCAAATTTTTGTATGCCTTCACAGGAAATCCTTGGGCATGGTGAGATATCACATGGGGACACTGAAGCTCCAATGGAACAAGAGCATGTTAAAGAAAAAGAAGAGGATATATTTGAGAGAGCAGCAAACATAACACTAGCAAACCTTGCTAATATCGTAGAGGAGTTTGAGGATGAGCAGGGGTTCCTGCAGCAAAACCAAGAACAAGAGTAGGAGTTCTTGTATCCACAGCAAGAGCCAAAGAAAAATCAAGAACATGAACAAGAGGTTCCACAGTAAGAAGGGGGCGAAGAAATAGTACCCCCGCAGCCAAAGACAACTGGATAGCCCAAGTTCATGTAGATAGTATTGTATGGGGAGAAACCATCAACATAAACATTGGTAGGAATTCATAACCCTCCTAATTTTATGGTTCATGCAACAATTTTAAATTTATGGAAAGAAATAGAAAGGAGAGAGAAAGAATGGAAACAAGAGGAGAAGAGACTAAAAAAGGAAATCCAAGAGAGGGATGAGGTTATTGAGGAGAAAAATGAGGAGATTTCTACTTTGAAGAAGAAAGTAGATGAAATTGTGACCCTGGTGCCACAAATTTGAGAATGCAGAGCTCCTCCAAGGGTTTATGCCCTGCACTTGAGAGAGAAATATCTCTCTTTCAAGTTGTCAAAAATTGTTTCAGATTTAAACCCCTCCATTGAAACTCCTAATGAATTCTTCAATTCCTTCAGGATTGCTTCCCCTAAGATGAAAAATTTGTTATGTGAATTCTAGCTACACAATTATGTTGTCATCCAGGATCATGATTGGAACCCATTCCTATATGTTGGGGATATTCAATTGTGAGAATTTATGTCTTAGGTAAAAAATGAGATTAATTGGGGTGAGTAGAACAATGCTTATAAGAAAATGGAATCTAACATCCCCTTAGCCATTAGGGCTGAGTCAATCCAACCAAGGGATATTCACAAAGAATGGCTCAGCATACTTCTCAGACCAAGCTATGGTAACAAAATCATGCCCTGGATTGAAGCTATCTACACTGAGTATGAGGTCAAAGCAATGGAAAAAGAGGAGCTTGTAAGAGGATACTTGGCCCAATGATGTACTAGTTTAACACATGAGTTAAAACAAGTTGAGCCCCATTCTATTCACAATTATGTTGCAACATTGAAGCAAATTGATAGGTACATCCAGATTGGTAGAACAAAGGGGAGATTTTGGCTTCCTCTGACTTTCCAACCACCCATTCTCATGTGGCCAGTACCAAACTACATATTCTACCAATATGATATTGCTATAGAAAGGAAAAGATGGAACAAATTTGATAGATTGGGAGGATTTTATTGGGATCCAGACTCACACTCTGCTAAGACAGATGTTGGCCAACTTGCAGTTGCAAACTTAAGAGCTTTGACCAAACAAAAGAACAACCCTTCCACTGTTGGAGGACTAGCAAGACATTAGGTTGGGGGGGAATGATGAGCCTAGTTTTTGGTCAAATTTTGGGTAGAATCTATAGACCATTTATTGGCAGTGTCATGAGCTTTAGTAGTTAAGTGTTAATATTTGCATAATGTTTCCCTCAAACCATTGGCATTGGGTTTAACCCTATCTCTGTGAAGTTTTAATGGCATTGGCATATTATGTGGATTATCTATATTGATTTTGTGTATGGTTGATGAATGTTCTTTAAGGTGATTATAGATGTGCAATTATTATGCGTACTGACATTGCTATGCAGGACACAATTTTTGGATGCTAAGTTGAGAAAGGAAACCATTAGATGATCATGTAGGGGAATCATTCAAAGGAGTCAACTGAAGGATGATGACAACAGATTCCCTACAACAGTCAACTGTAACTACCTTGTATTTATGACATTGAGCAATCGCGGGTGTTACTACAACACTGAGTCCATGTTTTGGGCATGCACATCTGACTAGATTTCCTACAGACATAACTACTCTGCCACTCTTTTCCTCTCTTTTCCTAAATGGTGTCCTCTCAGTTAATGGGAGTTGATCGCCCTGTATAGCTGGTAGTATAAATAAGGATTTGAATCTTCTTCTTGAGGGTTCTTAGTTCTTGATTGTTGTTGTTAGAGGATATTGAGGATGTATTAAGCATTCTCCACTTTCAATACAGCCATGTCACTACTCTATTTATACATTTTTTAATGAATGGGATGATAGTCTGATTTCACGCATTTAAGTTTGTATTAGTCTTAGTGGATACTCATCTAAGGGGGCCCACTTGGTGAGTAATCTATTCTTTAGAGTAATTAGTTTAGTTATTATTTCTTGTTCTGTACTTAGTTATAAATCTAGCAAAGACTGTTCTTGTAGCCACTAGAAGTCCATTTTGTGTCTGTTCCTACAACCAAAGCAGACAAAGTAGTTTCTTGTTTATTGCTCAGATCTTTTATTCATGTTATGCATTTTAGTTCAACATAGTTGTTGATGCTCAACATCTGCTTTATTTCCTTTTCAAGCAATTTACTTCCAGTATTGTGTGTTTCTTAGTTGTAGATTAGAAATGGCTACTTAAGAGTTCCTAGTGCACATACTGTGTTGGCCCATTTCAAGTTCACATCCCTGGGTTGACAATTTAAATGCACCTTCATGATGATTAAAGTAACTATTCAAGTTAGATGTCTAATATTTGAATCATGGTTGTAAAGGCTGAGTTATCAGATCATTGTAGGAGGCCAACAGGCACGGTGATGCCAAAAGACTGTCGATATCGACAGTGGAGTCACAAATAGGAAAGTGGTAAACATAACAAAGTAGATCAAGGCACCATGTATTGTGTGTTAAAATACAATGAACTGGAGCTGGTTTTGAACCTTGATTGCTTAATGTAGGATTTGATCCAACAGTACCATTATCTGGAGGAGGTCCCACACCCCGCTTCCCTTTTGATTCTAAAGGTTCAACAACATGAACTCCTCCATTAGTCATTCCAAGAGAAAATTGTTTTGGTTTAGATGGATGTGATGCAATTACTAGAGGATAGACACTGCATAAATAGTCAAGAATACATTAAATCATAAAATGCTTGATCCATTTATTCCTACATCACTTAATTTTTCCTCCCTAAGCCAACTTACCTATTCATGCATGAAGGTAAATATGCAGAAGGTGCAATATGACAATGTGGCCTCAAGGTCTTTGCATTGAATACTCCTATTGCACTATCACAAAAGCTTGCAAATACTAGGAGGCTATCACATGAATATATTGCACTTGAAATGGGAGCAAATAGCTACCAAAATGTTGGCCGAACATTTATTAATAAAAATCTATAAGAATATGAATGCACAAAATGGGATGGTATTTGATCTAGAAAAAAAAGGAATACCTGGGCATTGACCCTAGAGGATACCAACACATTCAATGCATGTGAAAATGTCAAGCCTGTAATTTTATTTTGGTGGCCCTTAAGCTTTGTTTTGACCTCTTAAATTCAAACAAGTTTTGAAAAGACACAAGTTAGAGGCCACCATTTTTAAGGATGCACTAAATGGGGAAGAAAGAAAATGTTACTTATTAGAGACTCATTGATAACACCTTATCAACTTGAACATTGTATATTTGGATTTTCAAATCTTCCATCCCAATTGCAGTGATGTTATTATCCTAGGGGTGAAAAGCCAAAAAAGTGGTTATAGGAGGAGGTGCCATGAAAGTAACTTCATGACCTACTATAAACACTCATTAGAAAACATTGGTTACAGATAGGAAACAAGAAACTTGATGAGGAACCCAATTAAGAATATAACTTCTAAATTGACCAGCTTAGCAGTCAGGTTTGCAAGAAACATATTTTGAAATTAAAAAACCCTTGAATCTAAAATTGTAGCTACAAATATGATGAAATTTTGTAATTAAAAAGATGCACCTTGAATGTCATCATATTGAATAGGGAGACCTTTCCACTAGAGGAAAACATTACATAGGAATAATTATTAGACAAAGCTATGCACGCATCAACTTCTTTTGGATTCATGCCACTACTATCATTAGTCAAAACAATCCCATGCTAATTCTACTTTCATTATGTTTTTATGATAGAGATGAAATCTTACCTTGCTTGAATGCATCACATCTGGTAACCTTAGAGACTTACACTGGTCTTGATTAGTAATTTCAGTCAATCTCCAATTCTTGTTCTTGTCTGTAGAATCCTCTAAAATCCTTGGCTTAACATCTGTTGTCCGATTGTCATCTATATTATTATGCATGTCTCAAATGTAATTTTTTGTAAGAATTGGGACAAAAAAAGAATAATGGAATATTAGTTGTTTCTTTTTCTTTAGAGGTGTTAAATAACTGAAAATATTCTCTATATATATTCAAAAGAAAAGACACGACTTCATATGTTGTTAAAGAAAATGCTTAAGGAAATCCCTTACAAAGTCATTCATAGACACAACTTGTGGAATTCTCTCTATACGTTCCATAGCACCAAAATGGGAACTAGGTGTATTTACTGCAACAGGCATAATGTTTACAATTGGAGCCTATAGACCAAGAAACACTTCAGCTAGAGTTTTTGGTTCTTAAAATCAATATCTGGGCATTTTTATGCAGAACGGGCACATGCAATTAGGATTTTACCTTAGATACCATTGCCTCTATAGGAACCCTTGCTACTTCAAAGGCTCTACTCTCCAATATACAAATCAGGTGAAGTTCGTCTGCATTAGCTAATATCTTGATGCCATTATCACTTGTTGTGACTGCTAGCAAGTTATCATCTTTGTTGAAACAAAGATGTGGGCTAGCCTAAAGTTTGTGACAACATTACACAAGGAAAATACATTGAGATATGGACAAAAAGCCTATAGCAAAAATATTCTAAATTTAAGTAATGGTGGGACACAAGAGCGAGCATGGGCAGGAGAAAAAGAGTTTCAAAATTCAAAGCAAGGGAAAAGGAATCGGAGCAAGTTCAGGAAATCTACAGCCGAATCAGGAGCTGGAGTCACGTCAAAAGCAAGGTAAGGATGACTAGGATGATGTGGACTCTAGAAAAAAATACAAGTGAAACCTGGGGGAAAGGAAAATCTAGAGATTAACCCTACAGTATCTCCCACTAGTAAAAATGAAAAAGCTAAAGGGGGTGTGAGGACCACTGTCAGCACTGGAGGTAATTGCAAACCCTGGACTTCTCTGTTGGGGGTAAAACCTAATGGAAAATCTTCTTTCCCTCCAATGCAAAACATTTCGTCTCCTATAGGAGGTAAGTTTGCTATCTCTATTCCAGATCTGCTCATTGACCATAATATAGCTCTTATGGAACGAACTTTGGTAGGAAAGTTTATGGGCCCTAGACCAAATATTGAGGTGGTTAGGGAGTTTACTAAAAATAAATGGAGAACTAGTGGGAAAGTTTCTGTCGCAAATCTTTCGAAGGGTTTTTTCGCGTTTGATTTTACTTGCAGAGAGGACATCATGGAAGTTAGAAGTGGTGGTCCCTGGGTAATAGGGAAATCATCCCTGGGCCTAAAGAAGTGGTCCTCCAACTTAGATCTTTCGGATTCCATCTTTGAGAATGTCCCAATTTGGGTTAGACTTCCAGGTCTGCCCCTGGAGTATTGGAGTGAAGACATCTTTCATGGTATTGCTAGCTCCTTTGGGGAGCTCCTCTCTATTGATTAAATGACAGTGGCTAGAAAGAGAATGGTCTTTGCAAGGATATGTGTGGGAGTCTCCCAAGAAATAGATCTTCCATCTTCGATTGAGATTCAATCTAAACTAGGTTCTTGGGTGCAGAATATTGAGTTTGAAACCATTCCGTTTGCTTACTTCAAGTGTAGGAAATCTAGTCACTAGGCAAAAAAATGCCCCCTAAATGCCACTTCAGAGAAAGAAAAACTAGCTGGACTTGAAAAAAAAGGCATGGAAAAAAAAGAGTGATTCAGGAGGAGAAAGGAAGGAAAACAACGAGAAGGTATTAGAAAATACGGCATTCGATACTCAGAGAGTCTCTCCAGAGATTGAAGTGGTTATGGAGTCTAAAGGTGAGATCCCTTTTGATCATCATTACTTGAATCTTGTTAATATGTCCCCATCTAAGGAAAGGGAGCCCGATGAAGACACCTTAGTTGGGGAAGGAAATATGAACCTTTCTACCTCCTTATCCCAAATGACAATCCCTTTTGATAGAAATGAAGTATTCCCAGGTTTGGAGGATATCCCTAATGAGGGCTTGTCCTTGGAACTGAATATTCCTTTTCCCTCCCAATCTCCTGATAATCTTCCCCCTCAGGGAGTAGCGTATGTGACAGATCCTAACTCCCCAGAAAAGGTTTTGGAATCCCTTGAAAATCTGAATCACTCAGTAGATCTATCCAGTAATATCTTGTCTGCTCAAAAGAATGGTAACATGGATACCCTACCTTGGGAAGAAAGGATACCTACTGATAAGGACTGGGAGTCAAGTAGAGAGACGGATAGCCAAGAAGAGACTGATAAAGAGGAGAATATATAAAAGAAGAAAAAAGAAAAAAATACTCAGGGGAAGACCCCAAGTGGCATTTCAACTAGATCAAGAGTTAAGGCAGACTATGGAGCAGTAAAGAACTCAAGAGGTAAAAAGTCTTCGAAAAAGAAAAGAGAGTTTAACAGTTTTCAGGACATAGCGGATGGCTCTCAAAAAACCATCCTGGAATGCCTTAATTCCCCTGGTATCTAATGAAGATTATGTCCTAGAACATAAGGGGACTCAATAGCCCCCACAAGGAGGATGTTCTTCACAATTTCGTTAGAGATCACAAGTTGGATATTCTCTTAATTCAGGAAACTAAAATGCCAAAGGAGAAAATTGAAAAGATGAAACTTTTCCAGTACTACAGTAATCAGGGTAATAATTTGAGTGCAGCTTATGGAGGTATTGTGACTTTTGGGAATAGTCATACTATCAGAGGTGATCCAATCTTGGAAGGTATGAATCATATTGCCACTAGATTTACTCATATAAGAGATAACTTCAGTTGGATTCAATTGAACATTTATGCTCCTAATGGAAAAGGCATGAGAAAATCTTTTTGGTTAGAATTGGCTACAAGGAGGATTTTTGATAGAGAAGCTTGGATTGTTATGGGGGACTTCAATACTCCCCTAATGAATGGAGAAAAATCTGGGGGACCCTAGAGCAATCTGGAAAGCAAAGAGGATCTACAGAATTTCATTGATAATCATGGATTGATTGATATGGATCTCCAAGGAGCCTCCTTTACCTGGTCTAACCACAGAAAGGGGTCAGATTTCATACAGGTCAGATTAGATAGATCTTTAATTTCCAATCAATGGTTCTTTGACTATTAATGTTCCCTCAGAGCTCTTACTAGAATAGGTTCCGATCATTTTCCTATTAGTTTCATTGCGGACCCAATAAAAAAGAAGAGGAACACTCCTTTCAGATTTGAAAAAATGTGGATCTCTCATCTCGCTCTAAAAGAGGAAATAAGAAAATGGTGGAATATAAGAATTCAAGGAACTGCTATGTTCAGAGTTGCTAAAAAGTTAAGGGAAGTGAAATGCAATCTAAAAATTTGGAAAAAGGAATCTTTTGGGAACATCTTTAGGATTAAGTCTAATCTTCAGATGGAATTGGGAGAACTTCAATTTAAAATTCAAAAGGAGGCTATTTGAATGATACCAAGGAAAGAGATAATGAGATCCTTACGAAGATGCATGACATAATTGGAAAGGAAGAGGAGTTCTAGAGACAAGGATCTAGAGCTCTTTGGTTATCTACAGGAGATAGAAACAACAGGTACTTTCATCTTTCGGCTTCAAAACATAGAGTTGTAAATAGAATATCTCATATAGAAGTGAATGGAACTAGGTATGAGGAGGAGGAGGACATTAGGAAGCAGGCAGGTTCCTTCTTTAAACACCTTCTTTTGGCCAGTGAGGAAATAAACCATAATGAGTAGGATCAGTTATTGGAAGCTATACCAAAAATTATCGACCAGGAAAATAACTCTTTTTTGACTTCTATCCCCACCAACGAGGAAGTCAAGTGGGTTGTCTTTTCCTTTGAAGGGAGTAAAGCCCCGGGGCCTGATGGTTTCCCTTTATTTTTCTTTCAATGGCTATGGGAGATTGTTGAAGAAGATGTGGTAAATGCTATTAAAGAATTTTTTGGCTCCAAAAATCTTCTAAAAGAATTAAATACTACCTTCTTTGTTCTTATCCTCAAGAAACCTGGAGCTAATAATTTTGAGGCTTTTAGGCCTATAAGCCTCTGTAATTCCTTATATAAAATCATATCCAAGGTCTTAACTTCAAGACTCTTAACTCTTTTGCCTTCCTTGATTTCTCCTCAACAGAACAACTTTGTCCCTGGTAGACAAATTCTTGACTCTATTGTTTCTATTCATGAGAATATTAACTTCTTTGTTGAGTCGAAGAATGGCTTTTTATTAAAGCTCAACATTTCAAAAGCTTATGATAGAGTTGAATGAACTTTCTTATTTAAAATTTTAAAGGCTTTTGGTTTTTGCAATAGGGTCATCCAAATGGTTGAACAGCTTGTGTCCACAAATTCGATATCGATTATGGTCAACGTATCCCCCTCCTTCTTTTTCCAGAGCACCAAAGGTCTAAAGAAGGGTGCTCCTATCTCTCCTATTTTATTCACTATTATGGCTGAAAGTTTAGGCAGGAATCTGAAAAAGTTGGTTGACTTCAAATTTCTTTATAGTCTTAAACCTTCTTTGAGCAATCTGGTGTGTTCCCATCAACAATTTGTTGATGGCAATATTCTTATGGGTAAAGCCACGATGGCTGAAGGTAGAACTATAAAACAGTTGCTTGACAAGTATGAGAGAGTGTCAGGACAGCTGATCAATAATAAAAAAAGCTCACTATTCTTCAACACTCTAGATCATAGATAGACTAAAATTGCTAGAATCCTAGGTTGCAGAGTGGACTCCATTCCTACCACCTACCTTGGTCTACTCTTAAGTTTGAAACCTCCAGAGTCATTCTGGCTCTCGTTGGTTGAAAGATTTAGCAAAAAGCTCACGGGCTAGAAAGGAGCCCTGCTAAGTCAAGCTGGAAAACTTCAGCTTCTCAAAGCTTCTCTCCAGAATTTTCCTATCTATGCCCTTAGTCTTTTTAAGATTCCAACTAAATTTGTTGACGCCATTGAAAAAATCTAAAAAATATTTCTTTGGTTGAGTGTTGAGGAAAAAGAAAGACTTCTCTTAATTGGCTGGAATTTGGTTTGTAGACATAAAAAGGCCGGAGGTCTAGGTTTAAGAAGAATCAGAGCAGTTAACAAAATTCTCCTTGCTAAACAAATTTGGAGAATCTCCTCTTCTTCTGGGGAGTGGATTGATATCCTGGCTAGCAAATACTTAGAAAACAACTGCTCTTCCATAATTAAGGACATTCACCTTCTTCCTAGAGGGTCAACTTGCTGGAATAATATAATCAATGGTAAAAGGATTGTGGATGATGGTATTGGTTGGCAAGTTAGAAATGGTCATCATACTAGATTTTGGGAGGACAAGTGGCTTTTAAAGGAACCCATTATAAAAATCAATTCCTTCAGCGAATGGGCAGATACCTGCAAGGAATGGTTTGGAAATTATGTGAAAGATTACAGAGTGAATGGCAAGTGGGTGGACTTGTGCAGTGTTAGTCAGGCTTTGGCTCCTATCTAGTTGTCTCTGTTGGCTATTAGACTTAATTCTGAGCAGCTGGATGACCGAGTGGTTTGGTATGATGATCCCTCTAGCAATTTTTCTGTGTCCTCTACTTTTGCCAGAATTACTTCTTCTCTAGATCGTCCTCCCTTCTAGGCTAAAGCTTGTTCTAAACTTTTGATACCTAAAATCAATATATTCTTCAGGATCCTTCTCTAAAATAAAGTACTTACGATTGATAACTTGTGTAAATGCGGATTTCAAATTCCTAATAGATGTTCTCTTTGTAAGATGGAAGTTGAATCTGTGTGTCACTTATTCCTCCATTGTTCTTTTGCTGCTTTTATCTGGGGAAAAATCATCAGGTTATGGAACAACCCATGGGTCTTCCCTTCGTCCATTGAATATTTCTTCTCTCAATGGAAAGCTCCGACAAAAAATCCCATGCTTAGATCTTTTTGGGATCTAATATTCCCTCATGTTGCTTGGGGTCTCTGGAAAGAACGCAACAACATAATTTATAGAGGCAAAGAAGCCGATGAAGACATTGTCTTTGATAAAATTGTCAAATTTCTAAAGGAAAATTTCAATACTTTGGTTCAGAAGAACAACTTGTCCTTGAAATTTGATCAGTCGCTATATGACCTAACTATTGCAAAGGAGTGGAACATAAATCTTGTCACGTCTAGATCTAGTATGACAGCCAAGAAGGACAGAGAGGGTATTTGTTGGTCTTTCCTGCCTAATGGCTGGATCAAAGCTAATTTTGATGGTGTGGCTAAAGGTAATCCGGGGGTGGCGGGCTGTGGTGGAGTCATAAGGGACTCCTTTGAAAATTTCATAGGAGCAACAAATTCTCCTCTTGGATCCCAAACCAACCATTTGGCGGAGGCTGCTAGAGCTTTTCATATCATAAATTTAGCTCAAATTCTTAACATTAAACATCTGTGGCTTGAAGGAGACTCCAAAAACATAATTGACTGCCTTAAGGAAAAGTCTCCCCCCTCGTGGACCATCAAGTCATGGATTGAGGAAGCAAAGCTGACTTTGGCTAAATTTGAAAAAGTTAAAATATCACATGCTTACAGAGAAGCCAATGCCGTCGTAGATTTTTTCGCCAATGAAGGAGTTAAGAGTAAAGAGGTGCGTACTTGGCTAAATACAAATGATCTAAACTCTAATGTTTTCACCCTAATAAATTATGATAAATGACATGGAAAAGCTACGTGTTATCCCTTTAATGAATACAGATAAGACCTTTCACACCACAATCATTGGATTGTATGGGACCGATCCTGATGACTTAATTTGCAAGAAAGGCCCACACGCTTTGTGGGTGCTAAGTTGTGGCGGGGCCAATTTTAGTAAAGCTTTCGTCTAGGTCTACCCCACTGTGTCGGCTGAGATGGGAGGAGACAGAAAGCGTATTGAGTCAGACAGCTATGAAACTCATATGAAAAATGCCAAGGCCTGGGAAAAAGTTAAAAGTGGTGGGTTGCTTCCTTTTCTGGAGAAGCTCCATGGCTCCAGCCAGGAGGCCACGGACCTCTTTGTTAAAAATTGGAATAAAGACAATTTGACCTTGTTTGGCAGGAATGTTGAGCTTAGTGAAAATTTAATCGCTGAAGTTATGGGTTTATCTACTGAAGGGAAGAATTTTTTCAGGGACAAGGCTTTTTCTGATGAAGCCATGATTAGATTTCCTAAAAAAGACAAAGAAAGGTTAAGCCTGGTCAAAATTGCTAGCGGTTACTTTGATGCGGATTCTATAAAGGCCATCTGGAGGAAGGTGTTGCGGGTCATCATGGAGTACATTACGGGGGATGGGCATTTTACCAGAGTTTATGGCTACCACTTTTCTCTTCTCAACCACTTCTGCCACAAAGTTAGGATCTCTCTTCACTATTATCTTTTCTGTTCCCTGAAAAAAGATTGGAGGATAATAAGAAAAACCCCAATAGATTTCCTATTTTTCATATGGGGCTTATAAGATTGATTGTCGAGCATTTCCAAAACATGCCTGCCCCCACTACCCTGGATACCACTCCTGACTCTGAGAGTGATGACACAGAGCCCAGTGGGTCGGAGTACATTCCTAACCCTAGTTCAGCTAGAAAAGTCCTCAGCTCGCATGCTGGCCCTTCTGGGAAAATAAACCCTACTCTCCTCTTTGGTAAAGCCCGAGCTGAGCTTGAGCTTGATAGTCCTTCCCTTCACAAAAAAACCCAGGCTAAAAGTCTTGTTTCCTATTTTGAAGAATCCTCTGACTCGGAGGAGTCTGATGCCAACAAAATGGTGGCTAATGCTGAACCTATGCCGGATAAACATGTTGAAGATGACTCCCCTATTAACCTTAATTCTGAGAAAATTGTTCCTAATATCGGTGATGAGCCCTCTCTAGATTTTCTAAACCTTACTAAAGCCAACTCTGAGTCCCACTCCAAACTCCTGGACTGGACTTTCACTGAAATCAATGAGTTGAAAATAAAAAACTGGGCCCTACAAAGCAAAATTGAAGTTCTGGTTGCTAAAGTTGCTGAGATTGAAAAAAAAGTTGGGGATAGAGGGGTCCATGGTCACAGTAACAAAGACACTGATTCCAAAATTGATTATATTATGAACACTATCAAGACCATAGCCGAGCAAAATAACAGAATGGCCAGACACAACGCCATTATCATTAATGCTATGGGAGAGAAGCTCGACAAAACCCATCAGGGTTCTCTGGTGGTGGATCTGGAGGAAACAGAGGAGAAAAGCCAGGACACAGACGCGGGTATTTCCAAAAGAACCAGAGCCAACTTGAAGCGCAAGGTCCCCCCTACTTCTAGTATGACTCAAACTTTTAAAAAGCGCGTCATTGATATGCAGAAGCTGGAGGAGGAGACTGAGTCTGTCCTCAAGACTTTGAAGTAATGTCTGGGGTTTCTACTTTTCCTCTGTTTCGGTCTTTTTGGTTTTGTGTGAATGGTTGCTGCTGATCTTTTCTTGGGCAGCTGGTTTTTGTGGTTGGACTTTTTTGTCCTCTCTTCTGTTTTGTAAACTTTGTGGTTTCGGGTCCCTGTAAAACTCATTTTACCCTTTTATCAAAAACAAAATTCTAAATTTTAACAACACCAATATTTTATATTGTATGAAATTTAACCAATTAATAATTATAAATTATTATTAAATTCTTACTTGTAAACCACCCTCAGCCTCAGTAGTTGTCAAAATATTAATGTTATCCATGTCTGAGAACTTAATTAGAAATTCATCTCTAGCTACCAAAAACTATTTTTTGGTTGTATCAAACTATACAACACCCAAGGAATGCTTCCAGAAACCAGAATAAGTTCTCTTAATTGCTCCTTCACTTTTTTTCCACTCAACCAAGAATGACTCACCTTATTTAATTGTTCCACAAGAGAAAGGTGCATTATAGTAGAAGCAAAGAATCCCTCAACTTTACAAAGATTTTGTTGGTATTTTGTGCTAAAATTTTCCTAGTCAATGTAGGCTTCATCCCTCTGGCAATGATCATCTACTATGCTTTCCCAAATCCTAGCCTACAAATAATTTTTACCTCATGATAAACATTTGAAACTATTGTATAGTAAAGAATTGAAATTTTTGGAACATTTAAGTAGGAAACATAGTGTCAATGCAAAATCAACTACAAAGAAAGTAGCATAACTTTGAACTAAAAATGAGGTATGTTATTGGCTTGCACCTTGTTGAAGCCTATACTTTATTAGAAAAAAAAAGTGTGAGATTCTTTTTTTATGTGAACCAATGAAAGTAGCAAAGACCTGTTTAATTTTTCCATTGAAGACAATCAAAACAGTAAACACTCACATTACTGTTTGTTAAATCAAAACTGATAAAACTTAAAGGTTGCATAGTAAAGTTTTGTACCAAAAGCAACAAAATTAAAGCTTATTGAGCTATTTTCTTTAAAATTGATTGTTGTAAAATTCAAACACAACAAAATTACTTATTTACACATTCAAAATGTGTAGTTCAGTATGGCAGATTATTTGTGTAATTGCAATTTGTGGAAACAGTAAGACAATCATTGTTGGAGAATTCTTAGAATGAAATTGTTAACAGATAGTGTAAGAATTTCTTGCAATTGGAATTTGCATAATAAGAACATTGTAGGCGAGATGTCTTTTTTATATTGCTAATATGCAATCTCTTGAAGCTTTGGGATTTTTTTTTTAACCAGTTGTCCACTTAAATAGCAGTCAATTTTTCCTTCTTTCCTATACAATGTGCAAGCCAGATTGTGATGGTAGGAAAGTTGAGTGCTTTTTTTGCAGAACATGCAATTGGAAGATCCTTTTTCAAGACACTTGTCCAGTAGCATAGAGTGATAACATGTGCTACAACAAGCTTCGAAGGGGGGAAAGTGGAAATTCTTTGGTTTCAGTGTCCCAAGTACCTATCAATAAAAATAACATGTTAAATGTATTGTGTAGGAAACTGAAAATATTTCATAAATGTGTTAAATAAATGTAAAAATAAAATTATTAATTTTTGGGCTCTTGCCGGAATGTTAGATTTTGCAAGAGTTTGCAACTGTGCTCTTGTACATGCACCATTGAGCTCCTCAAAAAATGTTGATCGTGTTGCATGCATTAGATTTGAGCCTTGTGGACCAATTCTAACTACATTTTTGAAAAGTAGTAGTGGCATGTCTATTTTTGAAAAAAATTGATGTAAAGATGCACACAAATCTATGTTGGTAGTTGGGATAACAACCTACAAAAGAAAATTGTTAATAAATTTAAGTAAATAAGTTCAATTGCATATGAAAATAAAAGGAAGATGGTTAGGTATTTACAGTTGCCATGTGTTCTTGGAGGTCTCCATCTTTCACAGGTACTTTGAAATGGAATTTGTTGAAATGATAAGATGTCGATATTGCTCCAAACGAGCTAACATAATAGCTATAGTCTTCTTGTATTAGTTGGGAGATAGTGACATTTGAAGTTAATCTACATTTTTTGTAAATAGTTGGTACACTTTCTACTATGCTTCTACTAGTCAAGGCAAGGCAACAGTCCACATCACCTCTTTCATATTGAGTTTTATTTTTGATTAAAAAGTTGGTGATGCGAATACTAGACCCAACAAACATACGGGGAAAAAATATATTTATCGGATTGTTGTTAACATTTACAATAATAGTCATTTGACCATAGGCATCTACTAGATCCACATGTACTATTTTTGCCTTTTTTTGGGTGTTGTTTTTTGTAGAATTAGGACCATACACAACAAGGACATCATATTCGAATACCAAATCAATTCGCTTTGTGGAAATTCCCAATATTGTACTGGGTTTTGGTTTGTTGAAATTAGACTGTCAAAAATGCATTGTGTAGTTAATTATGTATTCTAAATATGCATTATAGTTGTGAACATTGAAGGATAGAAAATGTATATTATTCTCAATTGTACAAATGCAAATTAAATATTTTTCACTATGTATGTTAGTGTTTGTAGAAATATTTGGAAAATGTACAACCATATACGTATATTTTTTACTAATTATGGTATGAAAGAAGAGTATTGAAAATTAATACCTTTGGTTCTTGCTTTCAGTAGTCATTCTAGTTGGTGATGTGCTATTTAGTTCAATACTTTTCAACTGGCTATAATAGGAAATGAAATTGTTAGTCATGAAATTTGCAAATATTACTATTTAACATTTCTTTATTTTGGAAGAATTCACAATTCTCACCATTTTGTTGTGTTCTTATGTAGTTACTGAAAATGTATGTTATTCTTAATTGTGTGAATATAATTTTTTTTTTTTTTACTAAGTATGTTGGTGTTTATAGAAATTTATGGAAAATGTACTTGTATATACATATCTTATTAATAAAAATAGGTAGAGAAGAAGACTATAAAAAATTAGTACCTTTGTTGCTTTGAATGGTTAGTCTCATGGGAGAAGTGGTATTTAGTTCAATGTCTTCCAAGTGGATATAGCAAGAAATACAATTGTTAGTCATGTAATTTGTGGAAAATACTATTTAATGTTTAACTAGTTTAGAAGAGATGATATGTCTTACCATTTTGTTATGGATTCTTTTTCAGGTGCAAAGAAAGAATCATCAAGATCATGTACATCGAGGTCTTCTTCACTAATTTCCATGTTTTTGAAAAAGCTACATTTAACATTATTTGTACTTGTATAGTAATATATTATTAAAGTAGATTTTTTCCTATTACAATTACATATATTCCTTATATAATTGGAAATTGTTTTGTAATTGTTTTTTGGCTAGTATAAATACCTGTCATCCGATGTAATATTGATTGTATGCACAACTACTACTGGAGTGTTAATTTTGATGATATCCAATTGGCTTTGAAAAAATAGACATGTTAATGAATTATGGTTTTTCAAGAGGATATTTTGTTGAAGAAAATAAATTATGTATGTTCTCCATGTAACTTACTCTTTATTTGTTCCATGTGACTTTGCAGGTACTATAGTAGATACTTTGTCTTTCTCAATGTTCATTATTGCAAGTCACCTACAAAAAATATTTGCTTATTTTTTCTTTATATGAATAATGATCTGTAGAATAGTAAAACTGTAAAACTAATGAGTTTAAGTACTATTTTTTGAGTAAGCGTTAATGTATACATAGACAATAAAATATTTTTTCATATAAAATTGTTATACGTGATTACCTTTTCTAGGATGCAGAGCATGGCTAGATGATGTTGACAACATGGAATAAAAGAGTGTCATGATCCGTCCAGTCCGACTTGCATCTTTGAATGTTTGTTGTTTTTTCATAATTATTTGTCCAAACATGATCAATAATGTTCCTTGACAAAAGTTTGGTATTTTCCTACAATAAGTGCAACTTGTGTATTTCCATGTTCTCTTTTAGCATGTCTAATTTTTTTGAGGTGTTGGAAATGTCAATGTTGAAGTCACCTGCATTGTAAATAAGGCTTCTAGTGGGAGCAATTGTCATTGCTTTATTAAAAAAAATTATAATATTTGTAAGCGATGTTGTTGGTCTGGCATAGATATTACAAATATAAATATTTTGTTTAGTAAATATTAGTGTACTTTATATTGCTTCAACATTTTCTTCTATAAGTGGAATTGTATTTGCTATTTGTATATGCTTTTTTGTGCAAGTCATTATCCCATGTATATGGTATGCTACAGAGCAATTGTATTTTAATAACACATCATTTTTTAAATTTGTTTCCAAATAGGTTTCTTGCAGACAAATAATGTCCAATGACATTAAATCTTTGTCATGTTCAATGTCTTGTTTGTGTGCCTGGAAATGATGAGTGTTTAATGTAGATATGGTAATACATGATGTTTGAGATTTTTAATGTGTGATTTTGTAGAGTCCACTTAGCTACTGATTCTAACTGTGTCATTTTATCTATGATTTCTCTTTTTACTTTAAATTTTTTTTCCGTTAAAGAGGGCTTAACAAAAATAATATTTTGATTGTTGATGTGCGAGAAAGGGCTATGTAAGTTGACCCATGTTGGTGTACACCTAATGGTTCAAATGTAAGGCCATGCATTGTAATTCCTTGTGATCTATGTATTGTTCAAGCACATGCTAATTGTATCAAGAATTATTTTCTAACAATATTTTTATGTTGAGCATTTAGTTTTAAGATTGGTTTGGAAACTCAGAGTATTGGTACTCATCCATTATTAATATATGTTTGGTTTAAATGTGATAGTTTTGTGGCTTGAGATTTTCCTATATGATGATCATTGAACTCAATCCATATAATGTCAACTTCAGCATGATGAGTACATATGTTTTGAATATTCCATATGATCCATTTACGAGACCATTCTGTGTATCATAGTTTCCACCGTAAATTTCAACTAGTATGCCTTTTTTTAACATAATATGGTCCAGTATATTTGCATTATTTTTGAAAAATTGTTCTACATTAACATAATTATCCTATTCATCAATTGCATTGATTGTTGGGTATGTGCAAGATCATGATGGGCCAAAAATTGGCAATATGATGGGTATGTGTAGGGTATGTGACTGACAACTTTTCTTTTACCCAAAATTGATGAAACGAAAGGGGATTTTAAAGGAGATTCTCATCTTTCCACCAATATAAATTATTTTTTACTTTGAATTTAATAAATAATTATTATTCATTTTCTATTTGAATTACGACTAAAGTCCTGATTGAGAGGCTGATTGAAAAAAATCTATAGCTTTCAAACGGTATCGCATTTTTTAAATCTAAAACATGTGTCACATTTTATGCTTCACATACTATAGGATTTTAAAAATTGAATTTCATGAAGTTTTGACAAAGTTAAGGTGGTCAAACATACAAGTTTTTATATTTTTTAAAAGTTGTAATAAAAAATTCATAATTAATTATTTACTTGGAAAAACATTACAAAAAATATGTACCATATCGGGACATGAGTCCTCTACTTATATCTAAAATATTATAAAAAATAATTATCATTTTATTGTGGTTAGGGTGGTTAGACAAACACCTACTTCTTATTTTTTCCCTAAAATTTAAGTACTACTCCATTGAAATTTCAAATTTTCACCAAATAGATTTAAAAAAAAAAATAAACCTAGTAGTTTAGAAACTACATTCAGTTTGGTACAGATTCTATTCTTACATATTTTTGAAATAATATAGATAACTTATTCAAATTTTTACATCAAGTTGCCTAACTCTGATTTTTTTAAATTTTTTGCCACTTAAGGGCCTATTTTTTCCATGATGATCCTGCACATACCCTGTTATTAGTTCGCCAGGAAGAGAAAACATTTTTTTTTTTATTCTATGCATTAACATCTTTTCTCTTGTAAAAAAGGAATGGAAATGTTGTACCAATAGGTGTAGGACAGAGGAATTTGTTATTCAGGTATGCTATGTCACTATTTGTTTGAGAGTTTGTTCATATTTTGTTTAGAATTTTGATGAAGATTTCATCTTTTTGTCTCAGTGTTATTTGTAAGGTATAGCATTTGATGTTTTCCCACAAATTGTATGGAACTAGCTGGGTGTCTAATTTTACAGTTTGAAACACTGGATAGTCATGTATAGGTTCTGCTTGGTAGAAATCACCACAAAAAAGATGTCTAAACCACCAAAATATTTAGTAGGTGTTTGCATGATGTCACACAATCTTTTATATATGCAACACAAGAGTCTCACTCTAACTAATGAGATTTCATCAATAAGGATAACACACAATTTTTGATATTCTTTTGTCAATATATCTAATTTTTCTGAGCTCAATGGAATAGTAGTTGATTTGTTAAATGGTATGAAAAGTGCAGAGTGCAAAGTTGTGCCTCCAATATTGTAAGCTGCTTTACCTTTGTGTGCAAGTAACAATCCTTTTATCTTATTTGGGTCACCATCAATAGAGTTATTGTACATACACAGTAGGCCTTGGTATATAGCTTTGGTAGTGAATGTCTTTCCTGTTCCATCACCTCTTGTTAGAAACAAATGCAATGGTTCAAGTAATTTTTATTTATTTTTTACTAGTATTTCCTTTACTATGGCTTGTTGCTCTTTGTTTAGCATTCTTCGAATATTGTAGTATTTTGTGTTGTCAACTAAGTTTGGATGCTTAGCAATTTCAAATGGCCTTTTGATTTGTTTGTTGTAGAATTTAAGTTTTAATGTGTCTAGATTTGATTGAAAATTGTATTGTTCATTATATTCAATGTTCAATTTGTTAACATTGTTTGTTTCTATATAGTTCTCATTTTCAATATTGACATCATTAATAGCATTGTCCAAATCACCCCATAGCTCATTTATATGGTATGTGTACTTTGCTTGATTAAGTTTTACTACTTTTTCTTTAGCAATGAAAGCCTCTTACCTTGTTGTGAAGCCTCTTTTCAACATGTTTTCATCTATGAAAAATGAGACATATAGTAAAAGTTGTTCCCTATAATAGCTTTCGATGTCAACATGTTTATTGTATCTTATATATTGAATAATTTGTGGTCTCTTTATTTTTTAAAATTGTCCTTTTTTTTGTTTTGTATTATGCGATAAATTCTGCTAGAAAAACATTTGGCAATATTTAAGGATGCACAATCTAATGGTCAATTAAATTTTTACAAGCAACATTTTGTGAATCATCTGGCTCATTTTTTAGCTATGTGGAATTTTTCAAAATAAATATGCTACTTTCAGCAGTTCGTGTGTCTATGAATATGTATTTCCTTGAACTATAGTTAAGAGGAAGTGAAAGAACAATGTGTACAACTTGTTGAGTAGACATTTTTTGTAGATTGAACAAAGCATTGCCAAGTTTTATTATCATTTTAATCGCATCAATTTTATGTTCTTTCTACTCTATGCATATTTTGTTAAATGCATTTGTTATTGAGGCATTGCATTTTGTCATGTATGAGCTATAGTACATTGATGTAGCATATTCATTTAGAACAAATTGTGTATCTGTATTTGCTTTCCGTGGATGAGGAACTTTTTTACAAAATGTATTGTTCCAAATGTGAGTTGGCTTTCTTTTCAAAAACATTGTTGGTCTAAGAAAGGTAGATTGTATGGCTAATATGTATTCTTCTTCATCCATGCTTATGTTCAGTAGGATATCCTCAAAAGATGTACCACAATCATAACTTGAACATTCTAAAGTGGATCTAAGTTTTTCAGCCAAACACATGTTTCTTTTTTGGTCGATGCATGGTTCAAAAATTCTTGTTGTTTTCATTAGTGGTTGTGGAAAACCAAAGCAACATTTTTTTTTGGTCTTGCCACATTGTTTAGTATGGTGATGTATGTGTATTTTAGCCATTTTTTCATTTAAAGTTTTAGTATTGCAAGTTATGTATCTATCTACAAAATGTTCAATACTAGTATTAGTATCTTTTGCATATATAGGTGCATCTTTAACCCATAGCATGAAATGGTCATGTTCATTTCCTTGATTTTGGAATTCTGGAATTGAAAAGTAGTCCAATACCTTTCCAAAAAAATTTCTCATCTAAGCATATTAATTATTTCATTGCATTAATCCTTTGTTTATAATAGCAAATACAAGTGGTTGGATCCTTTTTAAGCAAATAGGTAATGTCAACAAGTCATTAAGCGATTCTTCCTAGTTTTCTATTATTTTCTTTTGTGTGAGATGTATAATTATTTCAATGTTTCCTTTAATAGCTCCTAGTTTTGTTCTACACTAGTGAAAGTTACAAAAAAAGTAGATGGACCCAACTATTGTATCATTGCAAAAATATTTATTTTCAGGTGTTTCAAATAGTCTAGTGATTTTTTATTTTTTTTTAAATCTACATATCCAATATCTGATTGCAATATCTTTTCAAGGTTTGGTTTGTGCTTCACATCTTTTGCTAGTAGGGTTCTACCTTTTAATTTCCCTTTGTGAATTCTTATCCATAGTGTAGAAAAATATTGGGCAATTAGAATTTTAATGGTTTTGAAAAATAAGTTGGTGGTATGATAAGAAAATGTTTGATTTGAATTTTGTAATTCCCATTATGCAAATTTTTGGTATGAAATTTTCTTTTCAATTCGTTCATCACATTGTTCTTTGAAAAGGAGTGTTGGAAAATTCATTTCTTCTGTATATTTGTCTTGGAATATTCCAAGAGGTTGTTTTCCTTCAGCGGGTACAATTTCAGTGACTTTGTCTTGTATTGAGTTCTTGACTCAGTAAATCCATGGATCAAGGTATCTGTTTCCATTTCCATTGGATTATTTTTTTCATTGTCTTTGTCGCTATCACTTGATGAAGAGTCGGTGCATGTAGTATGCTCTTCTAATTGGTACAAATGTTCATGCCAATTTTTGTTCAATTTAACATTTTGTGTTTTGTACAACATTGTTTTACACAATTCGTTTAAAGAATTCATAAGAACATTTGGTCGAACTCTTCCTTTTTGGTATGTATTTCTATATTGCAAACGTCTCTTTAATGCAATAGCAATTGTGCATGTTTCATTGGTGGAACATGGCAACACTATTTGTATAATGTTGATGTTTGTTGGAACATTGTTAATTGTTCCACTTAGTCCAATTTGAGGTCTTTTGTATCCTAGTTGCCAAATTTTTACAAAGGCAAGTCGAAGGGACACCTAGATCCTTTCTTCGAGTTCTGAAAGTGTAGTAGTGTATTGTAGTGGCTTATTTGTTTTAATATGTTCTAGTGTTGCATATATTGGTTTTTTGTTTTGCCTCAATTGGTGGTTACAAAAGTTGCATATTTTGTTTCCGTAAAATCCTTGTGTCCTTTACAAAACTAGCCCATATCTTTTCATTGTTTGTTGGCTTAGATTTATAATATTATTTTTGAAATGCAATTGCCCACAAATTGCACACACATGTTTAGGTGTGTCTTCGATTTTCTCCATGTAAGATTGAACGGGTGTTCTTTTTTTCCCTCTTTTTTCTATGTTTTGAATTTTAGGTTTTTTGCGTATCTCTTATTTTAGTTTACAAAGTGAGTTATGGAAAGTTGTACTAAACCCCTTTCTGCAATGTGTAGAGTTGCAAGTTTTTTCTTATTTATTTTTTTGGATGGATTCTTTCAATTTGTGCATACTAATATTTTGTTTAGGTTTTTTGCGTATCTCTTGTTTTAGTTTACGAAGTGACTTATGGAGAACAGTTTTGAAAACCTCTTTGTAAGATGTGTAGAGTTGCAAGTTTTTACTTGTTTACTGTTTCGAATGGATTCTTTCAATTTGTGCATATTAAGCCTTTCTTTTATTTTCATCATTATTTTATTTTTTTCTAGTTGTGCAGTATGAATGTCGTTTATCATTATTATCTCCAGTTCACCTGGCTTATAATGTGTATGCATGTCAGTGACTTTATAACATATGACATTGTATACTTTTGTTGGTTGTACACATTTGCAATATACGTTGGTTGGCATGACACTGTTTTATGAGGAAACTTGAATTTTTATTTGAAAAATGTAGGATAGCCATTCAAAACAAAAATATGAACCTTCAATTTCACTTTGTTCAAATGGATCTCCAAATTTTGCAATAAATGTTTCCTAATTTGTCACAACACAACTAATTTTCAACTCATATTTTAAGCATGTTTGAAGGCATTCATTTGCTATGTTGTCTCCATTTAGCATTGCATTACAAAAGGATTGAGCCATGTTGTGTCTAAGACATGGGCTGTCATATTCATTTTCAGTCAAACTTGCAATAGTATTGAAAAGACTGTCACCACAATCTGATATTGATAATGCATTTTTTCATAATCTAGACATTTTATCTAGTGTTTTTTTGTGGAATTCTTTTTAGGGAATATATATTTCTTCCAAATTATTTAGATTGGTGAGCCTGTTGTTTAGGTTATTAATTTTTTTCCCCACAAGCAGTTTGAAATGCCCATTTTTATGATCCTGATCATGGAATAGAATAGAGTATGTTTTACTTTGTGAATTTTCATTGAAATGCAAGTACTTTGTTTTTCTTGTTAAAGACCAAATACATATCTCAATATATAACCACATGGATAGCCACTTAATACATAACAAGTCTCCCCAAAGACCATACTCATTACAATTTGGCTTTGGAACTACAAATAGTCGCATGTGTCACAGATATGTACTAACATCATGAACACCATTCATTTTGGATAGTGTGTGCAAGTCTAGCTTATTTTGAAGTGAAAACAAAGTGTCAAGATCATCAGTTGCCAGAAAATTTAGAATATGATCGACTATTCCATTCCTTAGTTCAATAGATGTGTATTGTATATGTAACATTAGTTGTAATGAGTCAAAAATACAATCGTCTACATTGTATACAAAGGGCCTTGTTCTAAATAGGTTATTGTCTTCTAATACTTTGTCAATTGAGATATCTCGTTGTCTATTTTTTGACTAATAGTTCTCTACATCTATGATATTATCCAATGCAAAATTTGTTGTTGATGATGCATATTTACTGAACTTGGACATTAAATCTATTGAGTTATTCTCCACAATTTGTTTTCTCATGTTTACATTGGTTAATGCATTCTTCCAATGGCTTTCTTTTTTTGGAAAGAAGTGGTTCAAAATGTCCATTCAAATGGTCTTCATCATGGAACAAAATAGAATATGTAGTACTTTCTAAATTTTCATTGAAATTCAAGTACTTTACTTTTCTAGTTGACAACCAAATACATATTTGGATACCTAACCACTTTGCTAGCCATTTAATACAAAATTGGTCACCCCAAAGGCCATATTCTTTAGAATTTGGTTTCTTAATATCAGATAGGCACATACATTCTAAGTATGTATTAGCATCAACAATTTGATGCAATTCATTTAATGTTTCAGGATTTAGCTCATGTCTATATGAAAAAAAAGCATCATCGTCATTTTTGCTAGGCAATTAAGAAAGTAATCAATCATACCATTTCACAATTTTATGGAAGTGAACTTCATATGTAACAAATATTGTAAAGAGTCAAAAAGACAATCCCCTATGTTTATACAAATGGACTTATTCTAAAAAGATTATTGTCTTTCAATACTTCATCTATTGTTTTTTCTTCATTCATATTCATTGATTCATAAATTTCTACATCTATGATTGTATGCAATGATTTTTTTGCTTCATTCTTTTTTGACATTTTATGCACAATAAAAAAAATTCTAGAAATATAAAAACAAAATAGGTGTAATATGTTACTTGTCAAATTCTATATGGTCTTGAAATATATTTGTAGATCTTGTTGTTGTTTTACAAAGCACAGGTTCTGCAAAATAGGAAAATTAAACACACTATCAATGATTAAATAAAAAAATCACAATTTTTTATAAGATGAAATCAATAAATAAATAGTTTATCAATGAGCTTGGCTACTGATTAATCCAATCATATAAAGTAGCTGCCATAGAGTTACGAACTTCTATAGAAAACTAGGAATGATTAATTGTAAGGAAATATCAAAAGATATTTTTTGCAAGCATTCAAATTATATGATTTAGAAATTGTTAACTACAAATATAAAAGAAAAATAGGTGTAATATGTTACTTGTCAAAATTTATATGATGTTGAAGTAATAGAGTAGATGCAAGCTTAGTAAACCCCAGCATGCTAAAGCTAACCTTGAGATCTGCCCTGACTGCTCGGTCCCCTTAAAGAATCTCGCTCTCAAGGGTTCCCCTACCAATAAGTTGGTTTCCTACTCTGCGGACTCTCTGGAGGACAAAACTGAGAACCCTGAAGCTAGCAGAAACTTTGTGTCTACCCCTCCTGCCTCTTTCAGAGATGATGGTACCAAATTTCTTAGCTCCCCTAATTTGGATGATTTTAACCTCATTCTAGACCGGGTTCAGTCTAGAGATATCCTTGCCTCTGCTAGAAGTGGCGTTGGTGACATTTTCAGGGTTATGAAATGGGCCTATCAAGAAATTAATGATCTTAATCTTAGAAATAGGGTTCTAAATAGCAAGTTGGAAGAATTAGAATTGAAGTTGTTCGCTCTTAGCAATGAAGAAGGAAAATAGAAAAAGAACAATACTAGAACATGAGAAGATGACATTGAGGACAAGTATAAGACTCTAGAAGCTGAAATTGTTAAAATAAAAAATAACATGAAAAATGTTGTGGAAAAAAACCATAAAATGGCTAGGCATAATGCCATTATCATCTATGTAATGTCTGAAAAGTTGGAAAAGTCGCAACAGGGCTCACTGGTTGTTGATTTAGAAGAGGACAAGGATAAAAGAAAGAACGAGGACCAAGGTATATTGAAAAGGACCCTTGCCAACCTTAAGAGGAAAGCACCTCCTACTACCCAAATGGTCCAGTTCTTAAAGAGGGGGTTTCAGGAAATGAATGACATGGAAGCTGAGACTGCAGAAACGTTAAAGTCCCAAGTTTAGTCGCTGTTGGCATTTTATCTAGTTTTTTGGGTCTTTTCTGTGGCCCTTGCTGGATTTTTTGGTGGTTGTGGCTTTGTCATCTAAAAGCAATTTCTGCAGGGTTCTAAAAACTAAAACTTAAAAGCACTAAGCAAAATAATGAGAATAAATAAATTAATCTAAAGCTACTACATTAGTAGTGAACAACTTTCTTTTGATTCTAAGAATTTAGTATTTTTAGTTATAAGTCAAATTCAAATTTTATCAATAGCTAGCATAATCCTTAGTTACTCAATTATTTTCAATTTTGTGTGTTGATATATATTTTTTTATATAGGATAAATATGTTGATATAATTTACTTAATTTTGATTATATCATTTTATTTCAATTATTTGGAAAAAATATACTCAATAAATTATACTTAATTTTATGAGATGATATTTTTAGTTTTAACATTTTAATACAGTTAATATGTATGATTATAGTTTACCTAATTTTGAATATCATTTTCATTAAGTTTTATATTATATGAAAATAATTTTGAAATTAATTAATTATATTTATATTTATAGGATAATATTTTATTGTCTTATTTTAAATAGAAACAATATTGCATAATTTTATCTATCTTTCGCCATGTAATTATATTGAAATTTTTTAGTTCTTGCTAAGGGAACTATAGGCAACCCCTATTTTTTCACTAGTTATTAATAACTATGCTTTTAGCCAATGAGCATTTAATTTTTTTTTCTATTTAACAAATATTTATCTATTATTAAAATATAGATGCACATTTTATAACAAAACATATTTGAAAAATGTTTTTCCTTCAATATTGTTGGCAGAAAAGTTTGGACCGATATGGGCAATTTATACGGTTCCATTATCATATTAATGGTAATAGTGGACGGATGGAAAGGGGAGCCTCCCACAAAACTGGTAATATAAATAACTCAAAACATCGTAGTTATTTACCTATGAGCCTTTCCAAAATTATTCTTTTGATTATGCTTGAATTTCTTCACAGCTTCAGTGAAACTCTAAAACCATTAGCAGATGAAATTAATTTTCCTACAACTAAATAAGCGAAAATGGAGCTTTGGGACATGCAGATGACGAAGTTCACTCCTCGCTAAGTTTTCAGAAGTTTTCAAAACTCAAAACCATCAGGTACACTAAAAATGGTGTCAAAATCCTCTCTTAAACCCTAGATTTACTTAAGATCAACTTTTTTTATACCAAAAAAGTTTAGTTTATTTCTGCAATCTCAAACACGTTCATTATCTGCAAAATCTAGTTCATGGAATGGCCTGTGGAAATCTACATTACCAGTTGCACATTCATGTAATTTCATGAGTTTCAGTGCAAATTTGCACTATTTGCTACTTCCATTCTACCGTCTATTATCCGCTGGTTTCTTTTTCATCCTACTTGTCGACAACACACATTGGAAATGGCTTCAGTAGAAGACTGTGCTTCCTTTTGGGATTTAGTGCACCAGGTTTGTGCCCTAATTAGACAACTAGAGTGACAGAAAAGAAGCTTACTGAAAAAATTGACTTCTCATATGACTTGTGAGCCTGTAGTGAAGGTTTTGGAATATGATAATGCCATTAATTCCACCCTGCAATTTTTTCATTGGATTCAAAAGAGGCCTGGGTACAGGCATGATGTCAAGTCATATACTTCAATCATAAATTTGTTGCATTCTGTAAATTTTGTTCATCTTCGCCAAAAGGCAGAGGCATTGAATATTTCTATGATAAATGTATGATGTCACTAGGATGAGATTAGGAAAGTAATTGAAGAACTTATTCAAATGCACATAAAAGGATTTAAGCTTACTTATGAAGTTTACAATACTCTAATCGAGGTTTTGGAAAGGTTGAACATGACCTCTACGACACAGGGGGTATTTAGAATGATGCTTACAAATGGATTCAAGCCTAATCTTTTGATATATAATAAAATGATCGATGCTCTTTGCAAGCAGGGAAAGGTGCAGGAGGCATAGATCTTTCTTAATCATATTTTGCAAGATGGTCAATTTTCTAGTACTTCTACTTATACATAATTAGTTCTAGGGCATTGCAAGAATGGTAACTTGGAGGAAGCTTTCATAATATTTAGTTGGATGTTTAAGAATTGATGTGAGCCTGATGTTGTCACTTATTCCATACTTGTTGATGGTTTATGCAAGAATGGTAAAATTCAAGAATCTTACCATTTAGTTGATGAAATGGTGAAGAAGCGTTGTAATCCCAATGTCCATATCTATACAATTCTTATCACAGGTCTATGTGGTGGGGGCAGGCTATAGGAAGCATTAGATATTGTTGAAGAGATGAAGAAAAATAATTGCAAGCCATTCATACCTATACTTCATTGATCAGTGGACATTGTAAAGAAGGTAAACTTAAAGAGGCAAGGGAACTGTTCGACAAAATATGGAAAATGGGTTTAGCTCCAAATGTGGTCTCATTGATGGGCACTGTAAACAAATACAAATTGACTATGCTTTTGAGGCTATAGAGAAGATGGAAAAGAGTGGATGCAAAGACAATGTTCATACACACAATGAGTTGATCAATGGATTATGTAAACAAAGGAACGTGCAAAAAGTAGTGCAATTTTTTAATAAAATGGTTGAGAGAAATTTGACCCCAAATAATGTGACATATAATACTCTAATTGAAGCACATTGCAAAGAGTATCAAGTAGATATTGCTTATGATTTCTTTAAGATGATGAAGAAAAATGGATGTGAACTTGATGATTGGACTTATTCCATACTTTTCAGTGGACTTTGCAAAGAAGGAAAGTTGAAGCTAGCTTGCAAATTATTCAGTGAACTTCTTGAGAATGGCATTGCTCCTAATTGTGTAACATATACTGCTATAATTGATGGCTACTGCAAATCTAGGAAATTTGATATTTCCCTTGGACTATTCTACAAGATGTCTAAAATGGTCAAAAACCATATTCACATACTTATAATGCACTAAAAAATGGACTTTGCAAGGAAAATAGGGTCCTTGAGGCTGCTAAATTATTTGGTCAGATGTTAGAGAATGGGGTGCCTCCAACTTTGGTCACTTAGACAACCCTTATTGATGGAATATGCAAAGGAGGTTCTATGGATATTGCTTTTAAAGTCTTGGACAAAATGTTATAGGTAGATTGTCCCTCAAATTTCTACACTTACACTGCACTAGTTTATGGACTTTGGAAAGAAGGGAAACCAAAGGAGGTAGGAATATTGATTGGTGAGATGGAGGAGAAAGACATAACTCCAAATCTAGTAACATACACTTCATTAATTGATGGTAATATTAAAATAGGTAGAGTTGATCATGCATTTGATTTACTAGGTAAAATGATGAAGGATGGATGCATGCCTAATTATCGAACTTATTGTAAGCTTATAGATGGTCTTGTCAAAGAGAACAATGTGCAGCAAACACTAGCAATTTCTTATGAAGATGAACTTACTTCTTTTGATCATGATGGCTTAGTCAAAATCCAGGCCATGGATAACATGTGGAAGAATATGAAAGTTGGCATTGCTTTGCACCTTCTGGATAGAATGATGCAAAATTGTTGTCAACCCACTGTAGACACTTATACTACCTTGATAGTAGGATTTTCTAAAGCAGGTTGGATGCTTGAGGTAGGTCAACTGATAAAAATAATGCTAGAAAGAGGTCATTCTCTTGATGAATCAATCTACACAACTCTTGTTGATGGGTATTGCAAACATGAAAAATACATGGATGCTTTAGAAATTTTGGATAAAATGACCAAAAATAGTTATGAACCAAGCTTATCTTTATCCAATTTTGTGATTTATGGACTATGCATAGAATGAAAGGTAAATGAAGCAGAAAGGTTGTTTGAGAGTACTTTACAAAATGGATATATTCCTAGTGATGTAACTTTGACAATGCTAATTGATAGTCTTCTTAAGGGTGGCAAGACTGACAAATGTCTGAAGCTACTAAAAAGAATGGAGGAAAAAGTTCCAACCCAACATAGAATTAAAACTACCAACTCTATTTAAATTTTAAACCCAATCCAACCTACAAATTCCTATAGGTATAACACAAGAACTATGTTTTTCTAAAAGTGAATTTTATAAAAAGCATGTTAATAATGTCCAACACAAAATGCAACTCTATTTAAATTTTAAACCCAATCTAGCCTACAAATTCCTATAGGTATAACACTTGAACTATGCTTTTGTAAAAATGAATTTTATAAACAACCTGTTAATAATTTCCAACACAGAATGCAACATCGGATGTTTTATCCAACATAAAATGCCCCCTTTCCTTGAATGATATGATCAGAACATTTCCTTTGTAATTTTTTTGTCTTAACAGTCCACCTAAGAAAGCATCTCATCTTAACAGTCCACCTAAGAAAGCATCTCATCTATCACATCGGATACTGAAAACATCAAACTCAAATAGATTAGTTCAAAAGACTAGTGTTCTATTTCCAATGAAATCATGAATAAAGGAGAATCATACTTTTCAATCAAATAAATCCTCATTATTAACCAATCATAACTATGATAAAACAAGAAGTAACCTTTGAAATGTCAAAGTGAGTCTTAGAACAAGACCAAAACATGTTTGTAAAATTCTAGTTAAATTGGCAATGGTCTTCAAAGAAGTTGAAGCAACATATTTCCAAGCTATAAAACTATTAAGAATATAATGTACATTATTGACTAATAATGTACATATTCCTCCATAACATTGCTTAAAATAAACAAGGTCAAACTTGCACAAATATTCAAATGTACAGGCTCCAAAAAAGACCCTTCTCACCCTTAGTTTGCATTCCTTTGCTGAATAGATGTGTAGTTGTGTGTAAAATAAAAACATTGTTTATGCATTATTATAGTATTTTATTCTATGCTTTAGCATGCACAACTTGCAATCTTAATTCAATAGAAAAATATGTTAGTATGGCCAATTTTTGGATCATTCTATTTTAATTTTGGTTACAAAATGCTCCTGCCTTTGTTAATATCCCCTCTTAAAAGGTGTGTGAAAATTCAAGCCTCAAGCTGTTAGTATATCTAGCTCTACGTATATTGAGCACTCCATTATGTTCGGTGCCATTTTCTCTCTCACATTCATAAGGTACACAACAAAAATACAGTTATAAATGTCAATTTTTTATTATTAAAGGAAAAATTACTTTCTATGTAACTATTATTTTTTTTTTTACCAACATTGTTGCTAAAACTTAGCAAACACAATAAATTAAAACATGACTATTCTAGAACTTTTTGGAGGAACTATGCTGCAGTTGACATTTATAAGTATTGAGCATTAGTGGAGATAGATAAATTATTTTTTATGGATTGATGCCACTATTTATCTATTTTTGAAAATTTTAAAATATTGTAATTTTGTAAGATAGAAACTTGTCATGTTATTGTATACAAAATTTGATGTCCCAATCTCCCCATTTTATTATGATTTTTTAAATTTTATATACTTGTTTTATTTAAAAATATTTATTTGAAAGCCATATATTGATTAAAAAATTAAAGGTTGAATCATCATCATATTTATATATAAATAAAAAAATATCATTAAATTACAAAACGTTTGTTACAATCAAACCAGTGTCATCCACTCCAAAATTGTATGTCTAATATAAGAGAAATAATAATATAATATTATTATTTTTTCAATTGATTCACTAATATTCCCATAATATTATTTAGGGGCTATTATGTAGATGGTTGGTTATATATATATATATATATATATATATATATATATAGTTTAAACATTATATTAATTTTTTATAAGATATAAAATGATAGTACTTGAAGGAGTGTTAAAAATTAGAAAGGGTATAAATTTATTTTAAAGTAGAGAAGTAGAGAAGAAATGAGAACCCTAAGTAAGAAGGTAATGATAGTTAGCATGAGATTGACTAAAATGACAATAGTCAAGCTAATTAAGGATAGGACAAAGGGTGTGGCTAGAAAACTAAAAGTAATCAAAATAATGTGTAGAAGGAAACTATTAAAGAGAATTTGAAGATTACATACGAACAAGGCAAAAATCACTTAGAGTCTACTTTTGGTGTATTTTTTGTGATAGAAAAAGGAAGTGACACAAGATAAAGGTGTTAACGATGCATACATAGAGTGACACGTAAAAGGCATGAAGTGTACGAATTGGAATAATAGAGTGTACGTGTCAAAACAACCATATGGCAGATATTGCTGTACCATCTATATTTCGAATTAACATTTAATGTCATTTATTTCGTGGAGCATGGACTTGGAACACGTGTTCCTCATGCAATTTTAGGGTTAGTGATTATAATGCCAAGACAAATAGCTTAGAAACTCAGCTGGTTCCATCGAACCATAGCTTGCCCATTTCTGCAGCCAGTATTCATGAGCTGGTCTTTTCGGACCACACTAGGACTGAGACAGGGCCGACTTTATTCATCCAAGCTGACGAGTGTAGTTTAGCAAACTCTGGCTCAAACATGGTCGCTGCCACTCCAAAATATATTTCAACCACGCGCTCGGGTGTGAAACTGAGTTTTGCAAAATGAGAAGATTTCCACCACCTTTACACACAACAATGAGATGATAATTGTTTATCATCTGCCTAATTTTATTCTTTGAAATTATCTTAGTAGATCACAAAATGTTAACCAGAATGACCCACAATTTTTTTTTTAAAACTCCATAAATCAACGTTATTTGTTTGTTGTTTGAAATATTGAATAGCAAACAAGGATGTAATTGTGATACAAAATATTGCAGGCTAACTTACGTCTATGCTACTAGCATTATGGTGAGACCATTGTATATAAGCATATAGCAAACAATGCAAACCAGGCCGATGTTTACTCCAAAGGGACATGTAATAAAAAAAGATAGAGATAATGAACTACTTGAGGGAAATGATTGTAGGATATGTACAAAATGCATTTGTTGAAAAGGCTTTAGAAACTTTCAAGAAAATACAATTGGCATGTGTAAAGTTGTAAATGCATTTGCTAAATAGTATTTTTTATGGGAACTTTAGGACCTTTATACTAGTGATGTCAACTCTTTTAGGATGTATTCCTTGACATGACCAAATGCTACAACCTCAAACAAGTTCAATACACAAATTTTCCTCCAAATAGTTAAAAGCTTGAAGACTAGCTTTCTGCCTAAGCAAACCTTGTATATTAGCCATCAGAGAAAATTCGAATTTGAATTTTTTGAAAAAAACTTGGTAAGGAAAAAAAACATAAATTTCATGATACTTACTGATGTTTGTTCCTAAATAACTCTGCCATTTACAAAATTCCCCAAGGAATTTACAAAGGAATAAAAAATAGAGTGAATGCTCCTAGTTACAAAAGTGAACAAGTCAAAGAGCACTAGCAACAATGGCATCGTTATTACAAAAACATGCTATCACATTCTTATTAATGTTAGCACAATCACATACATAACTAATGTGAGAGCTTTACAACTCAATACAATAATTCCATCCTAGTTTTAGAAAAGGAGGCCTCTTTAAAATTTCCAAAAATTTACATTACACAACAATAGGACTCAGGGCAATTTCCAACCAACAACTCGCAATTACCAAATACATGTGCTTAAATTCTAATCACAATGGTAAACAACTATTCTTAATTACTAAAAACACATTCTTAGATTCTATTTACAATTTTGAACATAAAAGAGATGCTAAATGACACAATTTGTAGAAGACAATAACATGTGTAATTTTTTCTAATAGATAACTAGGAGGGGAGGCCACTATTGGGGAGCTAGGCTATGGCTCAAACCTAGGTCAACATTGGGAAAGTTTAAGGGCTTTAACACTAGACCCAACTCGCATGTCCTAATTAAGGAATTAATAACATTAAGATTGGAAAAAGAAGAAACTTGTGCTCAATTTAGATTAGGGCTTTAAGTTCCCAACTGTCAATGGTTCAATCACTTTCATCTTGGTGACATTTCCATTCTAGATGAGAGGCCCTTTGTGGAATTTTTCATTACTCAATGGTGTGACTACAAAGCTACTGTGAAAGAGAATGTATCTAGGGTTCATGATTCTAAAATGAATTATTCTTTAACATAAGTACCAAAGCCAAACTATCATTTATTGAAAGACAAAGCAAAGAATGTTGTTCTGGGCTTGACTATGGATTTCCTAAACACACTCTACCATGAAAGAAAAGTTTAATGTGAAACTAAAGGATATAAATCAAAAGAAAAGAAAACAAATATTAATGGATAGGAATACCTCTCCTAGTGCATGCACGAAGATATTGTAGATGTTTGTTTGTTTGCTTTCAATTTTAAACTATTGGATTTCCTAAACACACTCTACCATGAAAGAAAAGTTTAATGTGAAACTAAAGGATATAAATCAAAAGAAAAGAAAACACATATTAATGGATAGGAATACCTCTCCTAGTGCATGCACGAAGATATTGTAGATGTTTGTTTGTTTGCTTTCAATTTTAAACTATCAGCTTTCAATTGTTGGTTTGTTTCCTCTTAATTTTAAACTGTCACCTATGCAAAGTCGAATATTGTTAATAATACAAGCATACTTAACAAAAAGAGTTTGTGAATCTTTTTAATTGAACACATGAAATGCTTGAACTACCATGTGTTCTAGGGATGTGACAAATTATGCAGGTGTTAGTGATAATGAAGCCTTAGTCATTGCTACTTTATCACCATGTTGCTCTTCACTAGTAATATTTAGATTTCTTTACAACTCCATAAAGAAGCAGTTGTACCCACCACATTCATTCCAACTAGTGATGCCCACTATTATAGCATGTTGGCTTTCCATCTACCCACTATTATTGCCATTATATTTCATTACAACTCCATAAAGAAGTAGTTGTGCCCACCACCTTCATTCCATCTAACAATGTCCACTATTATCACACACTAGCTTTCCATCTACCCACTATTATCACCAATATGATAATGTTACTGTATAAATCACCCATATCCGGCAAAAATTTCTTGCCAATAATATTTAAGAAAATACATTTGTTTAAAATGTTTTGTTATATAATTTACATCTACACTATAACAATATGCAAAAAATATTAACTCTTATTGGTTAGAAACATAATTATTAATAATAACTAGTTAAACAACTAGGGTTGCCTATAGTTCCCTAAGTGATAATTACTAATATGTGTAAGATACTTATTGATATTAAAATTTTGAGATTCAATTTAATCTAAGAAAAAATAGATTTAAAGGTTAGATTACTAACATGTTAAAATAATTATAGAAGAATTATACAATTTCAACTTAGCTTAATAGTATTAATATGTGTAAGATAATTATTGATATTGAAATTTTGAGATTCAATTTAATCTAAGAAAAAAAATATATAATAGATTTAATTTAAAAAAATATAGATTTAATAGTTGGATTATTAACATCTTAAAATAATTGTGATTTTGAATTTTTGAGATTCAATTTGGTTAAAATAGTTAAATTGGATTAAATAAAAATTTTGACATACAATTGTTACTTAGCTTAATGGTTAAATTAAATGAAGTTTTAATATAGAATAATTAACAATTTCCAATTTTAACTTTGTTGGAAAAAAAATGCCTAAAAAAAATTAAAAAAATTGCAAAATCAAAATATTATGTTAATTTCGTAAAATCCCCCTTATGGCCTAAATTTGTTTAGCCAATTATATTCAAGAAAAATAATTTTTAAAGTTAGAAAAGTTAAAAAATATGCATTTAACTTTAGAAAAAAACTTCAAATATAATGTATGAAAGAAAATAATCAATTTTGATTGGTTGAAGTTTAAAACATTAATAATTGATCTGGTGGTGCCTATATACCCTTGCCAGGAACTAAAAATTACAAATCTCTTAATTTTATAGTTAAAAATCTAAAACAACCACCCTTAAATTGAAATTCTATAAAATAGATTTAAATTAAAAAATACAATATATTGAAGAATATAATTATCATTTTGTGAAGTGGACCCTTAAAATGTGGAGAACGTTTATAATAGAATGATTTATCTTTTACTCATGTTTTCCATGGAAGTTGTGCCCTTTTATTTTACCATGACTAAGATATTATAAAGGATAATAAATTCAATTTTTATCAAATAGATTTAAATTAAAAAATACAATATATTGAAGAATATAATTATCACTGTGTGAAGTGGACCCTTAAAATGTGGAGAATGGTTACAATAGAATGATTTATCTTTTACTCTTGTTTTTCATTGAAGTTTTGTCTTTATATTTTGCCATGACTAAGATATTCAAAGGATAATAAATTCAAATTCTATCAAATAGATTTAAATTAAAAAATACAATATATTGAAAGATATAATTATCACTGTGTGAAGTGGACCCTTAAAATATGGAGAACAATTATAATAGAATGATTTATCTTTTACTCATATTTTTTCCATTGAAATTATGTTTTTTTATTTTGCCATGACTTAAGATATCCAAAGAATAATAATTATTCTGGTAATACTTAAAGGTGTTGAATTTTAACAGATGACCTCAATATGATTTGACAAGGAGGTAAAATTGTTTTGGAGACAAGTTTGACGGCAAAAAAAAACGCACTGACAAGTTCACTTATACAAAAATCTATCCACTAATTAATTATATTTGTTATTTTATATATTATATTAAATAAAATATTAATTTTTCAAAAATGGTTTTTAACAGATTATAAATTCTTTAATGCATACAGTTGTTTTGTCAACAACACAAATAATAATTGTAAATCCCAATAAAGCTAACCTCACCCAAACAATTCGTTACGATTAAAAATCAAGCCCCCACTCACGCTGTGTTGGACACTGTTCCCTATAAATTCAATCACATTTACCCATTTCTTCACATTCGTTTACCAAACGGTTAACACTAATCTCAGACTGTAGTCAAATGCTTCTGAAATCTAAAATAAATACAAATTCCCAGCAAAATATATTCAAGGCAGGAGAGTTCAAATACGGTAACAATAAAACTTACCTCTCACTCTTTTTACTTTTTAATGAGACGGCAATTAAAACCTGTTTTAAATCACTCTTTTTTAATACATAAATTATTAAAAATGGCGTTGTTCGCTACAGGAAGAATTGAAAGATAACAGAAGTTCCATTCTATTACTTGGTGCATACCTCTGGTTTGTGATTCTTCTTTCTTGCATTTGTCTCGAGTATTTGCATTTCGAAATCAAAACTGAACTTTTTTTTTGGCTTCCGTTCTCCCATATCATTGCGGCGAAAGAGCTACTTCAATATTGACCACAAGAAGAGAATGAGGCCTACAAAATGGAGGTCAATCTCATAGCAAAAGTACATATTAGAATGCATGTGGACTAGTGGAACCACAAAACCATCTCAGCTTTGTGGGTTTCAGTATTTGCACTTGGAAACCAATATTAAATATTTTTGGCTTTCATCCTCCCATACCTCTCTTTGTTACAACGATATGGGAGAATGGAAAGTTTCAAAATATAAATACCGAAGCTCACATAGCTGAGATAGTTTTCTGATTCCACTAGCCTACATGCATTCTAATATATACTTTTTTTCTCAAAAATGACCTCCATTTTGTAGGCCTCCATTCTTTGCTTGTGCTCAATGATTGAAAAAATTATTTACTAACTTGCAAACTTCACTCGATCCATTGAGAGCTTTCAAGTGCAACAACCCGCATGCACTCTAATATCTGCGTTTTGCCTACACACCCTGATTGTGCTCTCCACCACAGGAAAACATTCAAGTAGCTCCCTTCGCCTTGCGCTCTCCTCTACACTCAATGGAAGAATTAACCTGGGCAATAAAAAGAAAATTAAGGTTTGTAATGGTAATGCCAAAAAAGGGGGATAAAAAATCAGAGAAAATCTAATTCATCACTTGAGATTAGCAGTCAGAAACTCTCTGCAGAGATAAAATAATCCATTACTTGAGATCATGACAGAGTAGAAGGTTTTACGCATTGACAAAGGCTAATCTATCAACTACGAATAAAAATATTGTTTTCCTCTCTGTAGAGATAAAATAATCCATTACTTGAGATCATGACAGAGTAGAAGGTTTTACGCATTGACAAAGGCTAATCTATCAACTACGAATAGCCCTCTTTGTTGAGATAGCTTTCTGATTCCAATAGCCTACATGCATTCTAATAAATGTTTTTCTCTAAGGTTGGCCTCCATTTTATAGGCCTCCGTTCTCTGCTTGTGCTCAATGGTCAGTAATTATTTACTGACCTGTAAACTTCCACTCGATCCATTGAGAGCTTTCAACTGCAACAACCCACATGCACTCTAATAGATGATTTTTTCCTACACACCCTGCTTGTGCTCTCCACCACAGGAAAACATTCAAGTAGCTCCCTTCGCCTTACGCTCTCCTCTACACTCAACGGAAGAATTAACCTGGGCAATAAAAAGAGAAAATTAAGGTCTATAATGGCAATGCCAAAAAAGGGAATAAAAAATCAGAGAAAATATAATTCATCACTTGAGATTAGCATTCTGAAACTCTCTATAGAGAAAAACTAATCCATTACTTGAGATCAATGGTATTTTACGCAATCACAGTAAAATAAGCCAATGATCATGACAAAGAAGTTTGTACGCATTGATAAAGGCTAATCTATCAACTACAAATAAAAATATTGTTCTCCTCTTCTAAAAACCTAGTACAACGGAAGAGTGTTGTTTCCTGGTCTGTAAGAAACCTCCTCTATGAGGATGCAGAGAAAAAAATTCAAAAGGTCGCCACTCTTTCTTCTTCCTGGACATGAATTCATAAAGTTACGAGTTAATACAGATAGGTTTCATAATGCAATGATTTTCTTATCAAATAAGAAAAATTGTTAGAGAAATTCTATTACTTACCTCTGCAAAAATCTTTTCATCCAACTTCTTTGATTGTGCAGGGATTTCGGGAGCTGTAAAATATATTTCTATATCAACGGATAATTTAGAAAAAAGAAATCTAAACAAATTATATTTTGTATAAAATTTAAAGCCACATGATTCTTTTTAGACTGTGTAATCTAAGGTAAAATCAAGGTTAAGGTAATAAAGAATTAAAACTAAATCCCGAAAGTCCTAAACCAACAATGAAGCACAATCCAACATAGAAATATAAACATGAAGCAATATTACCTATGCCATGGTTGTGTGACCTCCATTGTCCTCCATTTTGCTTGAATATGATGAATTCCCTCATATTTGAGCATGCAACAATAGACTAATGACAATGACAGCAAAATATTGAAGTATTGTAGTTGTCTCCCTTGATGGCAATAGTCTAGGTATGTTGAAATGACATTGATAGGTATTTTTAATAGAAAGTCAATTTGGAATGAAGGGCTAAGATTCAACGCCAATACGATATGTCAATCAATGGCTAAGAATGAAAGTTGTAGTATGAAATAGGGTTAAGGTTAAATTAGGGAAAAGATAAGAATGAATGGCTGAGATTGAATTATAAATTTATTCAATCAACGGTGGAAATTAAATAAGACATGAAGAGATAAGAATGACATGGATAAAGATGTTGTTGGGGGATTTTAAATGATTATAAAATTATTAAATGAGAAGACATGTGGAAGGTTGACTTTTTGATTAAATAATAATTTACTTCAAAAGTGGGAAAAAAGGAAAAATTAGTAGTCAATTAAGACTGATGAATAATTAAATAATTGAGATTAGTAGGAAGGTGATAATAATTAAATTATAGAGAAGAAAAGACATTAGTATTTATTTAATTATAGATGAAAAAAGACATTAGTCATGTAATTAAATAATAAAAAAGGGAAAATAAAAGAAAGCAATGAATTAATTAAATAATTATTTAATTAATAGAGAAAATATGATGTTAGATAATAATCAAATAATTAAAATTATTTAATTATTTGAGACAAAAGGGGAATGATAAAGAAAAATACTATTTGCGGGCCTAAGACAATTTTTAGTGTCTACGTTTTTCCCTTTTTTAATGCAATGCAATTTATCGCATTGTATCAAATAAATTTAGTCAAAAATATGCCCCATTATGTCATGGTGAAGGCGGGATAGACCTATGCCCTCTTGTAAAAATTTTTCAATTTTTGAAAAATTTGAAAAATTATTCTGATAAGCAAGTCTAATAGGCATGAATACAAGGATTGATGAAAAGAATGTTAGCAAGAGGAAAATTTTAACATGGAGTTAGTGGAGACAAAGAACTATTGATATTTTGCTTTATATATGCTAGGCATTGCATTAATCATCATTTGATAGTAAAATATGACAAATGGACAATAAACACCATGGTATGGCATAGACCAAGGTGTGAAAAGTCATCCACTTGCAAAAACAGACAGTTGAAGAAAAAGAATGTCCTAACTCATACAAAGAGAAAAGTTACCTCGGTATTTTTTGCAAGACAATCCACAAATAACAATCAAAGAAAAGGTGAATCATGAGATATCATCGCTCCTCTAAATCCTTCATGAGACATCTTCGAGGTGGCTACTAACACGACCCAAAAGACAAAATAAAAAAGATAATAAAAATTAGACCAATAAAGTCACAATCATTCTGATTATTTTCCAATAAGTGTTTGTCGAAATGTGGTTGGCTAATTGTTTGACATGTTGATTGTTTGACTATGTCTAGTTTGAGGAGGGGAAACATGTCATATAAGATATCAATTCTAGTTTCAATCATGTAACCACTTGTATAGGGCAAATGACGGAGTTGGATGATGACAATGTTTAGTTTCAAGAAGGACACATCATGTATAAGACAAGTGTCATGGTTTATTGTCATGATGTTTATTTTATGTTTGACTGATTTAGGTAATTGACTAATTTGACTTGAAGAGTTGTTGGATAATTTTTCTTGTAGATTCGTGGTTTTATTGGGGTTTTGATGACTGTATCACATATGATAACAATGTCTGACTTATTGTGACTAAGTCGAAAAAACCTAAAGGACCAACCTATGGGACCTCAAGGGCTCATCGACTGATGGCCTTGCCTACATAACAATGTGCAAAGACCTTGTAGTTCGATAGGATAGGACTTTATTTTATTGACTAAGGACTGCATCATGACCAATTTTACTCAACAAACCCTAAAGGACCGACCTAATGCCTCGAGGGCTCATTGACTGATGGTCTTGCCTACGTTATACATGTAGAGACATCATAATTTGATTGGACTTAGACTGACATGACTGAATCTAACTATATCTTAGGGATTTTGAAGATTATTTGGATGTTTTTGTGTTTTTAGCATGTTTTAATTTTTGTAGATTTTTGAGAATATTTAATTTTTGTCTTTTTGAGATTTTTTTTTTTCATCTTTTTGGGAATATAATGACCTCTAATGATAAGTGTAGAATTGAATGAGGGCGTAGGCTAAGTACTTTCCCCCAGTTGAGTATAAGACTAATTTATTAAGGGTGGAATGGGATAGGTTTACTATAGATGGATATGGAAGGTGAAAGGACGAATAATGCCAATCATTTTTAGTCTATGACAAAGAGAACAAAGCATTATTATGGAAGGTATGGAGAGTGTGAAGGATAATTATTATGGGCAATAGGTGGAAAATCAGATCAAGTGATGGTAGATGATCGAGTGAAGATCGACTACACATGGTGCTTGTTTTCCAAGTTTTCACCATGGTATTTTCCAAAGTGCCACCGAAGTGATTTTCACTATTGGATGAATTATTTCTCTTTACTATTTTCTTATTTTTTGATTTTTTTGGTGTCACCAAGATGCTTATTTGACAGTTTTTCATCAAGGTGATGATTTTTTAAATATTTTTTTTGTATTTTTTAGGTTATTGACATGGTTCTCTAAAGCTAAGTGTAGAATTTGTGCAAGTGAAAACTATTGATAGGCTCTAACAAGGGTTCCCCTTCAAGATTTGAAAGCTAATATGCTCTTGATCCATAGATTGTCGTGATGATGTAGGATGACAATGTCAAACGAAGGGATTTGATTTGAACAAAGGATGTGAGTGGTAGATATGAAGGGTGGTAAAGGTGGTGGAAAAAGGAGGCTAGGGAATGATCCCTAATGCACACACTACATAGGCCATGAAGCTTGAGATGAAAAGGAGTTTGGGAAACTAATGAGTTATTATACATGAAGGGGTCATCATCAAAGGTCCATCGAGAGACATTTCCAATAGAGGTGGAGTGACATGAAGGATGTGTACATATGGATGTACTCAGTAGAATGTATGGAATAAGTGAAAGCGATGGGAATGGAGACATTGGATCAACAAGCTCTTCTTTTGTCATGCTGCTTTGATAAATGCCCCCAATGATTTTTTATGAATAGGCATAATTGGAGATCAACTTTTCCTTGCTTACACTCTTGACTTGTATTTTTATCTTTGATTCATCCAATAGCTTTTTATTTTGACAAAAGGACTTGTCTTGATCTTTCTTTCTTTGTATTCTTTCTTTTGGTTCTAGATATCCTTGTAAAGAGGGCACTTTTACATTTGATTCTTGAGCTTGATCCTTTTTATTTTTGACTTGTTGATCCATGTCTATGAGGTGGGTGGATGTGAGTGAGATGGATGACGTGACAAGAATGTTTAGTTGCTAGAAGAGAATGATGATATACTCAATGGGTTCTTTGAGATTAGCCTTGTCGATACTGTTAACATCAAAGGAAGCTTGTACACCCTTAATGAAGTGGCAAGAAGACATAGAAGAGGCAACAAAAGAAGATGAATATCCTAACCTAGGTTGGTAGAAATGGAGGGATGATGGTTTGAAAGGTGGAGAAAGATGATCTAGGATATCCTCAGTAAGGTCATGATAAAAAAGTGGATTATCATAAATATCATGGTCAAACATGGCATTATTATGGATATGAAAGGATTAGGTTGAAGTGGATAGGGTAAAGATCTAGATGTATTGTTAGGATCCCAAAAAGTTTCAATCCAAGCATGACCATCTGTTTACATATTTTCTAAAGCTAACTTATCATCGCCCTTGGAAGTAGTATTAATATTTTGATCTATAGGTGATTTTTCAGCACAAGATGAACTTCCCATGCTTTATTCTCCACATCCCATGTCATGGACATGGACCTTGGTGTTTTATGGTGTGTTAAATGAAGTAGGAGATTTGGTCAAGGAAGATGGATCAATGTAATGTGACAAGGTGGAGGACAAAACTTCCTGGTTGATGGGCACTTGGAATTGAGTAGTCCCTTTCAGATTCTTGTAGTATTGAAAGGGGTCAGGATCATCAACTCTTTTAATCTAAGTACCATTATGGGGAAACTTTAGGAATTAATGGTATGTGGATGGAATGAATTTTATGGCATGGATCCATGGTCAGCCAAGGAGGAGGTTATATAGGAGATCAAGGTCCAAGACTTGGAATGTGGTGTCCAACGTTGCAGGTCCAACTCTGATTGGTATTGTTATCACACCCTTGGAGGAGTGCTCTTCATTGTTGTATTCTTTTATGATAATTCTCTTTGTTGTGTCCACATAAGCTTCAAAGAAACCTACTTCCTTAACCAGTTTGAGGGTGTAAATATTTAATCCTACTTTGACATCTACAAAGACTCATCTAATTTTATGTTTATGAACAAAGACTTCTAGGTGTAAGGGGTTGTTACGACTAGACTTTTAAGATGAATAGTATTGATCTAAAAAAGTTATGTGATGGGTATTAGCCAAGTAGCTCACCATTTCCTCAAAGCGATTGTCATCAAGGTTAGTTGGAATGAAGGTTTCTTGTAATGCTTTGTCAAAAAAATCTCTATGCTTAGTGGATATCTGAAGTAACTCTAGGATGGATATTTGAGTAGGTGCCTTCCCCAAGTGGTCTAATAGATTATATTATGGATTTTTTTGTGGTTTACGGGGAGCACCTTATATGGTCACCTTGGTTCAGCGTGTGTTTACTACACATTCTAGGGTATTTTGAATGGTAATGGTATTTGACATGGTTGTCTATGGCTCAAATATGATTTATGGTCTAGTAGTCAAAAGCAACATTGGTATAGTTAGTGGGATTATTGGTCTTTGAACCTAAACTAGAGGGCTTTCCTCTCCCATGGTCTTGCAATGAATTCTTAAAAATTGTATGATCGTTATTAGAGGCCGGTTGTTGACCATCTATTTCTATGACACCCTTTTCAATTAGGTCCTAAATGATGTTTTTGAGTTTTTTGCAAGATGGGGTTTTGTTTCCATTAGCACAGTGGTAATCGCAAAAGGAATTATCATCCCAACACAAAGGTTTGAATTTCCCTATATCATAAGGTTTTTCCTCAGGAAGTTGTATGAATTTTGACTACAAGAGTTATTTTTAGACAAATTCAATATGTTTCCCAAGGGGAGTGTATTTGCATCCTATCAAAAAACTCCTTCGAGGTATTTTTTCTTGAGTGTTTTTAAGGGAATTTTCTACTTGTTTAGGGACACATGATATATTGTTTGATGTATTAGGTCATTTGAGTGTGATGGTAGGACCAATATGTATTTTCTTAGCATCAACAACTCTGTCATTGGTGGCATTCATGTGTTGGGCCCAATATTTACTTGTCATTTGATGTGCCTTGGGTGTTTTGAGTTTTTTTGTATGTCTTAAGTTCCTCTTTCACAATGAGGACCTTATCAAGTATGGTGCATTTTCCCACTAGGTCAACAAATGTGGTACAACAATGGGCTTGCAGTTGATATTTCAAGTCTGTGGTCAAGTTTTTGATGAACATGACAATTCCCTATTTTTTGGGAATCTCAAGAGGAAAAGAACTAGCCAAGATCCCCCATCATTGGAAGAAAGCTATAAATGACTCAAATTCTTCTTCTTTAGTGTGAAATAGTGTGGCTATGTTGATGTTAGTTTCAATGTTATAGCAAAAGTGAGCAACAATTTTTTTTGCTAGTTCATCCCATAATTAGATGCCTAGAGATCGGTGAGCAAACCATTCTAGTGCTTGTATTGGGGGACTCCTAAGGAATAGTCTCATGAGATATGTCTATTTGGATGCAATGTTTAACAAATCCATGTGGAATTCTCTCATGTGTTTAGTGGGGTTTCCCTTTTCTCTATACTTGGGTAAATTTGGCATGACATAGTTAGGAGGAAAGGGTGGCATGTATATCATTCTATCAAATGGGTGGGGACACAACTCTTGTGCTGAGTATGTCTTTTGTTTGAGAATGTCATGTTTTCCACTTGTTTTTGCAAGGAAATCATCTGATTGGCTAAGACATCAACTTGTGTGAGGGATGTGTCCCTTGCATTTGTAACTGCATTGTGATATGGGTCCATTTGCATGTTTTGCATTCCAATGTTGTGGGTGGATGATTTGGTGTTGATTCAAGGTATGTATAATGTGTTTTGATTTGGGATGTTTTGAGTTTGGATGTGTGGTATTTGAGTTTGAATATATGTGGTATTTGGGTACGTGCAAGATCATGATGGGCTAAAAAGTGGCAATATGGTGGGAATGTGTAGGGTATGTGGCTAACGACTTTTTTTAACCCAAAATTGATGAAACAAAAAGGGTTTTTAAAGGAGATTCTCAGATTTCCACCAATATAAATTATGCTTTACTTTGAATTTAATTAGTAATTATTATTCATTTTCTATTTGAATTACGACTAAAGTCCTGATTAATAGGTTCATTGAAAAACATCTATAGCTTTCAAATAGTATCACATTTTTTGAATCCAAAATATGCGTCGCATTCTATGCTTCACATACTATAGGATTAAAAAAATAAAAAATGAATTTCATGAAGTTTTGACCAAGTTAAGGTGGTTAGACACACAAGTTTATATATTTTTTAAAAGTTGTAATAAAAAAATCATAATTAATTATTTACTTAAAAAATTACAAAAAAATATGCATCACATTGGGACATGATTCCTCTACTTATATATAAAATATTATAAAAATTATTATCATTTTATTGTGGCTAGGGTCGACATACACCTACTTTTTATTTTTTCCCTGAAATTTAAATACTACTGCATTGAAATTTCAAATTTTCACTGAATAGATTTCTTTTTTTTTAAAATAAACCTAGTATTTTAGAAACCACATTAAATTTTCTATAGATTTTATTCTTACATATTTTGGAAATAATATAGATAACTTATTCAAATTTTTATATCAAGTTGCCTAACTCTGATTTTTCTAATTTTTTTGCCACTTAAGGGCCTGCTTTTTCCATGATGATCTTCCACATACCCATTTGATTTTGAATATGTGGTATGTATGAGGTGAAATTTTGGATCATGTGTGATGTGGTTGTATTGGATTACATTTGGAATGGATTGGAAGTATTTTGACCTTGTGTGTATTAATTGTTGTATTGGTGAAAAGGCCCTTGTGTTTTTGTTTGTTGGGGAAAGCATGTGTTACTAACTTTGTGAGGCATTAGTGTTTGAGGTTTTTTTCTTAGACCCACAAATATGAATCCTATTCCTCTTACTTTTTCCAAAAGGATTTGAGGATTAGGCGTTCATGGCCCTAGATGTTCCAAATGGATTAATTGTGTGGCCAAAAGGTCATGACATGGGTTGTGTAATTGATTGTGCCATGGGTTGTGTCTTGTTGATTGTCATAGAATCTTGTGTTGACCCTCCTAATGGCATAGAAACATTTATTTTCATAGGGATATTAGAAACTTTAGAAGTGGATTTGTAATTTCCTTGAATTTGTTTAGTCCCTGTGTTTGGCATTGGTTCTACTTGAAGTGTATTGATATCAAAGCCATGGGGAAGTTTAGCTCCACTATGAAAAGGTTTTTCTAGGCAGTTTAGCCACATCGGGGTCTTGGGAGGTTGCTTCTACTTCATCCTTAGTTATGTACTTGGTGTTGTATTTTTCAAAAGGAGTATGTGGCATAGGTGCCTCATTAGATGAGAATCCAAGGTTCAATTTGCTACTATAGTTGTAAAGGTCATCATCATCATTGAAGAAGTCCATTTCCTTTCTCTTCCTTTGTGATCTTGTTTGGACCGTAAAAGGACTTGCAAGTGTGAGATGAGTGGGATATGAAGTGTAAGAAATGATAATTCAAAGGTGTGACATAAGTCTAAGGTATGCAACCTATACTATCTTTTTGGATTTTTCAAGATATAAGGTATGCCAAATGATGATGTACCAAGATTAAAGACACAAAGTGAAAATGGTCAAAATGTAGATAGGATAATGTCACAATGATCAAAATCTATGGTATGTCTAGGACTAAAGTATTCCAAATGTAATGCAAATGTGAAATGGTGATAAAGGGGAATGGTATGACTAATGATACAACAACTAAGTAGTTTTTTGGAAAAACTAAGGTAAGGTCACTAACCAAACTAAGATAGCCAAAGTGACAAATCTAATTTTCAAGAGCTCAATGATGACAAAGACTGAAATGATGAAAATTTGACAAGGTGGCCTCAAACTAGACTGGAAAGTTTAAAGAACCAACCTAAAAGACTAAGGATTTTATTGATTGAAAGATAATGTCAAGATAAATTTGAATTTTTTACTATGGTTTTCTCTAGAGTTTGGAAAATTTCCAAATCTAAAGTCTAAAACAAGGTGTATGCAAGCTAGTAAATGACCTAAAGTTTGATCTATGATGGATGCAAATAATGAAAAGGTGAGCTAATGGATGGAATGAAAATGACATGTTTGAGAATCACAAGTTTGTGGTCTGATAGCAAGAATGCAATCAGGAATTGATCAGAAATCAGACTATTCCAAGATTCCCTAAAAAATTTAGCAACTAGCAATTGCGGTGTTCTTAGTGTCGAATGTGGTGTTACGAGCATAAATTGTGGTGTTATGAGAAGAAATTGCAGTTAACAGTGACAGTTGTGGTGAATAGCTTATTTTTTTCCTAGTTTGACTAATTTTTATTGATTTTTGTTCTATTTTTTGTGGAATTTTGTTGGTAAACACAACAAACAATCTTAAAATAGTGTCTTGGCTAGTCTTGAGTGTTAAAAGGTGTTATCATAATGTGTATTCTCAGATGTTATTCACCTAAATTTCCTTGGGTCTATCACAAATCAAATACAATTCACACACATAAAGCACTTGTTAGCCCTAAGGTCAATGTCTAATGATAACACTCTTAGGCCCATGCTAGGAATCTTTGTCGATGCAATTGAGGGACACCCTTTTGGGTTATGTTTGTAAATCTTCTCTGTGAAATTGGATGGATAAGGGCCTCTTGGAATGGAAGGATGACCCAAATCACCCTCTCCTTGGAAAGTTACAAGTATAACAAGTAACTTATGCTAAGCCAAGGATTCTCGTCTTACTCAATGGAGCAAAATGGTGAGTGTTAAAATCTTTGAGGTACGGTGTGCTTCCACTGCACTAAAAATGTCACCAAAACTCAATCAAAAGGGTGGCCTCTAACTAATTTTTCTTTTAGTCACAAATTAGGGATATACCTCCCAACAAGTGGAACGACTGGGTGGCAAGGTTAGTTGGACTCGAATTTCCCCTAATCTTTTAATATACCAGCCTAAGGAAAAAATTGGTTGGGGTCACCAAGGATTTTTATGTATGGATGTATCCCACATTGGTAGGCCCACTCTAATGGGGTATACCAAAGAAAGACAAGAACAATGCTTTTGATCTCTAAGATCACTCAAAGCATGAGGAGAGAGAATACACAATGTATTTGACTCACACTAGCAAGAGTTCATTAACCTTAATAAAACCAAATGTGTGGTGTGATAGTGCAAATTTCAAGATATGTTTTGATTCTCAAGATCACTCAAGGTGTGAGGGAAGAGAATACACACCTCAAAAAAAGCAAACAAATCACAAGAAAATGAAGACAATGGTTCTTTTTATGTCCCAAATCCAAATGTGAGAGTTGCAAAGATACTTGATGCAAATTATTTGTTATTTTTAAGACCAATGAGTGTGAAAATGCAAGTTTTTTTTAAGCCAAATGCGTGTAAAATGGAAGAATTTTGTTAATTTTAAGACCAATGAGTGAAAAATGCAAGGTTGTTGTTCATTTTATACCCATGAATGGGAAATGCAAGTTAATTTTAAGCCAAATGAATGAGAATGCAATTTAATTTTAAGTCCAATGATCACGAAAATGCTAAAAGATATTGCAAAATGAAAACAACATAAAAAAAAATTAGAAATACTAAATAAAAAGGTCTCCTTCCACCTAAGCCACACATTGTTTAAACCAAATATCAATAGTAGAAAAATCCCTAGACTACTGAATGCAAAAGACATAAACTAAAAATTCCTAATAAAATGTTAAATTATGAGAAGCAGGCAATTGCGGTGTAGAGACTGACAAATGCGACTCACTGGCTTTTGATAGATGTAGTGCAAGAAAAACCACTATGGTTTCTAGAATGGTGATTGTGAAAAAATAGATGCAGTGAATCCCTTAATGATTGTTGTGAATCCCTAATAAATTGCATCGCATAGACCTGAAGTTTCAAAACACTAAAAAATTGACACAATTTTACAAAACCAGAGACTACTATGATGCAATTATGATGTTAGAAGGTGAAAACCAAAACCAAAAACTAAAAAAAAAGGATTACTCAAAAATAAAGTCGATGAAGTGATTTTCTTGAATTCTGGACAGATGTAGCATTTTGGCTAGTGACTGCAGTGCACCAGATTTTGGTGATTGTGTCGTTCAGACTTGCAATTGTAGTGCAAAACGGGAATTTCAAAATTTCTAAAATTTTCTTTAAAATATGTTTAATCCACGTTAGGTTCACCAATATAATCTAGGGTAAAATCAAGGTTAAGATAATAAAGCATTAAAACTAAACCACTAAAGCTCTAACCAACAATGAAGTACAATCCAACATAGAAACATAATCATAAAGCAATATTACTTATGCCATGGTTGCTTGACCTCCATTGTCCTCCATTTTTCTTGAATATGATGAATGCCCTCAAATTTGAGTATGGAACAATAGCTTAATGACACTGATATAGAAATATTGAATTATTGTATTTGTCTCCTTTGACGATAATACTCTAGGTATGTTGAAATAACAATGATAGGTATCTTTTATAGAAAGTCAATTTAGAATGAAGGGATGAGATTAAAATCCAATAAGATATTTCAATCAATGGCTAAGAATGAAAGTTGTAGTATGAAATAGGGTTAGGCTAAATTAGGGAAAAGATAAGAATGAATGGTTGAGATTGAATTATAAATTAATTCAATCAAGGGTGGAAATTGAATGAGATGTAAAGAGATAAGAATGACACAGATAAGGAGGTTGGAATGGAAAAAGAGTTTGTTGGATTACTTTAAATGATTATTAATTATTTAAATAAGGAGCTGGGAAAATAAATAATTAAATAATGGAAACAATATTTAATTATAGAAGACATGTGACAGGTTGATTTTTTTATTAAATAATAATTTAATTCAAAAGTGGGAGAAAAGGACAAATTAGTAGGCAATTAAATAAATAAAATTTATATAATTTATGGAAGAAAAGGCTAATAAATTATTAAATAATTGAGATCATTATTTAATTATAGTAGGAAGGTGATAATAATTAAATAAATAAAATTCCTTTAATTAATCAAAAAGGGGAAATAAAAGAAAATAATAAATTAATTAAATAACTAAAATTATTTAATTAATAGAAGAAATATGACATTAGACAATAATCAAATAATTAAAATTATTTAATTATCGGGGAGGAAAGGGGAATGATGAAGAAAAATAGCATTCACAAGCCTAAGAGAATTTTTAGTGTCTACAAATTGATTACCCTAAACTAGGCTTAGCTTGCACACTTAATATGAACAATTTTATTGAATACATGGGCTCTAAATTGTATTCATTGATCTAGCATCGAGTTTTATTTCTTTGTTAAATGAGTCTTGTAATTTAACTCAATGATTAGAATGAATCTTTTGAATGTTTTTTTTAATATTATCTAAAGACAAGAAAATATTAAGAGTAAATAATATATAAGATAATTTAATACACACACAATACCTTCACATAAAACATTTCTTTCTCCTCAGATAAAGCTTGAAGTAGAGTGCACCCCAATTCCATCTAGTTTGTTCTTTGATGTATTAATGGAAGAAATAGATAAAAATTGTAACAACATAATAGTAGCAAGAGAGAAGATATACAAATGAGATGAATGATCTCTAATTTATAGAATTTTCATGAGATATATCAAGCACAAGATGGATTGGTTAATGGATGGATAGGATTGAACAAGGATTGTAGCTTGGATCAAAAGTTATATTCATGTGACAAGTGTCACATTATCTATATAAGGGTTGGATTTATGAATGGATTAGGGAAACATCCTTATGTGAATGGTTAGGATTTGGAGATGTACTATGAAATGAATAGATGATATGAAAAGTTAGATTGACTTTTAAAAGTTTTCTAGATTCAATGAATCTATAGAGGCTCTTAGTTAGTCATGGTAGAGGGACACTTGTCACATGATGAGAAATTCATATTGTGATCTAGGTGAATGAATTTAATGATTAGTATTAAATGGGAAAAGACCGGAGAATAAAGAAGAATTATATATTGGAAGAAAAGGTAATGGGAATTGATTAGCTCAAGATTAATTAATTAATTTAGTTGGAGGGTTTTGGGATAAGAGTAATGGATAAATTAATTAAATAAAAAAAATAAAATTCATTTAATTAATTAGCTAGGAAAAGGGTGGATAAAGATGATGAATGAATCAATTAAATAAATAAATAATATTTATTTAAATAAAGTGTGGAATAAAGGTGAAAGATAAATTAACTAAAAAAATAATAAATGATTATTTAATTAATGGTTTAATAATAAATATTTTCTTAATTAATGGCTAGAATGAGGAAAAGGTCAAGTGTGGTCAAGATATAGTGGATAGACAATGGATAAGGATTAGTGGCATGATGCCTAAGTCACTAGTGAGGATGGGGATGGATGAGGAGGAGGTTTGTCATTCCCCCTTGTGACAACATGCATATTCAAAGAACACAGTTGTGCTCTCAAAATAGATGAGAGAATTAGAGGATAGAGGATGAAAGGAGGAACCAAATAAGGATGGATGGGAGAAGATAAGTATGATGAAGGTATAGATGGGAGAGGGAGGATGGATGATCATCATGCTTCAATGATATAAGAAACCTATATTAGATATTATCTTTACATTACACACCAAGCTATAAGGAACCAAGTCATAGTGTGTCAAGTGTTAGTTTTAATATCATGCTTAATGCACAAAAAAAATTCAAAATCAGACATAATAACACAACAGATATACCCTAGAAAAACCCTCCTCCTAAGGGAGAAAAACCTAGGGACAATATATCACTTATATATTGATATGTAATTCAAGAATCTCCTTTACAAAGGCTGATATGAAGGCCAACAAGAGACACTACAAACTGATGTAGATACACAACAATAAGACTCAGCCTTATATAATTCTTCAACCTGCTCCTCTATAGAATTTTCTCTATGACTGTGACGACTTATGATGAATATGAATGCTAAACAATGAGACAAGAATGGATATATATACATTATCAAGAGAGGGACGTGACCCTTCACCATCATGTTGGCCAACATAGGGAGATATCCCTTCATAGAGACACATCCAAAAACATGATAAGTCGGCTTCATAAAAACTTGAGCCTCTTAGATAAATCACATCCCAAGGAGGAATAAGGTCGGCCTCATTAACATGTAACTTCTCATTAAATCATGCCTCTTCAATAAACAAATATAAATCATCATTAATAAATGATGCCTCCTGATGCTCTATAAATTAAATAGTCCCCTGGGCTATAATTTAATTTATCAAATGATGGCTGGAAGAATACAACTAAAGTTGTATTATAAAAATCAACACTCCCTCTCAGCTAGGGAGGATACTTCTAGCTGCACAAGACAAATCACCTCATCGTGATGTCTACCACTATGGCTACAACCATAAGTTAAAAGAATAATATCAACTCATCATGATATTAGATATCGCCTCAACATGATATCAACCATAATGGCTGCAACCATACTATGGTGTGTACAAGTGTTCATCACTTGCGTGATGTTGTCACCTCAACATGAATTTCACAAGTATAAGATGTGTCATGGATTCACACACATGACATCCACCATGACTCTCTCAAAGGGTGGAAATAAGGAATTTAACCTCAAACTTCTCTTATAGAGAAGAACTCATTAATCAAGGGATTTCACCTCAAACTTCTCTCACAAAGAAGAACTCATTAACAAGGGCTTACACCTCAAACTCCTCCGTCTTAGAGAAAAATGCATTAATAAGGGCTTGCACCTCAAATTCCTCCGTCTCAGAGGAAAATGCATTAACAAGGGCTTACACCTCAAATTCCTCTGTCTCAAAGGAAAATTCATTAACAAGGGCTTACACCTCAAATCTCTCTCACAGAGAGAAATGCATTAAGGAAAACAATAAAAGTCAGCTCCAATGATTGTCCAAACAATGTTGGAAGGAGTTTTTGAAGCCTCACTGCTTCTCAAGCTACCACACAAGTTGTTATATACTTGGCCTCTATAGTGCTTAGTGCCATTGAAGACTGCTTCTTGCTACACCTGGCGATCATCATAGATCCAAACTGAAACACATCTAGAGGTGCTCTTCTGATCAGCAACACACCCTGCCCAATTAGAGTCAAAATATCCATGTAGCTCCAAGTCCAAACCAGAATAATATCTCAAGCCATACCCATTTTTGCCACGCAAGTACCTCAGGGTATGCTTTGTTGCAACTAGATGTATTTTCCTTGGTTCACACATGAACTAAGTGCACTCACTGCATAGCAAATATATGGTCTAGTATAGATACATCAACGATCCAATCAACTAACTGTACATAGTAGGATCCACCATATCTAAACTAGATGTAGCCTCCTTAAGCTTCTAAAAATTGGTTTCCATAAATCAACATAAAGAACCAAGATCAACTAGATTACCATCTTCTTCAGATTCAGTAGGCTCCCTTTAAATCTTTAAGTACTTGCATCAACCTTCTAAGCTCATTGACCAAGATTTCCTACAAAACTTGCCTTAGATAAATGTTTTCCAATGCACACCTCTAGTACTGTAGAGAGTTCAAGGTGGACCTCCTCAACCTAATTGCAGATCACTCTATTCTGAATAGGTTTGTGGAGCTACCAATATCAAATCCAAATGACTGACTTGTGCAATTCTGATCTCAATGGCTGAAGAGGAATTTCAAGGATTTAACACTTGGCCTTGCAACATTGCAACCTTCACTTCTTCTTAGTGAGTCACATAACTCCCTCTTGATTCCTGCTTCAGAAATTGCAAAGAAGTCTTTTGGAAGTGAACTCCCTCTTGCAACCAACTCAGTCCAATGGCTGCAAGTTCACACTTGATCATTTCTTCAGTTGGCATGACTTCCTCACAAGATGCCTCAAGATTTTCATCACTAAACAATCTCTCATCACCTTCTTGCTCCTAGAATTGTCCTGAAAGCATTTTAGATAGAGATTACTAACAATTTATAACTATCCAAAGAAATATCAAGGTTGGAATTATACAAGGTTTACTATTTCAAGTTATAGCGTGAATACATAAGAATTTATGAACAAATAAATGAATAAATAATTCAACCTATAAGAGAAATATGTCAAAAGATTAGAATGAAGGGATAAATAAACTTATCTTTATTGAATTATGATATAACTCTTTCTTCGATCTTTTACTCCTTTTGAGAGTGCTAAACTCAGTACAGCAAAAGACAATTTGAACAATTGTACAGATGTCTTGAGTGCATTATGCAGTTAACATGAAGAACCTACCCTCTCCAAGAGTCAAGGCTCTATCACGGTTCATGCATTAGAGAATGGTATCGATGTGACCAACTTATCACCATCGAATTTGCAGTTCTCTTTTTATTTCAAAGTCACACTCATAAATCTTCACAACTAGCATGAAAAAAAAACTTGCGAATAATAATTTGAATCTTCGAACAATCTTATGTCATTGAACACATTTCAAGAGAAAACACGATCTGTCTTTACTAATCACACATGATCCAAATAAATGATGTAACATAAATTCATCCTAGAAGGGTGATTTCAACAGAACAAAGAATACTTATCTCTTTAAGTATTATGATGGATCTAATAACTAGAAACAGTATGCAATATTGCTCTTGCGCTCAGATGAATCCACTACTTTGACGACTTGAACACAGGCCCTTTTGTAGGGTTAAATTTGAACATGGTCTTTGACCCTTCAAATTTACGATGCACTATGTTTCCAGCTGCAATCCACCGGATTATGAAACAAATACAACACGCTTACTAGCAACACACAATGAATGAAGGTGACACCAAATGATCTCATCTACTGGAGAAAACATAATCTTTACTACACACATGATCAAACGTTATTAGATTTGCACAACTCAACAAACTGAGTTTCACATAAAAAATATAAACAAAAAAAAAAAAAAACTTATCTCTTAATTGATTTGGTTGTAGCCATTTTGCAACTCGATCCAACCTGATTCTTGAGTACTTGCATTAAGGATTCTCAACAAAACTCACTCATATGCATTTCAACCTGGGACAGATTGCAATCATAGAAACCTTCTTCGACACTATCTTCAGATCCTCTGATGAACACCAATGATGTCATTGGTAATGTCGATCCTCTTCAAGGCTTCCACTATTCTTGTATATACCCGTATAACAATTGATGCCAAGAATCATGCTAGAAGTAGCATGAGTAAGAGAACTCATTCAATGCCAGTAATAAACGCTAATATTCAAGGACCACGAAGATTACAGAGGCCTGGTAGAGTAACCATCGTAGCAATGCTACCAAAAACACATTTTGTCGATTCCACAGAGAATCTTGATCAGATGATAATTAATGAACAAACGTCGATTAATTTTTATAATTCATCTTGAATGGTCACGAAACCCAAAATAGAGTTTGTGGAAGGAACAAGTAATCAAGACTCTTAGAGAAGTCATGATGCCCACTATATCACTAGCGCACCAAAAGAGACAAGGCAACAAAAATCCTCAGGATTAATGGTTGCACCATAATATTGAAGATGGATAGAGTGAAAACAAAGGACTCGAGATGACTTCATATGCTCGCGAGACTGTAGTGGCTTGCATGTATCATATGAAAAATGTCGCACTTATTTTGTATCATTTTGCATCTATATAATGGCAGATTTATCATATACACAACAATCACCACAATCTTTAATCTGAAACTATTATTCTCATCTTCTTATATACTACTCGTCTTTTCCAGCGTGATTGACTCAAAGGTATTATATTCGAGTGTTATGAATAACCATCACCAATATTATAAAAAAAATCAAGATTGAGTTGTCAAATTTGATGAACATAGAGGCACGGTCAATGCATGACTCTCGTATTTGCATGATCCCTAATGATCTCTATGTATGCAGAGTGTGGGTGGAGAGGTGACACAACCTGGTGTTGGGAGAAACAAATAATTTCCAGAAGAGATTCACACATGATGATACTTCTAGAAAGGTGCACCAAGATGCAGATGAGTTGCTTGACCTTCAACTGATACACATTAATTCCAATGCTGCTCGCTTGCATATCTCATACATAGCTTTGCCCAGACCATATCTTCAGTCTATTTAATAAATCTGATTCAATCTTTTCTTGGACCCACTCTGATACCATGTTAGTTTTAAAATCATGTTTAATGCACAAAAAATAATTCCAAATCAGACATAATAACACAGTAGATACCCTAGGAAAACCCTCCTCTTGAGGGAGAAAAACCCAACAACAATATATCACTTATATATTGATATGCAATTCAAGAATCTCCTCTACAAAGGCTGATATGAAGGCCAACAAGAGACACTACAAACTAATGTAGATACATAGCAATAAGACTCAGCCATATATAATTCTTCAACATGCTCCTCTATAGAATTCGCTCTATGACTGTGATGACTTATGATGAATATGAATGCTAAACAATGAGACAAGAATGTATATATATACATTATCAAGAGAGGGATGTGACTCTTCACCATCATGTCAACCAACATAGGAAGATATCCCTTCATAGAGACACATCCAAAAACATGATAAGTCAACTTCATAAGAACTCGAGCCTCTTAGATAAATCGCGTCCCAAGGAGGAATGAGGTCAGCCCCATTAACATGCAACTTCTCATTAAATCATGCCTCCTCAATAAATGAATATAAATCATCATTAATAAATGACGACTCTTGATGCTCTATAAATTAAATAGTCCTCTAGGCTATAATTTAATTTATCAAATGATGGCTGGAAGAATATGACTGAAGGTGTATCATAAATATCAACACTCCCTCTAAGCTAGGGAGGATACTTCCAGCTGCACAAGATAAATCACCTCATCGTGATGTCTACGACTATGGCTACAACCATAAATGAAAAGAAGAATATCACCTCAACGTGATATTAGATATCGCCTCAACACGATATCAACCATAATGGATACAACCATACTATGGTGTGTACAAGTGTTCATCACTTGCGTGATGTTGTCACCTCAACATGACTTTCACAAGTACAAGATGTGTCATGGAGTGACACACATGACATCCAGCATGACTCTCTCAGAGGGTGGAAACAAGGTATTTCACCTTGAACTTCTCTTATAGAGAAGAACTCATTAATCAAGTGATTTCACCTCGAACTTCTCTCACAAAGAAGAGCTCATTAACAAGGGCTTACACATCAAATTCCTCCATCTTAGAGAAAAATGAATTAACAAGGGCTTGCACCTCAAATTCCTCTCTCTCAGAGGAAAATGCATTAACAAGGGCTTGCACCTCAAATTCCTCTGTCTCAGAGGAAAATGCATTAACAAGGGCTTACACCTCAAATCTCTCTCATAGAGAGAAATTTATTAAGGAAAACAATAAAAGTCAGCTCCAATGATTGTCCAAACAATCTTGCAAGGAGTTTTTGAAGCCTCACTGCTTCTTGAGTTGCCACACAAGTTGTAATATACTCGACCTCTACGGTGCTTAGTGCCACTGAAGACTGCTTCCTGCTACACCAAGTGATCATTGCAGACCCCAAACTGAAACACATCCAGAGGTTCTCTTTCGATCAGCAACACACCATTCCGAATCAGAGTCAGAATATCCATGCAGCTCCAAGTCCACATGAGAAGAATATCTCAAGCCATACCCATTTGTGCCACACAAGTATCTCATGATATTCTTTGCTACAACTAGATGTATTTTCCTTGGTTCACACATGAACTAAGTGCACTCACTGCATATCAAATATCTGGTTTAGTATAGATACATCAACAATCCAATCAACTGACTGCACATACTAATTTCCACAAGATATACTAGCTACAACCTCCTTAAGGTTCTAAACAATTGGTTTCCATAAATCAACATAAAGAACCAAGATCAACTAGATTACCATCTTCTTCAGATTCACTAGGCTCCCTTTGAATCTTTAAGTACTTGCATCAACCTTCTGACCTCATCAACCAAGATTTCCTAGAACACTTGTCTTAGATAAATGTTTTCCAATGCACACCTCTAGTGCTGCATAGAATTCAAGGTGGACCTCCTCAACCTAATTGCAGATCACTCTATTTTGAATAGGTTTGTGGAGCTACCAATATCAAATCCAAATGAATGACTTGTGCAATTATGATCTCAGTAGCTAAAGAGGACTTTCAAGGATTTAACACTTGGCCTTGCAACACTACAACCTTCACTTCTTCTTAATGAGTCACAGAACTCCCTCTTGATCCCTACTTCATAGGTTACAAAGAAGTTTTCTGGAAGTGAACTGCCTCTTGCTAGTCCCATGGTTGCAAGTTCACACTTGATCATTTCATTGGTTGGCATGACTTCCTCACAAGATGCCTCAAGCTTTTCATCACTAAGAAATCTCTCATCACCTTCTTTCTCCTAGAATTGTCCTGAAAGCATTTTAGAGAGAGATTACTAACAATTTATAACTATCCAAAGAAATATCAAGGTTGGAATTATACAATGTTTACTATTTCAAGTTATAGCATGAATACATAAGAATTTATGAACAAAAACATGAATAAATAAATCAACCTATAAGAGAAATATATCAAAAGATTAGAAAGAAGGGATAAAGAAACTTATCTTTATTGTATTTTGATATAACTCTTTCTTCCATCTTTTACTCCTGTTGAGAGTGCTCAACTCAGCACAGCAAAAGAGAATATGAACAACTACATATGTCTTGGATGCATTATGTTGTTAGCATGAAGAACCTACCCTCTCCAAGAGTCAAGGCTCTATCACAATTCATGGACTAGAGAATGATATCGATGTGACCAACTTATCACCATCGAATTTGCAGTTCTCTTTTTATTTCAGAGTCACACTCAAAAATCTTCACAAGTAACATGAATTTTTTTTTGCAAATAATAATTTGAATCTTTAAACGATCTTATGTCAGTGAACACATTTCAAGAGAAAACAATATCTCTTTACTAATCACACATGATCCAAATAAATGATATAATTGAAATTCAGCCTAGAAGGATGATTTCAACAAAACAAATAATTCTTATCTCTTTGAGTATTCTGATGGATGAAATAACTAGACATAGTATGGAACGTTGCTATTGCGCTCAGATCAGTCCACTACTTTCACAGCTTGAACACATGCCCTTTTGCAGGGTTAAATTTGAACATGGTCTTTGAGCGTTCAAATTTATGATGCACTCTGTTTCCAGCTGCAATCCACCAGATTATGAAATAGATACAACACCCTTACTAGCAACACACAATGAATGAAGATGACACCAAATGATCTCATCTACTAGAGAAAACATAATCTTTACTACACACATGATCAAATATTATCAGATCTGCACAACTCAACAGATTGAGTTTCACATAAAAATATAAACAACAACAAAATAATACTTATCTCTTAATTAATTTGGTTGTAGCCATTTTGCAACTCGATCTCAATCAACATTCAATTGCTTCTCGATCCAACCTGATTCCTGAGTAGTTTCATTAAGGATTGGCGGAAAAACTCACATCATATGCATATCAACCTGGGACAAATTGCAATGATAGAAACCTTCTTCGGAACTATCTTCATATCCTATTATGAACAACAATGATGTCGTTGGTAATGTCAATCCTCTTCAAGGCTTCCACTATTCCCATATATACCTGTATAACAATTGACACCAAGAATCATGCTGGAAGTAGCATGAGTAAGAGAACCCATTCAATGCCAGTGACAACTGCTAATATTCAAGGATCACGAAGATTACAGAGGCTCGGTAGAGTAACCATTGTAGCAATGCTACCAAAAACACATATCGTCAATTCCAGAGAGAATACCGATCAGATGATAATAAACCACTAATGTCGATTAATTGTTATAATTCATCTTGAATGGTCATGACATCCAAAACAGAGTTTGGGGAAGGAACAAATAATTGAGACTCTCTGAGAAGTCATGATGCCCCCTATATCATGAACACACAAAAAGAGACAAGGAAACAAAAATCCTCAGGAGTAATGGTTGCACCATAATAATGAAGATGCATAGAGCGAAAAAAAGGACTCGAGATGACTTCATATACTCGCAAGACTGTAGTGGCTTCCATCTATCATATGAAAAATGTCACACTTATTTTGTATCATTTTGCATATATAAAATGGTAGATTTAGCATATACATAGCAATCACCACAATCTTTAATCTAGAACTATTATTCCCGTCTTCTTATATACTACTCATCTCTACTAGCATGATTGACTCAAAGGTATTATATTTGAGCCTTATGAATAACCAACACCAATATTATAAAAAAAATTGAGATTGAGTTCTCAAATTTCATGAACATAGAGGCACGGTCAATGCATGACTCATGTATTTGCATGATCCCTAATGATCTGTATGTATGCAGAGTGTGAATGGAGAGGTGAGGCAACCTGGTGTTGGGAGAAACACAAAATTTCCAGAAGAGATTCACACATGATGAGACTTCCAGAAAGGTGTGCCAAGATGCAGATGAGTTACTTGACCTCTGACTGATACACATTAATTCCAATGTTGCTCACTTGCATATCTCATTCATAGCTTTACTGAGACCATATCTTCGGTCTGTTTAATAAATTTGATCAGATTTTTTTTTTGGACCCACTCTGATACCATGTTAGTTTTAAGATCATGTTTAATGCACAAAAATTAATTCAAAATCAGACATAATAACACAATAGATACCTTGGGAAAACCCTCCTCTTGAGGGAGAAAAACCCAACAACAATATATCACTTATATATTGATATGTAATTCAAGATTCTCCTTTACAAAGGCCAATATGAAGGCCAACAAGAGACACTATAAACTGATGTAGATACACAACAATAAGACTCATCCTTATATAATTCTTCAACCTGCTCCTCTATAGAATTCGCTCTATGACTGTGATGACTTATGATGAATATGAATGCTAAACAATGAGACAAGAATGGATATATATACATTATCAAGAGAGGGATGTGACCCTTCACCATCATGTCGGCCAGAATAGAGAGATATCCCTTCATAGAGACGCATCCAAAAACATGATAAGTCAGCTTCATAAGAACTCAAGCCTCTTAGATAAATCGTGTCCCAAGGAGGAATGAGGTCGGCCTCATTAACATGTATGTAACTTCTCATTAAATCATGCCTCTTCAATAAACAAATATAAATCATCATTAATAAATGATGCCTCTTGATGCTCTATAAACTAAATAGTCCTTTGGGCTATAATTTAATTTATTAAATGATGGCTAGAAGAATATGACTAAATCTATATCATAAACATCAAGATCAAGTACGTGTTTAAAAAGGTCAAAATATAAAAATATTCCTTGTAACACCATGATATGGAATATCATGATGCCCTTGTGGAAATAAAATGTAAATTCCATGATAAATGCAAAAACCAATAAAAGAAACAAGCAACAAGAAAGAATTCTTAAAAAACCCTAAACAAACTATTATAATGCCCCGAGTCAAGTTGAAAACTTATTGATCTATTTGATTGATTGATTGACAAGGAGGATACAAAATTTAACTATAAGAACAATGTGTACCTCAAGGATTGTGTTGTTGACACTAAGGAAAATGCTTGTATTAGGAAGGATGCATCCCTATGATGATAGTTGGATTAATGGATCAATAGATTTTAGTAGATTATGATCAAAATGAAGTATTTATTTGGTATGATGAGCTAGATTGCAAGATTGGATTCCTTGGATTAGGATTTATTTCACTAGATGTATAGCTTTGGGATTCTAGATTGTATGGAGAAATGGTGGATAAATGGATAGAATAAGATAGTTAGATGGAGGGTAGAGGATAAATGAACTGGATAGGAACAATAATAATGGAAACCTAAGGCTTGGTAAAAGTTCAAAGGATAGAGGAATTTTTTGGATAGAAGATAGATGGATTAGAGAATGGAGGATGAAGGAGGGAGATCCAAGGATTGTATTGCAAAGGAGTAGATTCCCAACACTATTGAAATACAATAAAGGATGCAAGATGGTAGGAAAATATGTATGAGATGGTAGGATAGTGTATAAGGGATGTAGATGGTATAGAAAGTTAGGTTTATATTTTCTAAATAATCCACATATTTTTTTCTTAGATCTTATCAAGATCAAGGGCAGGATGTGGGGATACATTTGTACATGATGAAAGGAGATAGGATGAGTGATATGGGATGGAACATATGGATAATTTAGGGTATATACGATACATGATACTTATGAATACCCTTAGCATTATCAAGATCAAAGCTGAAAAAGGGAAGATGTATTTAGATAGGATGATGGATAGGAGATGAAAGATAGTGAAGGATATAGATAGGATGTGGTATGTATAAAAAATTTCCTAAGTGTAGAGGGAAAGAGGATGGGGGATTACATATGATGCTTGTTTGCTAGGTTTTAATCATAGTACTTATCCAAGGTACCACAAGATGTGATTTTTTCCATTGGATGAATGATTTCTCTTTAATTTTTTAGGTTTTTTAAACTTTTTCATTTTTTGTATATTTGGAATAGTGTGGATGGAAAGTATCATGATAAAGATATGGATGGTGGAGTTGGAATATAGTGTATTTATAGTGGAAAAATAAAGGAAGGAATCAAGAACATGTTCCATTTATCGTATCCCTTGAAGATGTGTAGCAATGGACAATGGCAATTACAAATACACTCATAGTTCAGTTAGTAGAATGATGGAAAGTGGGGTCAAATAGATTTTTTCAAAGGCTTGGATTAAAAGGGGATGATTGGGAATGAATGTAGGATGATTAATGAGGTGTTGAAAGAATTATGGATTAGTGGATGGAAATGTTGTCAAGACCAAAATTGGCACACAGTTTCAAGGGTAGGGGGACATAGAGAAGTAGACTTTAGATTTCAATATTTAGATGGAGAAGTAGATTTAAAGTTTAGGGTATAAGATCCAAAAATGGATGGAGTAGATGATGTAACTATGATAGTGGTTTTTGGGACATAGGGGCCCAAAATGCATTTGGAAGATGGGGGATTTTTAGATAGAGTGGTGGAAGATTTTAGAGGAGTAGAACCGGATGCCAATATTGATTGAGATTTAAGATGAATTTCTTATATTAGTTGCTTTTGGATCTTCATGGTTTTTTATTTTTAGTTTCTCTTCATGGGCCATTGTGACCTCTTGGGCTTATCTTTTTTCTTGTGGATCATATTTTTTTGCAATGTCTTTTTGAAGGGAAGGGACATGTTGATCTTTGGGTATTTATGGATTTTTCAGATTATTCATTTTATATTTGGAATTTGAATTATTTCCAAGATCAAATGGATTTTTTGATGGAGATGAATTATATGGAGGTAGGATGTTGAAAGGATTTAAAATATGTGTGCCTTGGTTGATCTCAATTTATGATAGGATGAAAGGATTTTGAGATAGTGGGGATTTGGATAGTGGATGGAAGGATATAAGGACTCAGGATGGATGAAATGGATGAATGATTTAGTTCTGGGAAATAGGGGCCAAAAATAGATAGAAGGGATGAAGGATTAGGCTTTGTAACATAGGGTCCCAAAATGGAGTTAGAAGATTATGTGAAAATTTTGACTTAAATGGAGGGATTTGGGATTTTAGAGGGACACCAATGTATTCAGTATGAGCTTTCTAGCCACATACATGAGATTTTGTACTTGATTTGACTTGGATAAGTTTCAATATAACTTTTTCATAGAGGCATAACTCTTTTCCTTGATAGTCCATATTTTTATATAAATCCTTTCAAGAAAATGGGTTACTTGTTATTTTGGAACCAAGATGTGGGACTATTTTGAGGAGGATATGACATGAGAGGAATGATAGGCTCATGGAGTAAACTAGATTGGATGAAGGTAGAAGAAACCATTTGATAGGTGTGGGGTTCATGGGACTTTGTGTAGGATTAGGATCATGACATGGAGATGAAAGAATACTTTGATCTTGACTTTGGGTAGGAACTTGGGATTGATGGTGAACATAATATGGAGTGGAAGGAATGGTATCATGATGGGGGTATGTGCAGGATCATGATGGGCCAAAAAATGGCGATATGATGGGTATGTGTAGGGTATGTGGCTGATGACCTTTTTTTACCCAAAATTGATGAAACAAAAATGGTTTTTAAAGGAGATTCTTAGCTTTCCACCAATATAAATTATGCTTTACTTTGAATTTAATAAATAATTATTATTCATTTTCTATTAGAATTATGACTAAAGTCCCGATTGATAGGCTAATTGAAAAACATCCATAACTTTTAAAAATATCACATTTTTTTAATCTAAAGCATGCATCTCATTCTATGCTTCGCATACTATAGGATTATAAAAAAATGAATTTCATGAAGTTTTGACCAAGTTAAGGTGGTCAGACATATGAGTTTTTATATTTTTTAAAAGTTTTAATAAAAAATTCATAATTAATTATTTACTTAGAAAAAAATTACAAAAAAATATGCATCACATCGGGACATGAGTCCTTTACTTATATCTAAAATCTTATAAAAAAATATTATCATTTTATTGTGGTTAGGGTGGTCAGACATACACCTACTTATTTTTTCCCTGAAATTTAAGTACTACTACATTGAAATTTCAACTTTTAACCAAATAGATTTTAAAAAAAAGAAACCTAGTAATTTAGAAACTACATTCAATTTGGTACAGATTCTATTCTTACATATTTTTGAAATAATATATATATAACTTATTCAAATTTTTATGTCAAGTTGCCTACTTTTGATTTTTATGAATTTTTCACCACTTAAGGGACTATTTTTTCCATGATGATCCTGCACATGTACACATAGGGGGATGAAGGGACACTTTGAATTTGAAATGGGGGAAGGGGGTAATTAAATAGACAATATGTTTAGAATGGAATTAGTGATATCATTTTAATCAGGTGAATTTTTGGATTACCATGCAATGTGATGCATATATGATATTGTAGTAATAGAAAAAGTATCCCTTTTTTCTTAGTTTGGGAATGAATAATTAAAAATAAATGAGCCTAATGTTGCCTTGATTTAGTGTTGTAATGTGTTTTACACATTCACATTAAGTTTAGGACCCTTCTTAATAAAATGGACTTAATGGTGCCTTATTTAGTGTGTTGTAAAGTGTATCTTTACACTTTCACACTAATCTAGGGCTTTATTAATTAATTAAGGTTAATTTGAGACTAATTGTCCCCTTTAATTCAAATCCAAGCCTTATTAATTGCAAATTTTGAGGGATTAAACTCAATACTCATAAATAACATTTCACAACACTTAATTTTACAAGGAATGTGTCCTAGGCTAGTTTCCTAGGACCCATTCACCACCTGGTGAATGGGTCCCCACTAGGTCCTAGGACCCCCTTTTGGCATATTATTTCACATCCCCCGAAGTGTGTCCTACTTAAGTGTGCTACAACCCATTCGCCCTATGGCGAATGGGTCCTCACTTAACTTAGGAAACCCCCTTGGAATATGTTTTGGTGGTATTTTAATGATTTCAAATTCAAGCTATGATGTCAACTTCTATTATTTGAATTTCAAGATTTAATCTTAAGTTATGTATAAATATAAGGTTATTTCACATAGTTTCATCTAAGTAACCTAGAAGATTTCAAGCAAGCTAAACAACTCTCACAAGAGAATTATAGAGCATTTAAGAGCATTCCAAAGGCATTCACGAGTATATTTATAAAGGTTTTATTGCAGCAATCAAATTTCTATTATGATGTTAAAGGCATGCATATTGTTGGAGCCAACATGTTGATGTAGAGTTCAAGATGACTTCAAGCATTCAAAGACATCATTTCATATCAAGTTTCATGATCAAGAACCACATCCATGGAGGCCACTACATGCTAGTTTCAGATTTACATTCAAGGTTCAAGTAAAAGTGTGGTGAGGTGTGACATAGCATTGTCCCTTCATCATTATTTTCATTTCAAGTTTCATTAAATTTCATTACAAGGTTTAATTAACAAAACAGGGTTTAACCAAGGAAAACCCATATTCCCTAACAAAACAAAATTTTCTCCTCTTTGATGTGTGATTGCAGGTTTTAGGTTGAAGATCAAGTGGAGAACAAAAGTTTTGAAAGTTGCAAGGCTGTCAAAGTTGTCATCTTTCTTGCAAGATCATGGAAACTAAGCTACAAAATTTATTTCCGACTTTCAGAAACTAAACATCTATGATCTAGGAGTGTAGACATTGAAGAACAAAACCTAGATATTAATTTTCTAGAACCATAGCAAGGACCTATTCGCCACTGGGTGAATGAGTCCTCGGTGAGGCCTGACAAAGGACTTTTTGAAGCAAGTACACAACATTTTACCACCTTAAAACCTACCTTTTTAGTGTTATATAGTTATATATTTTTTTTTGATATTCATCTATGCATAATTGAATGAAATAACTAGTGAAAGGTGTGGTTTATCATCTTGTTAGTTCATTTTGATAAAAATACCTAAACACCACATATTTTTCCATTTTTTTTTTTTGTGAACCCAACTTTTTGAGCATTGCAGTTTTCTGATTTTAGGAGTTCTTTTCATCTTAGATTCGATCTTGCACTCATTTGTATTCATTGGCATTGAATTAGATCTCATTTAGGGTATCTAGTTTGCATTCAAATTTGCATCTCATCTAGGGTTTTAGGATTGCATTGTTTGCATTCTTTAAATCTAAAAAATACAAAAGAAAAAGTAGTCATCTTGCATATCATATACATCATATAAAATTCCATTTGAAAATCTAAAAAAAAATCATATAAAACTAGGTGTTTTAGTTCATCATTTTGTCATAATTTGCACTCAAACTTCATATTGCATTTACAGAAATCTACACCTGAAACTTACTTTAGCAAACTAAATTTGTAAACCACTAAAAAAGACCTAAAAATCAGTAGAAATTTTTTTCAGAAACCTAATATAGGACCCATTCACCCTAGGGAAAATGATTCCCTAGTTAGGCCTTAATCTGCATTTCTAGAATTTAAAATCTTCATTTCTATGCTTCTAAGCTACTATCAGATCTCTATTATAGTTTTTTGATTTCCTGTTTCATTCATTTCATTAGATCTAGCTTAGTTTTGTAGATTTAGTGCATTGTCTAAATTCAAAATTGCATTTACGGGTAAGTGTAAAATGATGGGGGGCCAAAAAGGGGGCTTAAGTGGCCACTTTTTTTCTAAAATTAGGTAATACTGACCTTGGAAGTGAAATTGAGGATAGTTACACTCAAAATTTTGAGATGCAACAAAAACAAGGATCGTAGTGCTCCAAGTCTACTTTCTAAACTATAAATTTATTTTGAAAATGGTTGAGATTAAGGTGTTCAAAAGAGGTATGCACAAAAATTGGTGTTTTTTTTATTAGAAAAACATAGCATAGTAACTTTTATGTGTACCTAGCACGTTGAACCTTATTTTAGTATTATTAAAATTATTGCTTCAGTGAGAAATTATCTAACAATATGTAGTTGTTGCATGATTTTTCTGATTTTTTTTTTGAATATTTGATTTTTTACTAACTTTTAAAGTGGACACTTCCTAAAAAACAAAATTTTGGTCGTGCTAGCCCTACAAATTTTGGAAACTAATTGAAATTTTCTTTTTAAAAAAAAAATTTGTAGAATGGAGTCTAGTTTCTAAAAATGTAATTTATTTGAAATTTTGATGAACGATTAATTTATAATGAAAAAACACCAAACACTGTATTTTTCCAAAAAAGAGACACACAAACAAAATAAATTATAGATGGAAGGCTTAACATTGTCAAAAAGTGAAAAAATTACATCATTGGATAGCTAAGAGAGAGCCTAACATTACCTAGGTGTTTTATTTGTTCGACATTGAAACACGTGCAATCCTGACGGTGAGCATGAACCCGATTATGTGAAACATTGTAGAATTTACAAAAACACGTCTTTGGTCATTGGGAAGGCCCTCCAAGCCTTTGGTTGGTATTCCAAGGAAAATAACAAGCCTAAGGCTTAGGGATTCCCAAAGCAAGATATAATGTGCTCGTGTTATATCCTAGTTTTGACATGGTTTTTTGTGTTTGTGTAGGGCATGTCTAGTAAGACATAACATGAGCATGTTATAATGTGCTCACGTTGGGTCTTTCTTTATGTTAAATGCTACTCTATAGAATGTATGTTTATATATTTGTATGTTTGTATGTACTTGTATGGTTGTATGTCATTTATGTATGTATGTATGCATGCTTGTGTGTATGTATATATGCATGTATGTATGTATGTATCAATGCATGTATGTATGTATGCCTATATGTATGGAAGAGTGTATCTACACATGTACACGTATGCTTGTATGTATGTAGGATTGTATGTACATATGTATTATGCTTGTATGTATGTAAGTATGTATGTATTTATGTATTTCTTTAGAGGGTGGGAGAATTTTAAGAGAGAGAAAGATAGTTGTATGGATAGTGTGGGAGGGAGAGAGGGAAGGAGAGACCTAAGAGAGAGAGAGAGAGAGAGGTAGTGAGAGAGAGTCTTCAGAGAGGGGGAGGGGGTGGAAGGGAGAGTGTAAGAGAGAGGGAGAGAGAGAGAGAGAGAGAGAGAGAGAGAGAGAGAGAGAGAGAGAGATAGAGAGAAAGATAGGGGTAGGAGAGAGATAATTGAGAGAGAGGGAGAGATAGAGATAGAGAGAGAGGGGGGAGAGAGAGAGGGAGAGAAAGAGAGAGTTATGTAGGTAGGATGCCAAAGTGATAGTCTTAAGAGTGTGAGGGGGGGTGAGAGGAAGAGAATTGAGAGATAGGTAGTGAGAGGGAGTGTGAGAGTGAGAGACCTAAGAGAGGGAGAGGGTGTGGGAGGGAGTGACTTGAGAGAGGGAGAGATAGAGGAGGGTGGAGTGTGAGGGACCTATCTAGGTAGGGTTGTTGTGATAGAGAGAGAGAGAGAGAGAGATAGTTACCTAGATAGGGTACCAGAATGAGAGAGAGGGAGTCAGAGAGAGAGGAAGTGATGGAGAGGCAGTGGGAGGGAGATAGAGAGAGATAGATAGAAGGATTGAGAGAGAGTGGTAGGGATTTATTGATCAATAGGTACATAGAAAGAGGGAGAGGCTAGATACAAACAATTAGAGAGGGTAGGAGAGAGGGAGGGAGAGAGAGGTGAGATGTATAGATAGAGAGAAAGTGATAGGGTTGAGGGATTAGGGTGGAGGACCTATGGGTTTATGGTTTAGGGTATTGGGTTGAGGGTATAGGGTTGATGGATTAGGGTTGAGGGTAGAGGGTATTAGGTTGAGGGTAGAGGGTAGTGGGTTTAACGGTTTAGGGTTTAAGGGTTTAGCATTGAGGGTTTCGGGTTGAGGGTAGAGGGTTTAGGGTATAAGTTTGAGGGTATATGGTTGAAATATTAGGTTGAGGGTCCAATGAAAAGAGTAGAGGGTATAGGTGTTGAAGTATTAGGGTTTAAGGGTTGAGGGTTGAGGGATTAAGGGTTGAGGGTTTAATGTATAGGGTAGAGGGTAAAGGGTACATGTTTTAAGGGTTTAGGGTTTAAGGGTTGAGGGTTGAGGGTTTAAGATTGAGGGTAGAGGATTGAGGAGATAGGGTTGAGGTATTAGGGTTGAGGGTCCAATGTATAGGGTAGAGGGTATAGGAATTGAGGGATTAGGATTTAAGGGCTAAGGGTTGAGAGTAGAGGGCATAGGGTTGAGGGATTAAGGGTTGAGGGTTTAGGGATATGGCTAGAGAATCTTCTTTGGTTTAAGGGTTTAAGGGTTGAAGGATTAGGGTTGAGGGTAGATGGTATTGGGTAGAGGGTAGAGGGTAGAGGGTTTACGGGCTAAGGGTTGAGGGTTTAGATTTTAGGGTTGAGTGTTTAAAGGTTTGAGGGTTGATGTTTTAGGGTTGAGAGATTAGAGTAGAGAGGGATGGATGGATGGATGGAGAGATGGAGGGAGAAGTGAGATAGAGAGAAGGAGAATAGAGGAGGGAGGGATAGAGATATATGAGGGTTGAGGATCCAATGTATAGGGTAGAGGGTTGAGAATTGAGGTTATAGGGTTGAGGACCTATAGGTTTTATGGTTTAGGGTATTCGGTTGAGCTGCATATAGGGTTGAGGAATGAGGGTTGAGGGTAGAGGGTAGAAGGTTTATTGGTTTAGGTTTGAGGGTAGAGGGTTTAGGGTTTAGGGTATAGGTTTGAGGGTACATGGTTGAAGGATTAAGATTGAGAGTCGAATGTATAGGGTAGAGGGTACAAGGGTTGAAGGTTGAGGGATTAAGGGTTGAGGGTTGAGAATTGAGGATTGAGGGTTTAATGAATAGGGTAGAGGGTACATCAGGGTTTAAGGTTTTAAGGTTTAAGGGTTGAGGGTTGAGATTTTAGGGTTTAGGGTAGAAGGTTGAGGGTATAGGGTTGAGGGATTAGGGTTGAGGGTCTATTGTATAGGGAAGAGAGTATAGGGGTTGAGGGATTAGGGTTTAAGGGTTGAGGGTTAAGGGTTTAGGGTTCAAGGGTTGATGGTTTAGGGTTTAGGGTAGAGGGTTGAGGGTATAGGGTTGAGGAATTAGGTTTGAGGGTCTATTGTATAAGATAAATGGTATAGGGGTTGAGGGATTAAGGGTTGAGGGTTTAATGTATAGGGTAGAGGGTAAAGGGTAGAGGTTTTAGGGGTTTAGGGTTTAAGGGTTGAGGGTTGAGGGTTTAAGATTGAGGGTAGAGGATTGTGGATATAGGGTTGAGGTATTAGGGTTGAGGGTCCAATGTATAGGGTAGAGAGTATAGGAATTGAGGGATTAGGGTTTAAGGGCTAAGGGTTGAGGGTAGAGGGCAGAGGGTAGATTGCGAAGGGTTTAAGGGTTGAGGGATTAAGGGTTGAGGTTTTAGGGATATGGGTAGAGAATATTCTTTGGTTTAAGGGTTTAAGGGTTGAAGGATTAGGGTTGAGGGTAGATGGTATTGGGTTGAGGGTAGAGGGTAGAGGTTTTAAGGGCTAAGGGTTGAGGGTTTAGAGTTTAGGGTTGAGTGTTTAAAGGTTTAAGGGTTGAGGGTTTAGGATTGAGATATTAGAGTAGAGAGGGATGGATGGATGGATGGAGAGATGGAGTGAGAAATGAGATAGAGAGAAGAAGAAGAGAGGAGGGAGGGATAGAGATATATGAGGGTTGAGGATCCAATGTATAGGGTAGAGGGTTGAGAATTTAGGTTATAGGGTTGAGGACCTATAGGGTTGATGGTTTAGGGTATTGGGTTGAGCATATAGGGTTGAGGAAGGAGGGTTGAGGGTAGAGGGTAGAAGGTTTAATGGTTTAGGGTTGAGGGTAGAGGGTTTAGGGTTTATGGTATAGGTTTGAGGGTACATGGTTGAAGGATTAGGGTTGAGAGTCTAATGTATAGGGTAGAGGGTATAGGGGTTGAGGGTTGAGGGATTAAGGTTTGAGGGTTGAGAATTAAGGATTGAGGGTTTAATGTATAGGGTAGAGGGTACATCAGGGTTTAAGGGTTTAAGGTTTAAGGGTTGAGGGTTGAGACTTTAGGGTTTAGGGTAGAAGTTTTAGGTATAGGGTTGAGGGATTAGGGTTGAGGGTCTATTGTATAGGGAAGATTGTATAGGGGTTGAGGGATTAGGGTTTAAGGGTTGAGGGTTAAGGGTTTAGGGTTCAAGGGTTGAGGGTTTAGGGTTTAGCGTAGAGGGTTGAGGGTAAAGGGTTGAGGAATTAGGTTTGAGGGTCTATTGTATAAGATAAAGGGTATAGGGGTTGAGGGATTAGGGTATAAGGGTTGAGTGTTGATGGTAGAGGATATAGGGTTGAGGGTAGAGTGTTGAGGGATTAGGGTTGAGGGTTTTTGTCAACATCCCAACATGTTAACAATATCTCATGTTGACCAAGAACCTCTTAACACCATCCACAATCAGCCATCGTAGCATATGATCTTTTGATAATGGGATAATGGCGCACAATAATTGAAATGTAACTCACATTTTGTATTGAAGTACTAATTACGTAGCATTCCTATGCACTATATTACATTAAATGAATTTTAATCAACATCCCAACATGTTAACAATATCTCATGTCAACCAAGAACCTCTTAACAACATCCACAATCAGCCATGTTGTCTAAGGGTAGACCTTAATTCAAATGACCAATACTTGGAGAACAAAGGTAATTCTTCTAGTGGTCATCCTCATATCCAAGGCTAACAGTGCTTCAGAAAAATATAAAAATTTGAATTGTAGTATTCATCTGCCTTTGTAACCTAGACTATGAATGAGGAGGGGAGGTTGATCCTCTTTTCCAAGTTCAAGAACCAGGTTAGGGTTTAAGGGTTGAGGGTTTAGGGTTTAGGGTTTAAGGTAGAGGGTTGAGGGTATAGGGTTCAAGGATTAGGGTTGAGGGTCTATTGTATAGGATAAAGGGTATAGGGGTTGAGGGATTATGGTTGAGGGTTGAAAATAGAGGGTAGAGGGTTGATGGATTAAGGTTTGAGGGTAGAGGGTATTGGGTTGAGGGTAGATGGTAGAGGGTTTAAGATTTAAGGTTTTAAGGGATGAGGATTGAGGGTTTAGGGTTTAGGGTTGAGTGTTCAAGGGCTTAAGGTTTGAGGGTATATGGTTGAGGGATTAAGGTAGAGAGGGAGGGAGGGATGGAGGGATAAGTGAGATAGATAGGAGAGAAGATAAGGGAGGGAAGAAATATATTAGCGTTGAGGATACAATGTATAGGGCAGAGGGTTGATAATTGAGGGTAGAGGGTTAAGGACCTATAGGGTTGATGTTTTAGGGTATTGGGTTGAGGGTATAGGGTTGAGGGATGAGGGTTGAGGGTAGAGGGTAGAAGGTTTAAGGGTTCAAGGTTGAGGGTTTAGGGTTGAGGGTAGAGGGTTTAGGGTTTAGGATAAAGGTTTAAGGGTATGTGGTTGAAGGATTAGGGTTGAGGGTCTAGTGTACAGGGTATAGGGTATAGGAATTGAGGGTTGAGAGATTAAGGGTTGAGGGTTGAGAATTGAGGGTTGAGGGTTTAATGTATAGGGTAGAGGTTAAGGATTTAGGGTTTAAGGGTTGAGGGTTGAGGTTTCCAAGTTAAGGGTAGAGGGTTGAGGGTATAATGTTGAGGGATTATGGTTTAGGGTTTATTGTATAGGGTAGAGGGTACAAGGGTTGAGGGATTAGGGTTTAAGGTTTGAGGGTTCAAGGTAGAGGGTAGAGGGTAGAGGGTAGAGGGTAGAGGACTGAGGGTAGATGGTAGAGGGTTTAAGGGTTGAGGGTTGATGGTTTAATGGTTTAGGGTTTAGGGTCTAGGGTAGAGGGTTGAGGGTATAGGGTTGAGGGTCTATTCTTTAGGGTAGAGGGTATAGGGATTGAGGGATTAGGTTTTAAGGGTTGAGGGTTTAGGTTTTAGGATTTAAGGGTTGAGGTATGATGGTTTAGGGTTTAGGGTAGAAGGTTTAGGGTAAAGGGTTGATGGTTGAGGGTAGAGTGTTGAGGGTAGAGGGTAGAGGGTTTAACAGTTTAGGGTTTAAGGGCTGAGGGTTGAGGGTTTAGGGTTTAAGATTTGAGGGTTGAGGGTTTAAGGGTTTAGGGTTTAGGATAGAGGGTTGATAGTATAGGTTTGAGGGATTAAGGTTGAGGGTCTATTGTATAGGGTAAAGGGTATAGGGGGTGAGGGATGAGGGTTTAAGGGTTGAGGGTTGAGTGTAGAAGGTAGAGGGTAGAGGGGTTAAGGGTTGAGGCTTGTGTGATTAGGGTAGAGAGTTTACTTAGGTTTAAGGGTTTAAGGGTTAAGGGATTAGGGTTGATGGATTAGGGTTGAGGGTGGAGTGTATTAGGTAGAGGGTAGAGGGTATAGGGCTTAAGGATTTATGGTTTAAGGGTTGAGGGTTGAGGGTATAAGGTTGAGGGATGAGGGTTGAGGGTAGAGGGTAGAAGATTTAAGGGTTTAGGGTTTAAGGTTTTAGGGTTGATGGTTTAGGGTTGAGGGTAGATGGTTTAGGGTTTAAGGTATAGGTTTTAGGGTATGTGGTTGAAGGATTAGGGTTGAGGGTCCTATGTATAGGGTAGAGGGTATAGGGGTTGAGGGATGAGAGATTAAGGGTTCAGGTTGAGGGTTTAATGTATATGGTAGAGGGTTTAAGGGTTTAAGGGTTTAGGGTTTAAGGGTTGAGGGTTGAGGGTTTAGGGTTTAGGGTAGAGGGTTGAAGGTATAGGGTTGAGGGATTAGGGTTAAGGCTTTATTGTATAGGGTAGATGGTATAGGTGTTGAGGGATTAGGGTTTAAGGGTTGAGGTTTGAGGGTAGAGGGTAGAGGATTGGGGGTTGATGGTAGAGGTTTTAAGGGTTGAGGATTTAAGAGTTGAGGGTTGAGTGTTTAGGGTTTAAGGGTTGAGGGTTGAGGGTTGAGGGTTGAGGTTTTAAGGCTCAGGGGTTGAGGTTTTAGGGTTTAGGGTAGAGGGTTGAGGATATAGGGTTGAGGGATTAGGCTTAAGGGTCTATTCTATAGGGTAGAGGGTATAGGGGTTGAGGGTATAGGGTTTAAGGGTTGAGGGTTTAGGGTTTAGGGTTTAGGGTTTAAGGATTGAGCATTTAGGGTTTAGGGTAGAGGGTAGATGGTAGATGGTAGAGGGTTTAAGGGTTTAGGGTTTAAGGGCTTAGGGTTGAGAGTTTTAGGGCTAAGGTTTAAGGGTTTAGGTTTTAAGTGTTGATAGTTGAAGGTTTAGGATTTAGGGTAGAGGGTTGAGGGATTAGGGTTGAGTTTTTTTTGTAAATGGTAGAGGGTATAGGGGTTGAGGGATTAGGGTTTAAGGGTTGAGGGTTGGGGGTTTAGGTTTTAAGGATTGAGGGTTTAGGGTTTAGGGTTAAGGGTTAGGGTAGAGGGTTTAGTGTATAGGGTTAAGGGTCTATTGTATAAGATAGAGGGTATAGGGGTTGAGGGATTAGGGTTTAAGGGTTTAGGGTAGAGGGTAGAGGGTAGAGGGTAGAGGGTTTAAGGGTTTAGTGTTTAAGGGCTGAGAGTTGAGGGCTTAGGGTATTTGGTTGAGTGGGATAGAGGGTAGAGAGAGAGAGTGGAATAAAGGGTACAATGTTTAAGGGTTTAAGGATTTAAGGGTTAAGGGTAGAGGGGAGAGAGATAGAAGGAGTGAGTGAGTGAGAGAGAGACACTTGAGAGAGGGAGAGGGGGTAGGAGGGAGAGTCTTGAGAGAGAGAGAGGGAAGGAGGGAGTGGGAGAGAGATAGAGGGTAGAGAGTTTAAGGGTTAAGGGTGGATGGAGAGAGATAGGAGTGAGTGAGAGAGATAGACTTGAGAGAGAAAGAGAGGGAGGGAGTGAGAGAGAGATAGAGGGTAGATGGTAGAGGGTGTAATGGTTTAAGGGTAGAGGGAAAATGATAGAGAGAAAATAAACCTAAATTTTTTTTACTTTCTCATAACATGAGCACGTTTTGAAGTAGTAGAGATATGACCATTATTTTAGAAAGACATAACACACTCACATTATAACGTGAGTGTGGATTGTCTTTCTCTAAAAATATTAAACAACCTAGCAATATATCCATGATCTCAAGGCCCACATTATGCATATTCTCCTGGGTTTGCATGTGTTTCAACAAAAAAAGCTTTTTGATGATTTTTTGAAGTGTGCATGCATGTTTTTCACATTCCACCACCTTTGCATGAAATAGAAAAGTTTTCACATTGAAAGGAATATAATATCAATTCAAGTTTAAATTCCATTCAAGAGTGATATACAATTGATGTTTAGAGGGGAACAAGATTTTGAAAAATTCAAATTGTTAAGGAGTTTGAAGAAAGAAGAAGCAAAGGCTACATAATTTAGTAGAACTCTTCCATTTGAAACTTTGGTTTTTCAGGTATGTGAAGACTTTACACATTTTCTTTCATTCTATTTTTGCTTTCTTTGATTTTTGATATTTTGTATATTCCATGTTGATCATTGTTTGTTTGTGATTATAACCTTAGCTTGTTAATGCACATTTTAAATTACACAATTCTTTACACTTGACAATTACATTTTTAAACCACATCTCTTTGAGGCATTTTGTTAAACAATTGACTTACCTTGTGTATGCTTCCACATTTTTCATACACATATATATGACATAAGTTATAAGGAAGTATTTAATAATACATAATTTCTGAATCCTTCACTATGGATGTGCATACCACTTTCTAAAGCTTTCATTTTGGTATATGCATGGGGGATATTGTAAAATGTAGTTGAATTTGGTTTTACACCTACAATTTTCATATGCTTGAAATTTTCTAAAGCCTTTTTAATTAAATATATTTTGGGCATATCCTGCAATCATTCTAGTCCATGAGGACATATCTCATTGAGGTATTTTGTTAAATAGTTATACCAAGCAACTGATTTCCTTGTCTATGCTACAAAATTTTCCATACATGTCTAACAAAGCATTTTATCAAATGGCATAGACATGGAAATAAACTATTTGAAGAAATGTCTCAAAGAAATTGGGTCTCATGGTGATGCAAATTTTATCAACCAGCTGATTGCATTGTCTATGCTACCAAATTTTCCATAAATATCTTTACAAAATTAGAATATACTCCTCCCACATTGATAGATATTTGAATCTATTTTTTTTTCATCTCTATTTCTAAATTTACCTCATCACTAAACTTACCTCATCACTTATGTTGTGATATATTTTAAATTTTTCCTTGATTAGTCTACCTACAAGAGATTCTAACCCTTCTCTCCACTATTCCAACACTCTTTATTCAAGGCTAAGTTAGCAACATGGGGAAAGATGCATCCTATCTTTCAATCATGGCATGCCACAAGACAATGCGGTAGGGTTGAAGAGGTAGGGGTAGCTTGAAAAAATTCCTCATAGAAATGGGGTCTCATGGTGATTTGTAAATCATCGTGAGACCCAATTTCTATGAGGCATTTTTTCAAGCTACCCCTACCTTGTCAACCCTACTGAATTGGAAAGATAGTGAGGTCACTAAATTTCCAATGTGGTAGGGTTGACAAGGTAGGGGTAGTGAATGCTTCATAGAAATGGGGTCTCACAGTTATTTGTAAATGGAAGCATGGGCAAGGCATTTGAATTGTTTGACAATAATTTTTTTGTAGAAATGTATGAAAAATGTGGTAGCATTGACAAGCTAGTGAGCTCACTATCTTTCCAATTTGGTAGGGTTGACAAGGTAGGGGCAACTTATGCCTCATAGAAATGGTGTCTCACGATGATCGAATTGGTAAGCTAGTGAGCTCACTAGCTTGTAAATGCTCACATGACTTTTAGATGGAATTTCATAAAGAAATGCGGCAATGTGGCATGCCATGATTACAAGATAGGCTCAAAATTCAAGCATGGATAAGGAATGTGAATTGTTTTACAATAATTTTTTCGTAGACATGTATGCAAAATGTGGTAGCTTTAACAAGCTAGTGAGCTCACTAGTTTTCCAATGCGGTAGGATTGAAAAGGTAGGGGAAGCATATGCCTCATAGAAATGGGGTCTCATGGTGATGTGGGGTCTCACGGTGATGTACATCACTGTGATACCCAATTTCTATGAGGCATATGTTGTCGCTACCTTTTCAACCCTACCACATTGGCAAGCTAGTGAGCTCACTAGCTTTCCAATGCTCACATGATGTTTTGATGAAATTCCTTAAAGAAATGTGGTAATGTGGCATGCCATGTTTGCAAGATAGGCTCAAAATGGAAGCAAGGACAAGACATGTGAATTGTTTAACAATAATGTTTTCATAGACATGTATGCAAAATGTGGTAGCTTTGACAAGTTAGTGAGCTCACTAGCTTGCCAATGTGGTAGGGTTGACAAGGTAGGGGCAGCATATGCCTCATAGAGATGGGGTCTCACGTACATCACTATGAGACCCCATCTCTATGAGGTATACACTACCCCTACCTTGTCAACCCTACCACATTGGCAAGCTAATGAGCTCACATGATTTTTTGGATGGAATGCCTTAAAGAAATGTGGTAATGTGGCATGCCATGATTGAAAGATAGGCTCAAAATGAAAGCATGGACAAGTAATTTGAATTGTTTGAAAATAATGTTTTCATAGACATGTATGCAAAATGCGGTAGCTTTGACAAGCTAGTGAGCTCACTAGCTTGCCAATGCTCACATAATTTTTTGGATGGAATTTCTTAAAGAATGTGGTAATGTGGCATGACATGATTGAAATATAGGCTCAAGATGGAAGCATGGACAAGGCATGTGAATTGTTTGACAATAATGTTTTCATAGACATGCATGCAAAATGTGATAGCTTTGACAAGCTAGTGAGCTCACTAGCTTGCCAATATGGTAGGGTTGAAAAGGTAGGAGCAGCATATGCCTCATAGAAATGGGGTCTCACAATGATTTTACAATGTGGTAAGGTTGACAAGGTAGGGGAAGCCAATAATGCTCTTTGTTGTTTTCATCTTGCTAGGCCAATAATGTTGCAAGAGCATCGATCGATGCTGTTGTATAAAGGATGAATGGTTTGTCTTGCATAGTGGGTTCTAAAATAGGTGGAGTAGCAAGATAATCTTTCAAACTTTCAAAATACTATTTACAATCCTCTTTCCAATTAAACTGAACCTCTTTCTTAAGGAGATGTGTAAACGGTAATGTTCGGTCTACTAGGGATGCTACAAAATGATGAATAGCCTGAATTCTTCCTTGTAAAGTGTGTAATTGAGAAATATTTAGAGGAGGTGGCATGTTAACTATAGCATAAATTTTCCTCATGTCCGCCTCAAGGCCTCAATGAGAAATGATAAAACCTAAAAAAATTCCACTATCTACACCAAAGAAACACTTTTTCGGATTCAACCTCATGCTATATTTTCACATTCGCTCAAAGATATTTTGAAGGATATTCACACAATATTTTCAAGTTAAAGATTTGTCTCGAATATCATCAACATTATCTTCCAAAATCTTATGTATGGAATCATGAAATATCAATGTCATAGCCTATTGATATGTTGTGTCTGTGTTCCTTAATCTAAAGGGCATCATTACCCAACAAAATGTTCCCCAAGCAGTAGTAAATGATATTTTGTATTTATCTTGAGGGTTGAATAAAATTTGATTGTATCTGGAGAATCCATCAATGAATGGTAGCAAAGCATGCCCTACAGTCGAGTCTACTATCATGTTGATATTAGGAAGGGGAAAATCATCTTTTAATTATGCTTTATTTAAATAGTGAAAGTCCCTACACATCCTAATACGATTATCAAGTTTCGCAACTACGACAATGTTTGAGATCCAAGGAGAATAATCTATAGAAAAAATAAAACTAGCTACGAGGAGCTTCTCAATCTCGGCCTTAACTAGCAAGGCTATCTTAGGGTTCATCTTTCGTATATTTTGTCTAACAGGTTTAGCATTTTTGGTGAGGACTATGTTGTGTTTTATGATCTTAGCATCAATTCCCAATATATCTGAATAAGTCCAAGCAAAGGTTTTAGGAAATTTGTGAAGTTGCATGGTCTTCTTATTCATCTTTTTCAATGCATTTTCCTACCTTTATCACTTTTCCTTCATTGTTAATGTTCATCGGTATATCAATGGTGTCTCCCAAAGGAAGCACATTTTGTTTTAGGAATTTAGGGTTGTATTCTTCATTTTCTTTATCAATCTCAATATTTTCCTTTTCTCCATCTTCTTGTCTAGCATTAGTCACAACACACATAACCTATTTCTTTTTAGGAGTGAATTATTTCTCATATACTACTAACATCCCTTTTAGCGCTTTGTCATCTTCAAAGTATTCCAGTGATTCCTCACAAGTTGTATCAATCAATTTAGGATGCTTTAAGGTGAGAGTTATTTTAGGTTTACACATAATGGGGTTTATATTTAATGAGGGTCTTTTTGTTGCTTGCGTTATCTTAAAAGGACAATATCCCAAACCATGTTTTGCTTCTTGTGTGTTAGGCACTATAGGAACACATATGCCTTGTTCTTTCCTTCCACATCCTTTTCCACTATAGCCAAGTTGTTTCATGATCTCATAACCTCTCCCATAAAGTTTTCCCATTTCTTTCAGGTTTCGTGGTTGTTGATAGTCTACCTCATCAAAATTTGTTGTATATCTTATGTCTTCTTTTAAAGTAGATGAGGTAGATGCTTGTGATTTTTCTTCTAAATTTTGCATTAACATTACCATTGGTTTCTTTTTTTTTTCAATCTCTTTTGTTACAATCGTGTATTCTCCCATAAATGAAGGTGTGAAGTTTAAGGAACAACAATCATCTTCTAACAAATTTTTCACTTTTTCCATCTCATTTTTCTTTTCTTTTAATGGCTCTCTCTTTGAAGTTGGAATTAGGGTGTTTAGAGGATTTTTCTTTCTATTTTCAACTTGTAAGTTGTTTTCAAGCTGAGGGTCTATCTCAACTTGGTATAATTTATTATTATAGACATACTTCATGATACGATGAAGATTCAAAGATGACACATTCATATCGTGAATCCAAGGTCTTCCTAAAAGAAGGTTATATGATAGATCATGAGCCATGACATGAATAAGAGTTTGTAAGATAGCCTTTCCAGTTCTGTAATAGGTAAAGTAATCACACCAATCAGTTGCTTTCCTACATTTTCAAATCCTTGAATTGATAAAGAATCCGGTTCAATTCTAGATTTATCCATGCCAAGTCTATCCAAAAGGTTCACACTACACACATTAAGAGTAGAGCCATTATCAGCAAGGGTTCTTTTTATTCCCATCCTGTTGAATTTAACTATTATCATGAAGGAATCATTTCTATTTCCCATCTCCAAGGGTGGTAGCTCATGTTGATGAAAGCTAATGTCTACATTAACTGTATTCATTCCTTGAATTAAAGCTACTATATCACTCACATTTTTATTAGAAGGAAGCATAATTTGTTGCAAGGCTATTTGAAGCATAGTGTGATAGTTAGGTGAATTTTGAATCAGATCCCATAGGGATATCATTTCCAGAGTATTCTTAAGTTGTTCAACAATATCATACTCCTTCCCACTAGTTGAAGGAAAACGAGGAGTGCTAAGCAAGAAAGAGCTAGGAAAAGGTAAGGATGTTGAGGTTTTTTGTCTTCGTTTTGGATTTTCTAGTGTTATATGTATGAGAAATGACATTATAACTTGATTGTTTTGAAACATTATTCTTATGTGGTTCAAGAGTGAAAATAGGTTGGTTTTGAGTTTGAGGTTTGTGTGAAGGTGGGAAAAGGACAAGTTGAGGTTGAATCACATTAACTTCCCCTAGTTTCGGTTTATTCGAGAAAGCCTTAGTGGATGAACCTTGTGAGATGAAATCCTCAAGGGCTTCATCTAACATGTCAAAGTCATCACTACTAAAATGATTGAGGGTTAGGTTAACATAGAAAAAGAGATTTGACATACTCAAATAACTATGCTTTCTCCAAGTGGTTTATCATTTTATAGGTGTTTTTGGTTTCCTTTTTTAATGGATGCCAAATCTAATTGAACTATGAACTAATGCTGAAAATGAAAAGTATAGTAATCTAATTCTATCCACAATTGAAATGAATCTAAACTAAGCTAGATCTAATGAAATGAATGTAACAAAAACTCTAAAAACTGAAATAGAAAACTAATAGTAGCAAATAGAAACACATAAAAAGAGAATTTAATGTTGTAAACTGTAGTTTAAAATCATATGTGAGACTATATCGCCTAGAGGGACATATGAGTCCCAATCAGGGTTTTTCAAGGATTCAAACAATAAATAAAAGTCACTACAAAATACCCAATAATCAAGAAAAATCTCTTGTGTTGGGACTAAATTTCCCAGAGGGGCATATGAGTCCCAAATTAGGGGTTTTACACAAATTTCAGAAAATTTTGAGCAATTGTTAGGCTTCTTAGTTGGTATGATGTCTAGGCTAAGTGCAATTTCAAATTTTAGATGAAATTCAATGATGTAAGATGCAAAAATGCAACCTACATGCACTTTCATTAATGTAAGATTTAGAAACCCTAGATGCCAATTAACTATTGCAAAACCCTAATGAAAAGTTAATCCAAGCTAGATCTAGGATTACAATGCACTCTAAATAAGAAAAGAGGCATTCACGTCAGGTTCACCAAAATGAAATGATGGAAATAGGCCACCCTATCGTCATGGAAGATAGGGCAAGCTAGGGTTTAGGACCTAGACCTACTTCCCTCAAGTATCATTCAGGGAAACCTTAGAGATCTCAATCCGAAGGTAGAATTGGGGAAAGACATCTTGCAATAAGGTATCTTAGGGTGTCATTAAGGATTAAAAGGTGGTTCACCACCAAGCTAGGGCTTGGAAAGACAAGTTACATGCAAAACATGATGTTCAAACCTAATGATATGCAAGACTCGAATAGATGACCTAGAAATGAATGTAAAATGGAATAGAAAACTGAGAAAACATAGAGGTGCACCTAGAAACTTGTAAAATCTTGGAATGAATTCTAAAATGTTGAAAATAATAAAATTAATGTACACTAGGACTCATACGCTAGGTTGGGTGTATTAGTCCCAGATCAGTGTTTCTAGGTGGAATATGATTTTGGCAGTATTGACTTAGGATCTTCAAAAATATAGAAAATTTCGTATACTAGGACTCATACGCCATGTGTGGAATATCAATCCTATCCTTTTTCAAGCAATCAATGTTTGAATCTTCTCTTCAATCTCTTCTTTGTCTTCCCGATCTGATTTTTGGATCTGAACTTGTAAAAATACCCACAAAATAGAATATAGTGTTGATTTACTTATGGGGGGTTTTCCTTGGTCAAACCTGTTGTGCCCTTAGCACACACGCCCCATTCGAAATAGGGACCCTCTTTTCTTTCGCCTTGTCGGGTCATTTTGTCACCACCTTGTTTTGCGTGCCTCCCTTTTTGATGTCTCAGATGGTCAATATTGCTTTAGAGTCCCACCATAAATTGACCATGCCCTCCCCTTTTAATTTTGTTGTGTTCTGGTGCTTCGCGGAGTCCCTTTGGCAGTTTGGCCCTGCCAACAGCCCCGACGCCCTTCGGGCTTGGCCGTTCAGGATTCCCTTGCTAGGTTTTGCCGCTGAACCTGCCGTTGCTGACAACATTCACTCCGCATCCTTCTGGACCTCAAGGTCCGAACTCCCATTCGCCGTCTGATCGAAACTTGTGGAAATATTCAAAACAGCGTCCCGCCTTCCAGACCCTGAACCCCGGAGTTCCGCTTCTGAGGTTCCGACTGTGCTTCACCGTCGCTTGATGGCGAACCTTTGGCGGCATCCCACCTCCCGGGTCCCACCACCATATTTTCCGACTGAAGTATGCAGGAGACCTTGACTGTTGTCGGGTGCTCTGGGCCCGAGCATCCAGAATTTTGAGTCCGAAATTCTATGATGGTTCCGACGTCCATGATGGCTGATCTTTGGCAGAACTTTTCCCTTCGAGCCCCAGATCGCTCTTCACCGCCGGCGTCCCGACTGACCCGAAATATTCATAGCGGCCGCCGCCCTGCGTCTCTCGGGCCTCTGGGCCCTGGGTCTCCCACCGCTGTTACCGATATTCAAACTCACCAACCTTTTGCGTCGCCGTACCTGCATTAAATACGATCATTAATGGTGATTAGTGGTATAAAATATCCACTCCGACCCGTCATTATCATTTGACAGGATTGCAGAGTGATTGGAGAATTTCAACGAGGATCCCACCGTCTTCGACACCTTTGCGTTCATCACCCTCAGCATCATTGCATTGATCGTAAGTGGATCTCGTATCTCCCTGCATTGCGTGTTTGAGGTAGGTCATCCGTTCGCCCTCTCGAGCATTATTTTCATGATTTCTAAATATTTAAATAAGTAGCAATCATTAAGAAAGTGTGAAAATGATAAAATATGAGATCGCGCACAAAATCCATATGTTGAAAACTTGAGAAAACTCCAGGGTTACCATCGTCACCAATCCGGAACCTTACTTCACCACGGTCGTTCTTCCTGCAGAGAAATCATCCTCTTTGGCCCCGGGACCTGCCTTCGCCGTCCGTGATAAAACGATGAACCTTGCCGACCGACGACAATTTCCTCCCTCGGGCCCGGGCTGTCGAACTTCCTTCATCGGAAGTCACCCTTGATACCGCCGCGTCAAAACAACAGTCTAACCCCGGCTTCCCGTCCGGCGGAGCCCGCCCTTCTCCTCGCCATGGGTATTTTGAAAGATAGAACCGGCGCCCTATGGATTATCAGGCCCCGGACCCTAGAGGTCCGCTTCTGGGGTTCCAACTGTGCTTCGTCGTCGCTTGACGGCGAACCTCTGACGGCATCCCGCCTTCCGGTCCCCGACTTCCCATTAGCTGCTGGAATGTAACTTGAGCTACAGATTGACATCTTTATCCGCTCCAGGCTCCAGACATTGGGTGTCTTTGTTTCCTTATCTGCCGTCTCAACGGCGAACTCTTTCGGCCCCTCCATGCTCCGGGCCCCGCCCTTCTCCCCGCTATTGGCTTTTCTATTTGGACCGGTGTCCTTCGAATCTCTCGGGCCCCGAGGTCCGGACGTCCATCCCTAGGATTCCACCTATCTTCCACCGTCGGGGAGATATTCGTCCACCGCCAAAATCTCACAATCACATACCTTTTCCCTAGCAATTTCGCCTTGTCGTTCTGATCGCCGGGCTCTGAACTCCCATCCACCGTTGGGATGCCGCGTGAACAACTAATGCCCTCCCCCTAGTCGGGCTCCGGTGATCGGGACTCCTTCCCTCGCCTGCTGCTCGAAATGGAATTCTTGCCCCGTCCCTCCGAGCTTCGGGCTCCACCCTCTCGTTCGCCGCCAAACTCAAAGTGAAACCTTGCACCGCCAGGCCCTTACTACCGAGCTGCCCTTTCCGGACTTCTATCTAACATTTGTCGTCATAGACGGCAAAAGATGAGTGCCTTCCCAGTGCCGCCGACCTGAGCGCCTAGAAATAAACCAAACTGTTGACCGCCCTTTGCACCACTGAGCCCTGTACCCCAGAGTTCTGTCTCTGAATTTTCATTTGTTGTTTGCCATTCCAAATTGCTATCTCCTGATGGCTCTCTAGCCTAGGACTTTCTAATTCTCCTAAATTGATCAAAATGAGCCCAAATCTGAAATCTAACTTTGACCTACATGCTTAATTTCGGCTCTCTTCATTACGAACCTCTTGAAATACTAGAATTTGATCGAAGAGTGTCTCTGAGGGCCCTCCGTTGTGTTTTCCCTTCCAAATAGCATTCCTTCCAAGGAAGTTCAGCCCTCCGGGCCCGAACTGTCCAAATACCCTTAATCAAAAGATCAATAACATCTGAGAATAAAAGGTCATGTTATGCTTAATTGATTGTTTGAAATAAATATTATTTTCAAGGTATTGGCTAACATGAATGCTTTTGTGATCTATTGTGCTAACTTTTCCCTTGCTTGTAGAATATATGGAATCAGGTGCAGGACCTTCAGGGGCATTCGCTAAAAAGGACAAGGGGAAGAAGTCAGGAAGGACCCCTCGAGGGAAAGAAGACAAGGACCAGATGAAGTACCAATTCCAGGGCGAGTCTCTCCACTTGAAAGTCACCACAGACTAGAAGGAGATCACTGACACAACCATAGGCCAAGTTGACATCGATGAATTCATGCAAAGGGTTAGGGTCAACCCGACAACAAAGAATGCAAGATTGATAAGACAAAGTGGAATAGCTAAGGCTGCTGGATTCCCTCCATCCCTCGTGGCCCCCGAGTTGGTCATGGCTTGTTGGGAAGCATATCAAACCGACACAAGGACAATCGTTGATAAAGAGGGCAACATTCTCGATGACATGTCACCTGAGGGGATCACAAAGACCTTCCATATTCCCACATTCCAACAGATGGAGGTCCCCACCTTAGAAGAATGCCAAGCGGCATGGGATGATAATCTAGGTGGCTATAAGAAGTCAATAAATCTACATTGGCTCAAGGAAAGACGGGGCAGTGCTGCAAAAATTCTTCAAGAACTCTTCCGCAGTGATTTCCACGAAGATTACCACGACCTGGTGACCATGTTGAGCAGGATTATGGGCCTCCCTGCAACCGCCTACTTTCAGGAATGGATGGCATACTTCATTGAGTAGATCCTGCGTGGAAACGAGGACATCACAACAAAGGCTTTGTTCTACTGAGGAGGAATCATAAGACACTGCTTCCATGAGCAGTTTATCAACATAAAGAAGAGTTCTAAATTTTATGACTTCCTATCTTGTCTATTCCTTGGCGGATCAGAGACAGTACAGTGGGTTGTTTATGGCACCCGATCAGGAGCAGAGGCGAAGGCTCAAAGCCTATGATAGATATATGTAGCTCCAGTACCAGAACTTCAAAAGGGATTACTACCGAGTAAACGACGCCTTCATCGGCCATATTATCAGAATGATCACTGAAGACTTCGAGAGGAGGGTCTCCCACAATGCTAGGGTGCTTTTGAAATAGTATGCCTTTCTCTACATCAATTACCCGAAGTTTACTTACATCTGTGCCTAGGGATTCACTGAAAGGCCAAATAGGCTGCCCAGATACCCCAACGACCGAATCATCCTCCTGGAGCTTTCTCAACAACTCCAACACCTACAGACAATCTTCAGCAGCAAACATATAGCGGGGATCTCCTATCCCATGACCCTTGGCTAGGGCATGTACTCACTGCAAACTTCCCAATGTGCTAGTAACTCCGAGAAAGAACTGAAGGATTACCATTTCTACCTACACACTGTTCGCCCACGGATGGACCCACATGGCCATGTCAAGAAAGCACTCTGGCCAGCATATGCCCATCTTCACCACATTGAGGATTTCTGGGTTGACTGCAAGGATGATAAGGAAGTGCGCGCAAGGCACTACATGCAAATGACTATACAATTAGTAAGGAGGGTGCATCCATTCCCTGTACTGGACCAAGGCGAGGAGGACGAGGCCACTATCATGCATCCCAGGTACCCTGCAGTTGCTAATCTGCCAATACCATCAATTGACTAGGATGAACAAGAGGTTGATGACTTAGATACTATAACCCAGCCAATCTTGGTTCATACTAAGGAGTGGATCGAGGGGCAGGTGGCTTGATTAAAGCAGCAAGGAATAGTCTTAACTTATGAAGGGCTCAAAAGTGAGCCAAGTGCCACAGAGAATGTTACTACCACCACTTCAACTGGCAGGACCTCTAAGTCTCCTCTGGTCACCAGGTCCAAGAAAAGAAAAGGAACAGAAACCGAGCAGTCTCCAGACCCCAAGGTCTATGCAAGGAAGGAAACGGGAGGCTCACCTCCCAAAAAGCTCAAATAGGCAGGGAGTACTACGGAACAACCTTCAACCCAAGAGAAGTAGAGGGTACAAATCAATTAGAGCCTCTCTTGGCTCTCCCTGCCCCTCCTATTGCACCATCCACCTCCCTGGCTATGGTTGCGGCATCTCCGTCGGTAGTGGACATTTCTATCCATCTTGCCCCTTCACCTCCGACCGAGTTTGTAATAGTCATTGACTCCTCTTCCACCATGACTACTCTGTCGTCCTCTGCTGCCATGTCACCAATCACATCACTCCCTCGGGCAACAAAAACAGTGCCTATTCCCACTGCCACTATGCCTGAGGCTCTTTTAAGGCATATGTAGAACCTTCCCCCTGAGCTCTCCTAGATCTTAATAGATCTGACTCTCCAAGCAGCCCTTGCGCAAGTCCTTGCTACTGCTCAACCTTCACAACCACTGACAGGTCCACCGACTATGGAGGCCACCATGCTAATCTCTAAGGAGTGGGAGGAATGAGAGCGAGAGGCCTCGAAGCCTATTGAGGAGGAGGCTGATGAGTACCATGAGCACCCAGAGTACGAACACTGAACCATTGACAGGGTGGCTTATGAGGAGGAAGAAATGAGCTCTTTCAAGAGTGGGGATGAAGAAGATGGCTCTGGTGCTAAGGAAATCATACAAACCATTGATGATGACCTTGAGGAGGAAATGGCACAACAGCTGAAAGACATTGGGGCAGAGGCAGAGGGGTCACCCCATGATGAAGAAGGGTAGCCACCAGAAGAACAACAACAAAAGGATTTAACTAAGGGTGTAACACGTGTTATCAGAAGCCTCGAGGCTGAGTGTATAGAGGAAAAGAAGGAAGAAGAAACATCAAGAAAAGAAAGTCGCATTCAACAACCATCTGCCGGGCTGCCTATCAAACGCCTCGTATTCGTCCATGACTCCGATGAGGAGGAGGAAGATGCTGCCAAAGAGAAAGGAAAATCCCCAGAGGGAAAAGGAGCAGAAATCTTGGCCTTGACTGAGAAGGGCGAAGGTGACCATAATTCACCCAAAGGGAAATCTGTTGTGCCTGAGTGGTTGGAGAAGCAGCTCAAAAGAAAAACCCCTGTGCTGAAGGACCCAAGGGCAAGGTTGGAGGCCATCTTGGCTTGAGCCCAAATCACGACGAAGAAGGAGAAGAAGCCCAAGGTCCGATCCAAGGTAACAATGGATGCTTTTGGGGCTCGAGCAGCCGAAATAGCAATGCCTATGATTGGCCAAACTAGGGTAAGTTACAACATCTCCACCATCAACTTGGGAACTGCCACCAGAGAGCAGAAAGTCGGGCACCTTGAGGAGTCAGTGGCTATAATGGTGCATCTGATGAAACAGGATAAGATCTCGAAGGATGAGCTCAAGGCGCAGGTCGCGGCCTTAACAGATTACATACAACAATGGTTTTCAATAGACGACTTGCCTACCACATCCATGGTCGCATCTCAGCTACTTTCCAAAGAGTAGATCGATAAGATGGAAAGAAGAAAGAACTTGGAGAAGACCACAAAGGACTGGTTCCAACGAGTCTCATACGTCGGAAACATGGGAATTAGCCGGGCTGTGCAAACAACCAACAAGTTATTGGACCTGATGCGGTCTCTGGAGAGCACAAGGAAGCCCTGCACCGATTTCCTCGCGACCTACGACTCCACCTTTCTAAGGATCGAGGCTATCCTTTAGTTGCTTGAAGCCACGTGGGGGAAGAAGCTTGCATTTAAGAAAGAAGATCACTGTCTGATGGATGTGTGGCGCCGAGACTTTGACAATCGAAAGGAGAGGTTGGAGCAAATCATGAGCAAGGTGGATCTGGACATTGAATGGATCAAAGAAATTAGCGCAGAATGTGCTCGATACCTTAAGCTGATGACAGACTACGAGATGCCCACTATACAAATGGATCCAGAAAAGATAAAACCCTACTTCCAGGAGAAGATGAAGGACGGGATGGCTGGTGAAATCACAACAGAATTCCTAAGTTTTGTTGCCCGCGCCTTCGATCAGTCAGAGCTGTTCAGAGACCAAGGCTCAAAGTATGATGAGGATTGAAAAAGGCTAGAGGATAATGCAAAGGAATGGAGCTACCAGGCGCTGCGATATAAAATCATCGAAATAGACAAGCTCCAGGTATTCATCCTCAAGTTCACAGAATACATAGCTTCCAAGGGGAAGGAGGACAACCCTGTCAAAGATGAAGAGCTCCCTAAAGAGTAGCTATAGTGAAAACAACAATTGGCTAGAGGACAAAAGAGCTACAGTGTCATCAGCAAGAGGACGAAATAGGGAAGAGACAAAATATAATTTAAAATTACGATATATTGGGGGGTAGGTGAAACCCTATTTTGTAATGAATCTTGGCCACACAATAAGAATTAATCTTGGCCATTCATTGAATCTTTTGGGCACTATAAATAGGGCTCTCCTCTCATTTGCAAAAGGGAGAGTTGAATTGTTGTAAAGACATGCTGCAAAAATTTATAAGGAAAAGGCATTGACTTGGTGTATTTTCTTAGTTTCTCCCATGTTACTTGATTCAATCTCCAATGTTACATGTTTAACTTAGGTTTCATTGCTGTTTTAGTTAACTGTTCTCTTGCTTTGGATATATTTTAGGAATGTTGTTCTATGATTGTGAAAATTTCTGCCATGTTGATGACTTCTTTGTCCATACTTTTTGCTGTTTGTTGATGGTAGATAGCTGTGCAAAGTTAGCCTGGACTTGAATTCAAAGCTGCTCCAAAACATTTATCTTTGATTCATGCATGTACATGGTGAATGAAGGACAAAGTATCTGCAGACCTTAGAAGATAGCACAATTTTCATGATACTGTGAAATCTTTGGTTAAGTGGGATATTGTTTTGAGAAATTGTCCATTGCAAGAACTCCATTGTCACTATTCATAATTAGTTGCAAACTTAGGAACTTTCCCTCTTTATTGCCTTTTTTTTTCTTATAACTGATCTATGCTAAGGTTCATTGCACATTGTAAAGCCAAATCCAACAACAAAATGGAGTCCAAGACTACTGTTTGAACCTACAGCCAATGCATAACAACTTTCCATCTAAAGAACTCCATTTCAAGATCCAACTTTCATACTTTGTAACCCATCCGTAAGATCGCCTTGTGATTCCAGCAAATCAAATCAAACAACTAAGATATTCCAAGCACTGTCAAGACCTGACATTAGAGACCTTGGGATAGTGTTCTGCAATCTGATTATGGAAGATTGTCTTTCAAGAGAGGTAGTGCACCTACGCACTGCCTTTGTTGAAAAGTGGATAAAAACACCATCAACAGAACTGGCACTAGAAGGAGGGCCTAACGGTGGAGACACCAAGTTGAGGGTTAAAAGTGAAGCTGGATCGAATCGAATCATTCTCCCCGAAAAGATTTCAAAGAGTTCTACGGTCAACACCAAACAAGGGAGAATTTGAAGAATTGCAGCCTCCTACGAGGGAAAAGTGAGCTAAAGGAAGTAGCGTTGCCTCTTCCTCCTCCTCCATTCCATCCCCCCCAGTCTACCCTCACCTTCATTTGGCTGGCCTTCATCTTCCACCTAACCATCTCAAACTACATTTGCACCTCCTATCTCTGATAGCCAGGGGATTGCTCCTCTCTCGAACCTTCCTGCCCAAGGTATAGTCCAGTCGTCAACAGCTCAAGTGCAGTTCCAGATTGCTGTTGTATTGCGGATACAGCCCCAAATTACCGTTTTCCAATAGCAGATACCACCTCCACCACTCTCCATGGCTTGGTTAGTGCATAACCCTTTGCCGATACATTTCGCTGCCTACAATGATATGCCCAAGAATTCAGAGGGATTTTGTTTGAAGTTCCATTTGCACAACCTACAAAGAATAGCTAAGGAGCATATCAAAATATTCGAGACAACGATTATCGAAATGCAAGTTGACCATGAGGATGTTGCATGCCGCCTCTTTCCGCATTCATTAGGGGAAGAAGCCTTCTATTGGTACATCAATCTGCTGAGGGGATCCATTACTTCGTGGACACTAATGAAGAATAGCTTCTTGCAGAAATACAAGATTCCCATAAGCCCTTCGGAGCTTTATCAGCAGTTCATGTCTATCAGAAGGGAAGTCAACGAACCTATTGGCTCCTTCAACGACCGCTTTTATTAGGCCTACACAAGGCTTTAGGACCCGTACCTTCATAATGATGCCATGGCTCTCCTAGTCTACTATGCAGCATTGGACAACCTCACCTCGGCTTTGGTGAAAAGGATGCAATCGCCGCCCACCTCATTGGTGGTGGCCTATAAGGAGGTTGTTGTCGCCAGTGCGGACTTGGGGTAGAATATCTCTAGTCCGCTGCCTTCTTTGGGGCCAGTAGCTCAACCAATGCAGATTCAGGGGCTTAATCAAGCGTTTGCTCATCAAACCCCTTTTAACAATAGCAGACGTATTCCTAGCAGCCCCAGGTGCCATTGTACCTATCGGGACCAGAATTTCCTCCAGCTTATCAAAATCAGCCGGCAGCCCCGCCCGCTTTTCTCCAAAATCTGGTGCCATCGCCCGGGAACGAGACTGAGAAAGACAAGTTAGAGGAACTGACTGAGATGATAAAGAAAATGTCCACGGAAATGATGCACCTAAAAAATCAGAATAACCAGCTACAGGCCTCCCAGCGTAATTTCCAGGCTAATCTTAACTAGGACAACCTAGACAATAGGGACAGTAGGGATAATTGAGAAATAGGCACTTCCTCTGGGCAGAGATAGGGGGAAAATGTCAATCAAAATGCAGAAAGGAGACCTTCTCAGAGGCAGAATCGCACGTGGAACACTAGGCCCAATAATGGAGGAGTCCCTACGCCTTTCGATCAACCGGCAAGTAATGAAAAAATGACTAGTGGAGTATACCTTGCCGAGCCAGCCTTGTCCGGATGGTGTCGAATTCATAAAACCAGCAGACATTCCGAGTTGGATTGTCCCGAGTTCCAGACAGCTGCTGAAATATTCCAGGTGGAAGTGCAGAATGCAGTAGACAATGTCAGCTGTAGGGACATTGTCCCATCCGAGCCATATGATTCCTCCTATCTCGTGGTTAATCAAGCACCGTTTCTGTGAGGTGACTGCAACAAGCCCAAAGTCGAGCCTGCTCTTGTTGAGGGTGAAGAAGCACAAGAGGTAAGTAATGAACAAACTTTGGCTCAACTCTTTGATTCAGTAGATAATGGTCTGGTAGATAAAAATGAGCCATTTGTAGATGAGGTCCACATGTTCCATCAAAGGTCGATTCCTTACTTCCTTAGGAATAGACAGGCGGGTGGACCCTTTACAACTTCCACCCCATTGAATAATTTCACCACCTCGCTTGATCCTAATGGCAGCAACAACCCTGGACTTCTCCATATACCCACCCAATACCTCAACAAGAACGAATCTCAAAACTAGTCACAAAATCAGCCTCAAGGCCAACCCCAAAATCCGTATGGTCAAACGAAGGTCCAACCTCCTAGTTCTGCCATAGGCCAAGCTTTTAGTTCAAAAATTGAGAAAATGGGTGAATATGTAGCAGAAGAGTTCAAGAAGGTAAAAATTAGCTTATCAGCCTTCGAATTACTCAATCCCTGCTGTAAGGCATGCCTTCTTTAGGGTTCTTAATGGGACTCCATCCTCCAGTATGACTCTGGAAACATCAGCCAAAAGAGTTACCTTTGAAGAGCCTAGGAAGGAACCGAAGATACAAGATAATACTGGGAAAAGGAAGGATATCCTTGAAAATCAACTTGCGAGTAAATAAATTGAAAGGGAACTAGAGCAGGCTAATAGGTAGATTTCCAAGGACCAGCCATTTAGGCAAACCAGGGATATGGGCAATAATAAGGACAAAGGTCAGATAGCTCACATAGACAGGCCTACGGGCATCTTCCAGGGGAGACCAGAAACTCCACCTTTCTTGACCACCATTAGGATATTTGGGAAGAACCTGCATAACTGCCTGCTCGATTCAGGAGCGTCTGCCAATGTCATGCCTTTGGCAGTATGCAAGGCTCTTGGCATCACTCCCACACCTTCAAGAAGAAAGGTGACCCAGCTGGACAAAACGAAGATCAACATTGTGGGAGAAATAAATCGTATCCCAATGCAGATTGCTATAGACCTGCGGATACAACAGACCATTGATATTCAAGTGGCTGACATTCCCGATGTATATGGAATCATCTTGGGAAGGGAATTCACCAAGGCACTGAATGGATACACTGCCACAGACCTTTCTCATATGTGGCTACCATAGAAGGGGCTACTAAATCAAATCCATATCGACCGTGAACCCCATATGAAATACATGATCACAGAGTACAATAATATCAACGAGGTGTTATTCGCCGAGACCAACTTGGGGAATTGCTGCCCTTTCACATACCAAAATGGGGTTGAGCTTCAAGAGGTATGTGCAGATGAAGTGTTACTAGTGTTGTGTAGTCCTTCGACTGATTCTACACGAATACCCCCAGACACAGAAATATTGCTAGAAGCTGATGATGAGCCTGATAAGAATGACAACTGGGGACTACTCAGTGGCTTCTAGGAATTCATGGAAAAGTGTGCAAGGAATCAACTCAGCCTATGGGCCCGAATGAATTTACAGAATCTTTTTCTACCAAACTGGTGCAGGGTTCACAATGCTACCCACTCCGAGTTTGATTGTTGCTTGTGCCAAGCAACAGTTGCACATGTTAAAAAATTAGCTACTCCTCATATAGAAACGCCAAAGGAGGCATCAACAGAACCACCTGTTGATCAATACATCAAACCAAAAAATTCTCCTAAGGTCACAGGGCCAGCCACCCAGCTGAAAGGGAATAGAAGCTTAATCAAACCCGAAGATAAAGAACCCTCTGCGTGTTGGACACTCTAATTTGATGGATCCAAGTCCAAGCAAGGAGCTGGAGCTGGGTTCAAACTCATCAGTCCAACGGGTAAGACATTTCTAGCTGCTCACAGATTATAGTTCTATTGCACCAATAACATAGCAAAATATGAGGTCTTAGTCCTTAGCCTTCTCATGGCTTTGAAGAAAAATGTAAAAATGCTCCAAGTTTTCGAGGATTCTGAGCTCGTGGTTAAACAGGTCAAAAAGTTGTATTCTTGTCATGATCAGAGACTTACAAACTATAGGAATAGAGTTTGGAATCTCTTGGAGGGCTTAGATGCATTCAATATACAATTGATCCCTCGTGTTCAGAATCGTACGGCTGACGCCTTAGCTCAAGCGGCTAGCACTCTACAACCCCTTTCTCTTCTGGGCTAAAGAAATTCACTATTGAGTTGACATCCACACCATCGGTCCCAGATAATGTTACCCACTTGCAAGTCTTCAATGATGACAAACATATCCTTCAATTCATCACAAGTTTTGATGTCTTTGCAGCTCAAATAATTGATGAAGCTGATCCACAGGAAGCCGAACTGGACATAGAGGGGGTTATTAACCTAAAAACCAACATGAACCCCAGAGGCATGGTTCAGTTCAAACGCATATTTGACTTGGACCAGATCAGGGACTAGAATCAACAAACGAAAAAGGAGGCCATAAGCAACCAGTGTGATGCTCACAACCTTGGGACAGCTGAGGAGATCAGGAATGTTTTTATCGGCAAGGTGTGCATGCCAGAGGAAAAGAAGGGAATCATGGAGGTGTTGCGGAGGTACCATGATGTGGTGGCATGGAGCTATGAAGATTTAAAAACATATGACACTTTTGTCATTACACACACCATCCCTCTTAAGATGGAAGCAAGGCCATTCCGCCAGCGGCAGCGCCCTATCAATGCCTTGCTGGAACCTGTCGTTTACAAAGAGGTACAAAAGTTGCTCTCAGCAAGAATCATTTTTCTAGTTAGGCATTCCACATGGGTGGCCAACTTGGTCCCGGTCAGAAAAAAGAATAGGGAGATTAGATTATGTGTAGATTTTCACAATCTGAACTGTGCCTCGGAGAAAAACAACTATCCAGTACCTTTATTAGATGAGGTGTTGCAGATCGTCAACGGCTCCCAGATGATGTCTTTCCTCGATGGATACTCTGGGTACAACCAGGTAATGGTATAATATGAGGATTGTCACAAAACGGTGTTCACCACTAAGTGGGGGACGTTCACATATAGAAGAATGCATTTTGGTCTTATCAATGCCAACGCCACTTTCCAACGTGCCATGGATATCACCTTCAAGGACCTGATTGGCAAGTGCATAATCATCTACATAGATGATTTGACCATGTTTTCTAAAAGGCGGGGCGATCACGTCTCCGATTTATGCAAGGCATTTCAGAGGTGCTGAGAGTTTGGGGTTTCCCTTAACCCCAAGAAGTGCATTTTCAGAGTGACTGAAGGAAGATTACTTGGGCATATCCTTTCAGAACGGGGAATCTCCATAGACCCCAAGCGCATCGAGTCCTTACTCAAAATCTCGCCCCCAGGCAACAAAAAAGAATTAAAATCTTTCTTTGGAAAGATCAACTTCGTCCAGAAATTCATCACAGGTTTCGCGAAGATTGTTAAACCTCTCAATGCTATGCTGAAACAAGATGCCAAAGTTGAATGGACATTCGATGCCAAAAAATATTTTGAAGAAATTAAACGGGCCATCGCTGAGGCACCTGTATTAGTTAGCCTAGATTATCTGAAGCCTTTCTACATCTACACATTTGCTTCAGAGCATTCATGTGCTAGCATGTTGACCTAGAAGGATGATGAAGGAAATGAGCATCCGATCACCTTTATGAGTGCTCCCCTCATGGACGCAGAATTGCAATATCACAACATTGAAAAGAAGGTATATGCCCTCATCAGGGGGGTGAAGAAATTTAGACACTACATCCTACGCAATAAGGTCTTTGCCATTTTCCCCGGCCCAGCAGTAAAAATGCTACTCATGCAAAATGAATTGGGCGAACAAAGAGCTAAATGGGTCACCCTGCTCCAAGAATATGACATGGAGATCCAACCGATGAAATTGGTGAGAGGACAGACGCTCACCCGCATAATTGCTGAAACAACAACAGAAGCTGGACCCGAACTCACTGTGCAGCAGTACTAGCTTGAGGATGTCTCCCTCGAAGAGTGGTACCAGAATGTCATCTATTATTTGCTAAACCATAAGTGTCCGCCACACCTGCAAGGAGTTCAAAGGTGGGCCCTGAGATTGAAAAGCAATGGCTATATGCTGTAGGGTTCCATTCTCTACAAGAAGAATCATGAAGGCATTTATTAAAGATGCCTTGGCAAGGAAGGAGTAGATCGAGTCTTGAAAGAGTTTCATGATAAATTTGGCATGGGCCATGGTTCTGGTTCTTCCATAGCGCATCAAATATTGAGAGCAGGGTATTATTGGCCAACTGTCTTGAAGGATGCCCATTGCCATGTTCGTTCATGTCACACATGTCAGACCGCTGCCACGAGGGAAAAGAATGTTGCTGTCCCACTACAACCTGTGTTGGAGGTAAGGTCGTTTGTGCAATGGGGTCTCGATTTCATCAGTCTGGTAAGCCCTCCATCATCTGCGGGACACAGGTACATTCTTACCACTATTGATTACTATACTAGGTGGATGGAAGCAATAGTATGTAAGCAATGCACAATTGAAGTAGTTATTAATCTCCTAGAAAGTTTCATTTTGAATCGTTTTGGTTGTCCTTATACTTTGGTATGTGATAATGGACCTGCGTTCGCCTCATTAAAATTTGCTAGCTGGGCATTTGACTACGAGATTGCCCTTAAGTTCTCATCCAATTACTATCCCCAGGGCAATGGCCTCACTGAATCTACAAATAAAAACCTGATTACCATGATCAAAAGGCTGCTAGATAGGAATCCCAAGGACTGGCATACCCAGCTTCGTTTCACCCTTTGGGCTGATTGCAGTCACCACAAGGCTGCCCTTGGCGATTCCCCGTTCCACCTTGTTTATGGCCTAGAACCTATATTCCCTATCCATCTGAAGATTCCTACTCTTCGGTTCATCAACGATTTTTATGAGGGAGGAGATCGTAGGGAAGCTCGGTTAGCTAAGCTCTTGCATTTAGAGGAAGTCTGAGACCATTCAATAGAAAATTTTGCCAAACATCAGGGCATAGTTAAAAGATGGTTCGACTGCCGAGCCAAGATCAATACCTTTAGAATTGTAGATCTGGTACTATATTGGGACAAGGCCCATGAAAAGAAAGGGGGACACAACAAATTCGACAAGCTTTGGCTTGGCCCCTTTCAAATAGCTGAGATTTTGGAAGATAATGCCTTCAGCCTAAAGAGCTTAACTGGTGAGAACGTCCAGTTGCCGGTCAACGGGTAGCACCTGAAGCATTACTTCTAGGCTTGAGCTCGTTCGAGCTCATCGTTGTAAATACTTGTACATAGGTTAGGGTAGTTTGCTTTCTGACTTGCTTACATTTTGTTTGTATTACCTTTTTGTTTTCTCCCTCCTGATAGTTTTGTTTTGAAAGTTGTTTCCCGCCCCTTTGCGGTGGCCGTGCTTGCTCGACAAGTGGTTTACTTTGCTATCCATCCTTTATGTTCTTCGGCTAAACATTCACTCTCGATTATCGGTCTTTGAAAGCTACCCGTGAATGATTTCTTTGTTTGAACTCTGCTCAAAACTTGACCCTTGGCTGGATCTTCTTACACACATCTCGGATCTCGCACAAAACACATAATAATCATTTCTAAAGGACCATGCCATGGTTGTTATGACACCCTAGTGAGTGAAAAATCTCAAGTTTGCTCTAGTGACCACTGTGATTTCAAACCCATCGTAGGCTTCAATGCTTACCTGGTCGAACTAAATGATAAAAGAGAAATGAACATTGAAGGAAATATCAAAACAAAAGAGCAAAGGAGTTCTAAAAAATAAATGACCGTATGGGTGTTCGGGTAACTCTACCGAGGCTATGGACGCCCGACCGACAGTAGAGCAATATCCGTGAGAGTGCAGCGACAACTCCATCGGGGCTATGGACGCCTGACTGGCAGCTGAGCAATGTCCAAGTTACTTTTGGTGTTAGATGATTTATGTAGCTCACTCAGTTGAATTGGTAACCCTGGTCACTATCCCGAGGAAAGAAATGAACTCACTACACACACTTCTGAGATGTCCAGTAAATTGACCCAACTAAGGATCTCGGTCTCTCAGATTCATCTTTGGAAGCCACTCCTGGTTTGTAAAAACCAAAGATTCGGAGTCCTGAATGAATATTTATCCTTAGAACGTTCGGGAGCATTCTCCAGCGGAGTCGCCATTTGTTGTGCCCTTAGCACACATGCCCCGTTCAGAACGGGGACCCTTTTTTCTTTCGCCTTATCAGGTCATTTTATCACTACCTCATTTTGTGTGCCTCCCTTTTTGATGTCTCAGAAGGTCAATATTGCTTTAAAGTCCCACCATAAATTGACCATGCCCTCCCCTTTTAATTTTGCTGTGTTCTGGTGCTTTGCGGAGTCCCTTTGGCAGTTTGGCCCTGCCAACAGCCCTGGGGCCCTCCGGGCCGAGCCATTCGGGATTCCCTCGCCGCATTTCCCCGTTAAACTTGTCGTTCCCAACGGTGTCCACTCCGCATCCTTCTGGACCTCGGGGTCTGAACTCCCGTTCGCCGTTTGATCAAAACTTGTGGAAATATTCAAAACGGCGTCCTGCCCTCCGGACCCCGAACCCCAGAGTTCCGCTTCCAGGGTTCTGACCGTGCTTCACCGTCGCTTGATGGCGAACCTTTGGCAACATCCCACCTCTCGGGTCCCACCACCGTATTTGCCGACCGAAGTATGTAGAAGACCCTGACTGCCGTCGGGTGCTACGGGCCCAAGCATATGGAATTCTGAGTCCAGAATTCTGTGATGATTCTGTTGTCCATGATGGCTGATCTTTGGCGGAACTCCGTCCTCCGAGCCCCGAATTGCTCTTCACCGCCTCCGTCCCGACCAACCTGAAATATTCACAATGGTCGCCGTCTTGCGTCTCCTGGGCCTCCGGGTCCCAGATCTCCCGCCGCTGTTGCCGATATTCAAACTCACCAACATTTTGCATCGCTATACCTACATTAAATACGATCGTTAATGGCGATTAGGGGTATAAAATACCCACTCTGACCCATCATTATCATTTGATAGGATTGCAGAGTGATTGGAAAATTTCATCAAGGAACCCACCATCTTTGACACCTTTGCGTTCATCACCCTTAGCGTCATTGCATCGATCGTAAGTGGATCCCACATCTCCCTGCATCGCGTGTTCGAGGTAGGTCATCCGTTCACCCTTTCGAGCATTATTTTCATGATTTCTAAAGATTTAAATAAGTAGCAATCATTAAGAAACTGTGAAAATGATAAAATATGAGATCGCACACAAAACCCATATGTTGAAAACTTGAGAAACCTTTGGGGTTGCCATCGTCACCAATCCGGAACCTTACCTCATCGCGGCCACTATTCTCGTAGAGAAATCGTCCTCTTTGGCCCTGGGACCTGCTTTTGCCGTCCGTGATAAAACGATGAACCTTGTCAACTGATGGCAATTTTCTCCCTAGGGCCCGAGCCATCAGACTTCCTTGATCGGAAGTCACGCTTGATACCACCGCATCAAAACAGTAGTCTAACGCCGGCTTCCCGTCTGGTGGAGCCCACCCTTCTCCTCGTCGTGGGTATTTTAAAAGATAGAACCAGCGCCCTATGGATTCTTGGGCCTCGGACCCTAGAGGTCTGCTTCCGGGGTTCCGACCGTGCTTCACCATCGCTTGACGGTGAACCTCTAACAGCATCCCGCCTTCCGATCCCCGGCCTCCTATTAGCCACTAGAATGTAACTTGAGCTGCAGATCGACATCTTTATCTGCTCCAGACTCCGGACACTGGGTGTCCTTGCTTCCTTATCCACCGTCCCAATGGCGAACTGTTTCGGCCCCTTCGTGCTCCAGGCCCTGCCCTTCTCCCCACTGTTGGCTTTTCTATTTGGACTGGCGTCCTTCAGATCTCTCAGGACCCGAGTCCGGACGTTCATCCCCGGGATTCCGCCTTTCTTCCGCCGTCGGGGAGATTCATCCACCACCAGAACCTCACAACGACACACCTTTTCCCTAGCAATTTCACCCCGTCCTTCTGATCGTCGGGCTCCGAACTCCTGTCCGCCGCTGGGATGCCGCATGAACAACTAACGCCCTCCCCCTTGTTGGGCTCTGGTGATTGGGACTCCTTCCCTCACCTGTCGTTCCAAACAGAATTCTCACCCCGTCCCTCCGAGCTCCAGGCTCCACCCTCCCATTCGCCGCCGAACTCAAAGTGAAACCTTGCACCGTCGGGCCCTTACTACTAGGCTGCCCTTCTAGACTTTTGTCTGACATTTGCTATCATGGACGGCGAAAGATGAGCGCCTTCTTGGTGCTGCCGACTCGGGCGCCCAGAAATAAACCAAAATGTTGACTACCCTTTGCACCACCGGGCCCCATACCCCGAAGTTCTATCTTTGAATTTCTGTTTGCTGTCTGCCATTCCAAACTGCTATCTCCTAATGGCTCTCCGGCCCAGGACTTCTGAATTCTCCTAAATCGATCCAAATGAGCCCAAATCTGAAATCTAACTTCAACCCACATACTTAATTTCGGCCCTCTTCATTACAGACATCTTGAAATACTAGAATTTGACGGAAGAGTGTCTCTGGGGGCCCTCCACGGTGTTTTCCCTTCCAAACAGCATTCCTGCTAAGGAAGTCTGGCCCTCCGGGCCTAAACTATCCAAATACCCTTAATCAAAAGATCAATAACATCTGAGGATAAAAGTTCATGTTATGCTTAATTGACTATTTGAAATAAATATTGTTTTCAAGGTATTGGCTAACATGAATGATTTTGTGATCCATTGTGCTGACTTTGCCCTTGCTTGTAGAATATATGGAATCGGGTGCAGGACCTTCAGGGGCATCTGCCGAAAAGGACAAGGGGAAGAAGTTAGGAAGGACCCCTCAAGGGAAAAAAGACAAGGACCAGATGAAGTAATTCCAGGGCGAGCCTCTCCACTCGAAAGTCACCACAGATTGGAAGGAGATCACTGACACCAACATAGGCCAAGTTGACATCGATGAATTCACGCAAAGGGTTAGGGTCAACTCGACAACAAAGAATGCAAGATTGATAAGACAGAGTGGAATAGCTAAGGCTGCTAGATTCCCTCCATCCCTCGTGGCCCCCAAGTTGGTCATGGCTTGACGGGAAGCATATCAAACCAACACAAGGACAATCGTTGATAAAGAGGGCAACATTCTCGCTAACATGTCGCCTGAGGGGATCACAAAGACCTTTCATATTCTCACATTCCAACAGATGGAGGTCCCCACCTTAGAAGAATGCCAGGCGGCATAGGATGATAATCTGGGTGGCTGTAAGAAGTCAATAAATCTACATTAGCTCAAGGAAAGACGAGGCAGCGCTACGAAAGTTCCTCAGGAACTCTTCCGCAGTGATTTCCACGAAGATTACCACGACCTAGTGACCATGTTGAGCAGGATTATGGGCCTTCCTGCGGCTGCCTACTTTCAGGAATGGATGGCATACTTCATTAAGTAGATCCTGTGTGGAAACAAGGACATCACAACAAAGGCTTCGTTCTACTGGGGAGGAATCATAAACAACTACTTCCATGAGCAGTTTATCAACATAAAGAAGAGCTCCAAATTTTATATGACTTCCTATCTTGTCTATTCCTTGGCAGATCGAAGATAGTACATCAAGTTGTTTGTGGCACCCGATCAGGAGCAGAGGTGAAGGCTCAAAGCCAATGATAGATATCCACAGCTCTAGTATCGAAACTTCAAAAGGGATTACTGTCGAGTAAACAACGCCTTCATCGGCCATATTATCATAATGATCACCGAAGAGTTTGAGAGGAGTGTCTCCCACAGTGCAAGGGGGCTTTTGAAACAGTATGCCTTTCTCTACATCCAATACTTGAAGTTTACGTACATCTGTTCCCAGGGCTTCACTGAAAGGCCAAATAGGCTGCCTCCATACCCCAACGACCGAATCATCCTCTTGGAGCTTTCTCGGCAACTCCAACACCTACAGGAAATCTTCAGCAACAAACATATAGCGGGGATCTCCTATCCCATAAACCTTGGCCAGGGCATGTACCCACTGCAAACTTCCTAGTGTGCTGGTAACTCCAAGAAAGAACTAAAGGATTACCATTTCTACCTACACACTGCTCGCCCACAGATGGACTCGCATGGCCACATCAGGAAAGCGCTGGGGCCAACATATTCCCATCTTCACCACATTGAGGATTTCTGGGCCAACTGCCAAGATGATAAGGAAGTGCGCACAAGGCACTACATGCGAATGACTATACAATTCATAAGGAGGGTGCAACCATTCCCCGTACCAGACCAAGTCTAGGAGGATGAGGCCACTATCATGCATCCCAGGTACCCTGCAGTCGCCAATCTGCCAATACCATCAATTGACTGGGACGAATAGGAGGTCGATGACCTAGATACCATAACCCAGCCAATCTTGGTTCGTACTAAGGAGTGGATCGAGGGGCAGGTGGCTCGATTAAAGTAGCAAGGAGTAGTCTTGACTTATGAAGGGCTGAAAAGTGAGCCAAGTGCCATAGAGAATGTTGCTGCCACCACTTCAACTTGCGGGACCTCCAAGTCTCCTCAGGTCACCAGGTCCAAGAAAAGAAAAAGGAACAGAAACCAAGCAGTCTCCAAACCCCAAGGTCTATGCAAGGAAAGAAATGGGAGGCTCACCTCCCAAAAGGCTTAAACAGGTAGGGAGTACTGTGGAACAACCTTCAACCGAAGAGAAGGAAGCAAAGGGTACAGATCAATTGGAGCCTCTCTTGGCTCTCCCTGCCCCTCCTATTGCACCACCCACCTCCCTGGCTATGGATGTGGCATCTCCGCCAGTAGTGGACATTTCTGTCCATCTTGCGCCTTCGCTTCCAGCCGAGTTTGTGATAGTCATTGACTCCTCTTTCGCCATGACTACTCCCCCTTCCTCTGCTGCCATGTCACCAATCACATCACTCCTTTTGGCAATAATAACAATGCCTATTCCCACTGCCACTATGTCTGAGGCTCTTTTAAGGCACATGCAGAACCTTCCACCTAAGCTCTCCTAGATCTTAATGGATCCGACTCTCCAAGCAGCCCTTGCGCAAGTCCTTGCTACTACTCAACCTTCACAACCACCGATAGGTCCACTAACTATGGAGGCCACCATGCTAATCTATAAGGAGTGGGAGGAACGAGAGCGAGAGGCCTCGAAGCCTGTTAAGGAGGAGGCTGATGAGTACCATTAGCACCCAGCATACGAACACCGAACCATCGACAGGGTGGCTTACGAGGAGGAAGAAACGAGCTCTTCGGAGAGTGGGGACAAAGAAGATGGCTCTGGTGCTAAGGAAATCATACAAACCTTTGATGATGACCTTGAGGAGGAAATGGCACAACAACTGAAAGACATTGGGGTAGAGGCAGAGGAGTCACCCCATGATGAAGAAGGGCAGCCACCAGAAGAACAGCAGCAAAATGATTTAACTAAGGTTGAAACACATGTTGTCAGAAGCCCCGAGGCTGAGTGTACGGAGGAAAAGAAGGAAGATGAAACAACAAGAAAAGAAAGTCCCATTCAACAACCATCTACCGGGCTGCCTATCAAACGCCTTGTATTCATCCATGACTCCGATGAGGATGAGCAAGATGCTGCCAAAGAGAAAGGAAAATCCCTAGAGGGAAAAGGAGTGGAAATCTTGGCCTTGACTGAGAAGGGCGAAGGTGACCATGATTCACCCAAAGGGAAATCTATTGTGCCCGAGTGGTTGGAGAAGTAGCTCGGAAGAAAAACCCCCGTGCTGAAGGACCCAAGGGCGAGGTTGGAGGCCATCTTGGCTCGAGCCCAAATCACAATGAAGAAGGAGAAGAATCCCAAGGTCTGATCCAAGGTAACAATGGATGCTTCCGGGTCTCGAGTAGCCCAAATAGCAATGCCTACGATTGGCCAAACTGGGGTAAGTTACAACATCTCCTCCATCGACTTGGGAACCACCACCAGAGAGCAGAAAGTCGGGCACCTTGAGGAGTTAGTGGCTACAGTGGTGCATCTAATAAAATAGGATAAGATCTCGAAGGATGAGCTCAAGGCGCAGGTCGCAGCATTAACAGATTACATACAACAGTGGTCTTTAGTAGATGACCTACCTACCACATCCACGGCCGCACCTTAGCTGCTTTCCAAAGAGTAGATCGATAAGATGGAAAGAAGAAAGAACTTGGAGAAGACCACAGAGGACTGGTTCTGACGAGTCTCATACGTTGGAAACATGGAAATTAGCTGGGTTGTGCGAACAGCCAACAAGTTCTTGGACCTAATGCAGTCTCTGGAGAGCACAAGGAAGCTCTGCACCGATTTCCCCGTGACCTACGACTCCACCTTTCCAAGGATCGAGGCTATCCTTCAGTTGCCTGAAGCCACATGGGAGAAGAAGCTTGCATTTAAGAAAGAAGATCACTGGCTGATGGATGTGTGGCGCTGAGACTTTGACAACTGGAAGGAGAGGTTGGAGCAAATCATGAGCAAGGTGGATCCGGACATTGAATGGATCAAAGAAATCAGGGTAGAATGTTCTTGATACCTTAAGCTGATGACAGACTATGACATGCCCACTGTACAAATGGATATGGAAAAGATAAAACCCTACTTCTAGGAGAAGATGAAGGATGGGATGGCTGGTGAAATCACAACGAAATTCTTGAGTTTTGCTACCCACGCCTTCGATCAGATAGAGCTGTTCAGAGACCAAGGCTCAAAGTATGATGAGGATTGGAAAAGGCTGGAGGATAATGCAAAGGAATGGAGCTACCAGGCGCTGTGATATGAAATCATCGAAATAGACAAGCTCCAGGCAATCATCCTCAAGTTCATAGAATACACAGCTTCCAAGGGGCAGGAGGACAGCCCTGTCAAAGATGAAAAGCTCCCTGAAGAGTAGCTACAATGAAAACAACAATTGGCTAAAGGACAAAAGAGCTATAGTGCCGTCAGCAAGAGGACGAAATAGGGAAGAGACAAAATGTAATTTTAAATTGTGATATATTGGGGGGTAGGTGAAACCCTATTTTGTAATGAATCTTGGCCATTCATTGAATCTTTTGGGCACTATAAATAGGGCTCTCCTCTCATTTGCAAAAGGGAGAGTTGAATTGTTGTAAAGACATGCTACATAAATTTATAAGGAAAAGGCATTGACTTGGTGTATTTTCTTAGTTTCTCCCATGTTACTTGATTCAATCTCCAATGTTAGATGTTTAACTTAGGTTTCACTGCTGTTTTAGTTAACTGTTCTCTTGCTTTGGATAGATTTTAGGAATGCTGTTATGTGATTATGAAAATTCTTGCCATGTTGATGATTTCTTTGTCCATACTTTTTGTTGTTTGCTGATGGTAGATAGCTGTGCAAAGTTAGCCTGGAGTTGAATTCAAAGCTGCTCCAAAACATTTATCTCTGATCCATGCATGTACATGGTGAATGAAGGACAAAGTATCTGCAGACCTTAGAAGATAGCACAATTTCCATGATACTGTGAAATCTCTGGTTAAGTGGGATATTGTTTTGAGAAATTGTCCATTGCAGGAACTCCATTGTCACTATTCATAGTTAGTTGCAGACTTAGGAACTTTCCCTCTTTATTGCCTTTTTTTTTTTTTTTCTTTCTTATAATTGATCTATGCTAAGGTTCATTGCACATTGTAAAGCCAAATCCAACAACAAAATGGAGTCTGAGACTACTGTTTGAACCTACAACCAATGCATAACAACTTTCCATCTTAAGAACTCCATTTCAAGATCCAACTTCCATGCTTTGTAACCCATCCGTAAGATCGCCTTGTGATTCCATCAAATCACATCAAACAACTAAGATATTCCAAGCACTGTCAAGACCTAACATTAGAGACCTTGGGATAGTGTTCTGCAATCTGATTGTGGAAGATTGTCTTTCAAGAGAGGTAGTGCACCTACGCACTGCTTGTGTTGAAAAGTGCATAAAAACACCATCAACAAAACCCCTAGTTGGATAATTAAGCAATTATAGAGACAATAGATCTTGAAAGAAAATTTTAATGCAAACCCTAATCTTAAGTGCATCTAAGATTAGGAAATTTGAAATGTAATGCAACACTATTCTAAGGTGCTAGAATGAGATGCAAGAATGAAGCATGAAGATGATGACTAACTTTGGGAGATGCCTAATAACCCTAATAAGTGACAATAATGTATGTACCTTCCATTAGGCTGAAAATAGAGTTACAATGGAGAATGAAATAACTTAGGAAACAAGTCATTAGACTTGGCTTGATGGCTAGCATCATCTCCCCAACCTAGCATCCATCATGATTCACCATAGGCAACCATAATCAATCCTTGACAATGTTAGATCTTGAATGAAATTGAGCTTGAAGACCTACAAAAACACAATAATTCTACTCCAAGAATTTAACTTTCCTTTCTACTTGCTCTTGAATGTTCTTGTGAAAGAATGCTTGAGTGCTTTTGAATGCTTAGATCTAAAAATTTCCCTTCTAAATGAATATAATGACTTAGAAGCTTGTTTATATAGGCACTTACACCTAATCTACCATTATTTAGATCCAAAATGATGACACCAACCAAAATTTTGAATTAAAACTTGAATTTCTCGCTCAAACCTTAAAAATGGCCCACACTGGTCTCATACACCACTTATGGTGTATGGGTCTCACCTAAGGGGACTCATAGACCCAAGGTGACGTATGAGTCCCACCCTATATTTTTAAGGCTTTTATTGATTTTGTTGGGATTTTAGTCTAAATAAGCCTTGAGATCTAAAATAAAGGGTCTTAGGGGCCTATTAATGATGATTTAAAGGGTATCTAATGCAAGGGTACCAAAATGGGTCTAAATTAAGTGAGAAATTGTACCATCTCCAAGAAGGGAGTACAATTTTTGTCACTACACCTAGTAATGGGACTAAATCACCCTACTGGGCATATGAGTCCCATTATAGCCATTTTTCCATCTTTCTATAGATCCTGATCTATCACCAAAAGATTCTATATTTTTCTTAGAAACCTTGTAGCAGGACTAAATCTCCCAGTTTGGCGTATTAATCCCAATGCACTTCAAAAGGATTTTTTTTAGAGTTTTAGACCTTTCTTTGACTCCATCATTGTTCTAGGTACTTTACTATTTTATTTTAGTTTGTCCATATTGTTTCATGCCATCAAATTCCTAGGTCGGATAGTGAATTTGCATAGTGCATTCAGTTTCTTCCTTTAAAGTATTGTTTAATGGTGAACACCCATCCTATCACACAAAGGAACCCTTAGCCCTTTCCTCAATGAAGTCAATTGGTTGAGGAATATAGGTTCCTAATGAACTAAAGTACATGAAATAGGTCCAAGTTCGTCTCCCAAAAGGTGGAACCCTATTTTCGTTGGTTAAGTTGCAATTGCAATTGCCCTGGTAGACATGGATGTAAAATACAGAACTATAGACAAGGAACATGAATTGTTTAGCGGAATACCCCAAATAAATGTGGTCTCGGGGTGATCCCACAATACTGGTTTACAATTTTGGGCCAAACTGGACACTAAAATATTTATTTCTAACTAAATCTTCACTTTCGGGCACCTATAGTAGCTAAACTGTGAAGAATTTGAAGATGATGAAGAATAGTGATTTGTCACATTTTTTCTGTCGATTCTAAATATATTTTTTTCAAAATTTTATGAATTAGATAGCACTTATTTTTCCATCTCTTTTGAAGTGCTAGTTTTTTTCAGTAAACAACATTTTTAAGGAGTGACACTCATTGTATAACGTATATAATTTTTTCCACAGGAAGGATAAAATTCTTTTTTTTTTTGAATTTAGATTTGCAACTATGATATCTAGTGCTTCCAATAGGTTAGATAGTGTTTTATTGAATATTTTTTCCTTAATCAAGTTTCAAAGTCAGACCAATTACAATTTAGACATAGGCAGACCATATAATGCATAACTTTTTTTGTATGTATCAAAATTCTTTTTTTTTGTTGGATCAAACACTTCAATATTTGGTGCACTCATATTTTTCAAAAAATATTTTGATAATCTACTATTTTTTCACATGTGTAGAACAAAGAGCTTGATTTTGAGTGAAAAACCTATGTTTAATAAAACTAAAAAAACAAATACATAATAAAACCAAAACATATTAAAATTATATTTCTTGGATAGCTCGTTCTAAGGACTACCATCATCCAATTGGGTTTGTGAAGTCTACTCCATTTTCATCCTCAACCCGAGCTTCAAAACACAAAATCCTAGACTTTTTTGGTGCTAGAGGGTGAGAAGGCATGAAAAGGGAGGTTGATCGGGTGAACCAACGGGGGTTCAGGTGATCTAGGAGGGGTTCGAGTGAACCTCTAGGGGTTTTCTCAAACTAGGGTTCATTTGAACCCCATTTAATAAAACTAAAAATACAAAACAAATGTACCTAATAAAACTAAAAAGATTAAAAAAACTAATACATAATAAAACCAAAACATATTAAAAATATATTCATTGGATAGGTTTTTCCAAGGACTACCATCATCCAATTGGTCTCTGAAGTCTCCTCCATTCTCATCCTCAACTTAAGCTTCAAAATGTAAAATTTAGGACTTTTTTGGTGCCAGAGGGTGAGAAGGTGGGAAAAGGGGGGTTTGAGTGAACTAGGGGTGTTTGAGTGAACCCCCAGGGGTTCACTCAAACCAAGGTTCATTTGAACCCCCTTTCAAAAAATGTTTTCTTTGTGTTTTTTGGTGGGAAAGGTGGGACCCTACATTTAATTGGTTTGTTCGAACCAAGGTTCATTCAAACCCTTTTTTGGTTCGCTCGAACCAAAGGGTTCATTTGAACCCCAAAAACCAATTTTGTTTTGCATTGGGTTGTTTTTGCAACTTTTCGTTCCTCACTCGAATTGTAAACCACTTTTGTGGGTTTACCCCGTGATTTGCAACATATACAAAAAATGGATATGTTGAAAAGGGCTTTAGAAAATTTCAAGCAAAAGCAATTGGTAGGTGTAAATACAAACCCCATGCCAGTGCCCTCCAAGCTTGTGCCAAAATGAGAGCTTTGGGATAGTGTATGGACATCCATCAAAGCATAATGGAAGGGGGATCTTTTATATTGAAGTTTCAGAGATAAGTATGCAAGATGTGGATGCATAGACCAAACACATGAATTGTTTCATAGAATGTTTCAAAGAAATGAAATCTCAAGAACATCCATGATTATAGGAAATTTCTGCTTGAAGTGTTGTAATTTCAAGAAATTAGGCATAAACAAGTATAAATACAAGGTTATTTCACATAATTTCATCTAAGTAATTTTAATAACAAGCTAGCAAGCTTTCAAGCATCACAAGAGCATTATAGAGCATTTAAGGGTAGATCATCAAGCATTCAGAGTTACATTCAAGATTCAAGCATCATGAAAATTCTTCATACATCATGTGTGTTTGTGAGCTAACATTTGTGATGTATGTTTCATGATTCAAACAAGCATTCAAGAAAATGTTTCAAACATTCAATCAAGAGTCAAAATCCACATCTATTGAAGCAATTTCACACAAGTTTGTAGCCTTCATTTCAAGGGTTTGGTGAGTTTCAACATTGCATTTGTTCATTCATCATTCCTTCATTCCTTTCTATTTTATTTCCAGGTTTAATTACCAAAATAGGGTTTGATTAAGGAAAACCCCTATTCCCTAACAAAACAACATTTTTCTCTCTTGATGTGTGTTTCTAGATCTTGGTGAATTGGATCTTGAAAATCCTTTGAATATAAAGTTGCAAAAATTTTCAAAGTTGTTAAGAAGTTGTCATCTTCATAAAAAATCATCTACAAACCAAAATTCATACTTTTGAACTTGAAGATCAGACAAGAAGAAAGCTACAAAAGATCACTAGAGGCTACAAAAATATCAGTGAAACCCTAGTAACAAGACTAAATCACCCTACTGGGCATATGAGTCCTAGTATAGCCCTTTTTCCATCTTTCTCTAGATCTTGATCAGTCACCAAAATATTCTAGATTCAATCATGAAAACCTCTTGCAGGACTAAATCACCTAGTCTGGCGTATCAGTCCTAGTGCACTTAAAAAGGTAAAATTTTAGAGTTTGAAAAATTGCTTTAACTCCATCATTCTTCCAGGTTATTGTTTGATTTCAATTTTTCCATCTTGTTTCATTCCTTCAAATTCCTAGGTCATATAGTGAATTTGCATAGTGCATTCAATTTCTTCTTTTAAAGTATTGTTTACTAGTGAACCCCTAGTGAATCACACAAAGGAACCCTTAGCTTATTCCTCAATCAAGTCAATTTGTTGAGGAATCTAGGTTCCTAATGAACTAAAGTACAAAATAGGTCCAAGTTCCATATCCCAAAAGGTGGAACCCTATTTTCATTGGTTCAACTGCAACTGCAACTACCCTAGTAGACATGAATGTAAAATATGGAACCATAGACTTGAGGAACATGAATTTTTTGGTAGAATACCCCAAACAAATATGATCTCATGGGGTGTCGTGATTTGTAGCAATACACAAAATGGATCTATTGCAAAAGGATTCATAAAATTTCAAGTAAAAGCAATTGGCAGGTGTAAAGACAAACCCCATGCTAACATCCTCCAATCCTATGCCAAAATGAGAGATTTGGGACAGGGTATGGACATCCATCAAAGCATAATGGAAGGGGGATATTTTGCGTTGTAGTTGCAATGATAAGTATGCAAGATTTGGATGCATAGATCAGACATGTGAACTATTTGATAGAATGTTTCAAATAAATGTAATCTCAGGAACAACCATAATTATAGGAAATGTATGAAATGGATTTATTGAGAAGGCCTTAAAAAATTTGAAGCAATGAAATCTATGGGTGTAAAGCCAAACTCCACAACCTTTTCAATGTCCACTCTGCTTGCACCAACATCATAGCTTGAAATAGGTCTTGCATATTTATCCCAAATGAAGAAAGACCTTATTTACAAATGTTATCTCTATCTCTGCCCTATAGACATGGAATCAAATTGGGAAGTGTAGCCGAGGCACATGATCGAGGAAATTACCCAGTGAAAAGACAAATTCCTAAACCTTTCTCCCTACACAAATGCACTCACCCCACTATTACCGCTACAATTTTTTTTGCACCAAAAGATCAACCTATTAATGCTCAATAAAACTGCCAAAGTTAATAGATCCATGTGAGGTGGTTAGCCCATGTCACAAATTTCGAGGAGAGCACTGACCATTTTCCAATAATCTCCCCCTCAGCGCCAGCTGAGGGGATTTGAACCCAACATCTTTGGTTCTAATATCAATTTTTTCCCCATAGTTGTCATTGCACCAAAAGATCAACCTATTAATTCCCAATACAACTTCTAGAGTTAACAGATCCATGAGAGGCGGTTAGTCCATTTCATGAATCCTGATGGGAGCACTGACAATTTTTCGACACCCACCCTATAACTTCAACCAACCACCTTTTCTTGAATGAATACTCTCCAATAATGTGTGACTAGACCCCTCATCCAAGCATCTTCCATCCATCATTAACACTATCATCCCCCTGCATAGTACATATTGACACCTTATCCTTCCCCCATTTTGCTTGCTTTGAATAATAGTCTTTTTGACTTGTACATAAGAAGAACCTATCTTCTTTTTATCATTCTCTTGGAAATGGGATGTCATTCCCCTTAATGGCATGGGAACCCATCTCTTGACCAACCACCCACCCAAACCCTCTACAATGAAAATAGTGACTTTTAACGAGGTGAGAGAAATTAAATTTAGGTAAATTAGTCATGCCAAACAACATCTAATTCATTTCCTCCAACCACTTAATCAAACCCTTAATTGGTATAGAAGAATCCTATAATGGTATTACTAAGTATTGTGATCAACATAAATAGGAGATGGAAATAGGAATGTCGAATTGATTTAGTATATTAATAGTTGGGTCTGAAGTGCAATTATATCAATAATTCCTGATGACTGAATTGCCCTTCTTAACTCCCTTTTTAAAGAGCTAAAATAGCTTGCAATGATCCAAAACACAACATGCAATAAATACCATAAGCTGAAAAGTTCTAATACAACATAAATAGCCACAAACACAATCAACTGGTAAGTTTTGAAACCTAATGTAACAATACAGAGATGTTTGAAATGTTGCCTAATCAACTTTATATCTTCTACAAAAATCATGTTTCACTTCCCACATAGTGGACATGATTTTTATATGAGGTAACAATATTGTAGGGGTCCAAAACCCTTATTACACAAGGCCCTTCTCTTCATACATTCCCACGCCCTTCCATTCACATGGCCATAATTGATTAAAGTAAATAATATTGTGCATCTACAAGGAATTATCACTTTATTATTATTATACTCTTGATGCCCTATTGTCAAGAAAATACACATTGATCTTTAGTACCTATTTGCATCAAAATTATTGAAAGAATCCAAAGAAGGTACAAACAACCTTTAGGTCCTACTAAGAGGATTCAACTTATTTTAAAATCTTGATCTTTATAAGAATCTGTATTTGAAACACTAGGGTGAAGTCCACAAAGATTCCTTAAGAAAATATTAGCAAAGCATCCTATGCAACCATGATTAGTTAGTCTTGCAAAGAATTATTATTAAGTATGTGGAGGATGTAAGTAATAATAAAAATCCTTTCTATTCCTCTTAAAAATAGGCAACTAAGCATTTACAAATTCTATTCTCCAATTGTATAGATAATTTTGAGGCATATACTACCAAATGCAATGTTAACTATTAACAACTTCTAAAATTAAAATGACTCAATAATTATTCCAAAGGAAACTTAAAATCATCCTCATAATAACTTACTAACTATTCAAAATGATAATTAGGGTTATCAACAATAATTGCTTGAGAACCTTTTAAATTATAAAAGTATTATCATAATGATAATAACTTCCAAAATAAAATTGAATATTTTAAATTACATATAAAGAAACAACAAATCATCATCATAATAAATATCACATAATTAAAAATTATGTGTAAACAAACATCAAATTATATAGTAAAATGAACTATACATATCTAAAGGACACTAAGTCAATAACTTATTTAATTCCAATGAATATCAAACAGAATAATAGAACATGCATAGACATTTTAATTGCACTTAACTTGATCATTATTATCTTAATGGAATTCACCTATTCTAAATAATAGAGTAGCATATGTTTAGAATTAATGTGGCCTCAGAAAAATAACCTTTGAAGAGTTCAAAAAAAAACTTTTCTTTTTTATTATGCTTTGAAAAATGCCCAAAACACTGCCATAAATAAATTAGCTATAATCTTCTTCTATGAAATGAAAGAAATTTATTTTCTCATTGTCCAAATCTATATTTAACATTATATTTTATAAGAATATTCATTTTCATTATTAAAATTGATCTTCATTCTTAAAATTATAATTTAAAATTTAATATCTAATTTACTCTATATATAATAAAATATTACTCTGTCTATAATTATGCCGAGAGGCGTAACCCTACAATGGAAACACAATGGTTATAGTGTTAGAGCTGAAGCCCAATGGACTCCTTTTATTTTCCCTCCAATATTGACTCTTCATATTATCCATTTGGTGTGGAATGAGTCATTATATATTCAATGTTGTATCTATTGTAAATATTGTTGATAATAATAAATTTCCTCCGCTCTGAGTGTGGATGTAGCAATTATTGGTGAACCACGTGCGATAAAATACCTATGTCATCTCTTTGTTCATTTTGTTCATCTTTGTTTATACTCTTTTTTTGCATATTTGTCTGCACTCCATTTAAATTTACAATTGGTATCAGAGCTATATGGTGACGACATAGCTGATTGAGAAAATCAGTGTTGGACTTTTTGAGTCATGGAGGAAGCGAAGATAGAGAAATTATCAGGTCAAAATTTTAGTCTATGGAAGGTGCAAATGGAGTCATTGCTGATAAAGCGGGACCTCTTAATTGCATTGGAAGGAAAGGGTAAGAAGCTAAGTTCGATGGTAGATGAAGAGTGGGAGGAGCTGGACAAGAAGGAAAAAGCTATGATTTTCCTCTTGTTGTCCAATAATGTATTATTTAATGTTTCAACAGAAAAGACTTCGAAGGAATTGTGGGATAAAATTTCTTCAATGTATGAGATGGCTTTAGCATCTAATAAGGTATTTATTATGAAGAGGTTATATAACCTAAAAATGAAAGAAGATGGAATTATGTCCAACCATCTTAATGAGATTAACACATTGGTTACCTAATTAGTTTCAGTGGGAATTAGCCTGGATGATGAGATTAAAAAATTTTTGGTTTTGTGTTCGCTACCTAATAGTTGGGAGGGAGTTGTTATGGCTGTGAGTACTTTTGTGGCTGCTAAAAATAAAATGAAGTTTGATGATGTCACAACTACAGTCCTCAGTGAAGATATGCGAAACAAGAACCAAGAAACTTCTTTTGGTGAAGCCCTAACTGTTGTTAGTAGAGGAAGCACTTGACATAGAGGAAAAGACAATAATAGAAGATCAAAATCTACAAAAAGTTCTAAATCCAGAGGTAGAATTGGCGATTGTTAGCTTTGTGGTAAGGCTGGTCACACCAAAAAATATTGTTATTCCTCTAAGAAGGCACAAGAGAAGGTTAAAAAAAAAGGCTAATGTTGTCTATGAACATGATGATAGTGTTTTGGTTTTGTTTGTAAGTGAAATCACTTCAAATTTGTGGGTTTTAGATTCGGGCGCATCTTTCCATGCTACCTATTGTATGGATGCCTTTTTAAATTATCAAGAAGGACAATTCGAGAATGTTTACTTGGGGGATAACAAATCTTTGGAAACCATTGGTAAAGTTGATGTTCTATTACAATCTAAGAATGGAGGCACATGGATTTTGGAAGATGTTAGACGTGTTCCAAAACTCAAGAAGAATTTGATTTCTATTAGCCAACTTTTTTCACAAGGCTGCAATACTTTTTTCTTTCTAGATTCATGGAAAGTTACTAAGGGTTCCTTGCAAACTGCAAACAGAGATAGAGTGGGCAGCTTATATATTTTTGAGAATGACTCTCAAGTGGGAGCTGCTATTGCACTGACAGAAAGCAATACCATACTTTGGCACCAACGTCTTGGACATATGAGTAGGAAAGGCCTTGAAGTGATGGTGAAAAGAGATCGATTGCTAGGTTTGAAATCAGTGGATTTGGAAATTTTCCAACATTGTCTTTACGACAAACAGAAGCGGGTCATTTTTTTGAAGATGGGTTGTGCAAAGAATACCTCACCTTTTGGGCTTGTTTACTTAGATGTCTTTGGACCGACTAAGGTAACCTCTCTTGGAGGGGCTAACTATTTTGCAACTTTCCTTGATGAATGCACTAGGAATGTTTGGAATTTTTATGCTTAATAGGAAATCTAAAGGCTTTAGTAAATTATTTTTTTTTTAAGCTTTAGTTGAAAACCAGAGTGGGCATAACATCAAATGTTTGCAAATGGATAATGGTGGTGAATTTTTCTCACTATAGTTTGATAATTTTTATGCAGACAATGGTATTTGAAGAATCAAAGTTGTTCCTTTTACACCTCAAGAAAATGGGGTTGTAGAGAGGTTAAATAGAACAATTTTGGAGAAAGAACGTTGTATTCTTTCTAATGTTAGATTGGGAAAAGAGTTTTGGGTTGAAGCTTGTAGTAAATTTTTTTATCTCATTAACTGGAGCCCATCATCCCGGTTGGATTTTGGTATTTCAGAGGAGGAGTGGCATAGAAAGTGAATCTCCTATTCACATCTTCGGGTATTCAGATGTGAAGTGTTTTCTCTTGTTCGCAAGGAGAAACGATCCAAATTGGATCCCAAATCACAAAAGTGCATTTTTGTTGGGTATGGTGAAGATCAATATGGATTCAGGCTGGGAGATCCTGCCACCAATAAGATTACTCACAGCAGGGATATGGTTTTCAATGAACGCATTTTGCAAACACAGGAAATAGACACTAAGGAATATGTTCCCTTCTCTGCATTTGAAAATGTTCACTCACATGGGTCACCTGGAGGTAATTTGCAGTTAGGTAGAGTAGGTGGAATGTATCATTCACCCACCTCTATTTTATAACCTGCCCCTTCTATGTCGTCATCTCTATTTTCTCTGAATGATGAAGGAGGTAATACTTTGGTGCCTCCTCACCCATATCTTTCATCACCCAACACAGCCTATACTCGGTCTACACAAAATGACGATGCAGAATATTTGTTTGTGCAACTTCCACAAGTCTTTACATAGCTTTCAAAACCTAGTATGCAACCTTTAACTATTAGTGAGCTACCTCCTCTTTCTTCAACTCACTCCCCAATGTCTCTGCCAATAATGACCTTGGTGCCTCCTCAATTTCTTTTTCACCCCTCATAAGCTCATTCTAGTGCCATACATCAAAAGCAACCTCCTATGTTTTCAACACAAGCTTAAAATCATGTTGTGCAACCTTCAACACTCCCTGTGCAGTCTTCTTTAGGGAATATTGTTTCCTGTGCAATCAACTTTTCTCCTCAATTTCTTATGCAGCCTTCAGGACTTGCATCACTGCCTCTTACACCTATTGCACAACTTTCCAAAATTCCTTTATATCTATCTCCTCAACTTGGTGCCCCTAAACATGTGTTTTCATAGTCTTCATTTGGTCTATCGCAATTAGTTGGAAATTTGTTGCCTCAAATAATTGGTATGCAGGGGTAGAAGATTGGAGACCAGGCGTAGGGGACTGTGCAACCTGGAGATATATAGAGACAGAGTCATGAAGAACATGTTTTGAATAGAGGTAATTTGCAAACTGAGATAGCAAATATTCAAAATCAATTACAGAGAATGAATTTGGAGGACTCAAATTTGCAATAGGAGGGTCCTCACTTAAGGAGGTCTACTCAAGAGAGGAGACATCCTTCTAAATTTCCAGACTATGAATTGTTATATTCAAAGGAGGTTGAGCCTGAAATTTTGATTTTTGATCAACCTGAACCAACTACTTTCAAAGAGGCTTGCAAGTCAATTGATTATGGGAATTGGCAAGAGGCAATGCAAGATGAAATGAGTTTGTTGCAAGCTAATAATACTTGGGATTTAATGTCTCTTCTGCCTAATTGAAGACCCTTGAAGAATCATTGGGTATATAAGTTGAAAGAAGAGGATGGAGGAAAGAAATTTGATCATGCCCAACTAGTTGTAAAGGGGTATGATCAATAGAAAGGCATAGATTTTAATGAGATTTTCTCCCTAGTTGTGAGAATGAACACAATCCAGGCAGTTTTGGGATTGGTTGCAGTTTGGTATCTTGAAATTGGTCAGTTGGATGTCAAGACACCCTTTGTACATGGTGATGTTGATGAAGAGTTGTACATGGAGCAGCCAGAAGGATTTAAACAACAAGGACATGAACATCTTTATTGTAGGCTGAAGCACAACTTGTATGGGATCAAGCAAGCCATGTGACAGTGGTATATTAAGTTTGATCACTTCATGATTGAGAACAAGTTTGTCAAGTGTGAATTAGATCATTGTGTCTATTACAAGCAGCTTCCTATTAGTGAGTTTGTTATTCTCTTGCTCTATGTTGATTTTCTATGAAAGACTTAGGATCTTGACCAAGAAGATTCTTGGAATGACAATCACTAGAGATAGATGAAATAAGGAGATCATGTTGTCACAAAAGGCATACATTGACAAGGTTGTAGAAAGATTTGGTATGGCTGATGCAAAGGTTGTTTTTATGTCTCTTGTTGCTTATTTTCTTTTATCTTTTGATTTGTGTCTAAAAACACGAGAGGATAAATATTTTATGGAAGGCATTCCTTACAGATTTGTAGTTGGCAGTATTATGTATGTTATGGTCTCCACTTGTCCTGATATTGCTCATGCAATGGGAGTTGTGAGTAGGTTCAATAGTAATCCTAGGAAACCTCACTAGGAAGCGGTCAAATGGATATTAAGGTATCTTAAAGGAACTTCTGATTATGCTTTATGTTTTGGTGGAAATAATGTACAACTTTAAGGTTTCAATGATATAGATCTTGGTGGAGATTTAGATAAACGAAGATCTACTACTAGCTATATTTTCATGTTTGTTGAAGCTGCCATTAGTTGGGTCTCAAGGATACAACATTTTGTTGCTCTTTCTTCTATCAAAGCTGAGTATATGGCTCTTTCCAAAGGTGCTAGGGAGATGCTTTGGTTACAACAATTGTTTAGTGATTTGAGATGTCAACAAAGTGATTATGTTCTATTTTGTGATAGTCGCAACACCATTTTTCTGGCTCATAATCATTCATCTCAGCATCATTTTAAACATATTGACATACATGCTCATTTCATTCGTCATGTGGTTGAAGAGGGAAATTTACAAGTTGCAAAAATAGACACAAAGGACAATCCGATAGATATCTTGACCAAGGTTGTTAGAAAAGAGAAGTTTGAATGTGCCAAAACTTCTCTTGGTCTGGTTAAGAAGTAATATTAAATTTAGAGCAAGTGAATGTTTGAGAGTTGCACCATTTGTTGGCCTTCAAGTGGGAGATTGTTAGAGTTGAAGCCCAATGGAATCCATTTATTTTCCCTCCAATATTGAATCTTCATATTATCTGTTTGGTGTGGAATGAGTCATTATATATTCACTATTGTATCTATTGTAAATACTATTGATAATAATAAATTTCCTCTGCTCTTAGTGTGGACGTAGCCATTATTGGTGAACCACGATAAAATATGTCATCTCTTTGTTCATTTTGTTCATCTTTGTTTATACTCTATTTTTGCATCTTTGTCTGCACTCCATTTAAATTTACATATAGGAGGCTAGCAGAATTCGTGAAAGAGAAACAAAAGGCAACAATCATTTAACAATAGGTCTCTAAAATGATATCTCTCAGCGTATATTATATAGATTAATATTTAAGATATATATACTAGTTAAATAATACCGTTATCGCATACTTATCAATTGATTAATATAAATTTATATACTAGCACTTGCATCCATAGGAGGTTCAAGGGAAAAATCGTAAATGAATTGTAAGAATACATAATTGGTTGTATATAACTATATTTGTATAGACTATGCCTTGTATAATATAAGTAGGTACATTTTTTTATTAATTTGTTTTTTAAAGAATGCAATCCTTTTGAACAATTTGTATCTAGTTTGTATTGGTCAAAGTTACATAAGAGCATCTACTTGTCTTTTTTGAAGCTTCTCTTTTAAATCCATGGAATGTAGGTATATGAAGCGAAACACAATGTTGATTAGATTTCTTTGAATAATTACTATCAAGTTTGCATCAATCAAAGTAAAATAAGAGCTTCACAATATCTTTTTTGAAGGTCCTCTTTTCAAGCCCTAGAATTTGTATGTAGTAAAACACAATGTTGTTAGATGAGAAATCCATAAATTGCCAAAATTTAACTAGATATATAATTTTTTAAAAAAAATTATAGATATAGAGGGTAATTTCTTTTTGTTTCTTTTCTCCATCATCATTTGACTTTATTTCAGAGAAACTGTATGTGAAAAGAAAACTTTATTTGTGTCTTGTTTTAAAGATTTGAGAAAAAGAATTCTATTTAAGTTATTGTTTGACATATTTTTTACAAAAAAACATTTGTTTGAGTCTTGTTTAACATATTTTTTGAGGAATTATGTATAAAAATAACACTTTATTTCAAGATTTCACACAGAAAACTTGTCCACATGGAAAAAGGCAACAAGGACAAGCTCAATAATTATTTTAGGTGGAGGAGCACTTGCTAATGGAGGCCTCAAGCACCTTATATGATAAAACTTATAGAGGCATTTCTCATTGCTGCATTCAATTAGAGTGTCTTATTCTTTTCTACCAATCTCACAAATACAACATTGTTTCTAAAGTACAAGCCCTTGCTTATCATCATGCAATTTGGGTTTTTCACAACTTGCACTCAAATTTTCTTTCTTTTGAAGTATTTTCTTGATCAATTTGTTGCACGCTGTGGGATTGGATTTCTTCTTCATTATTTTATACAGGCGCCTAACACCAAGAGTCTTTGATTTTTCTTTCTCTTTTGAACTACTCCAATCAATTCCTCACCCCATGCTTGAATACAATTTTTTACTCACAACCAATATTCTCGTTTAAAAGGTTGCAAAAATGTTGTTTAAATCCTGCTATTTTTAGATCATTTTTTCACAACCATAGGGAGAGTGGTTTTGTTTCGTATCATTTAAAAGAAATTTCTACTTTTAGAGGATTTCATAATGTTTTTCCTACAAACTCTTGATAGAAAGAGCAAAGACAAAAACAAAACAATAACAAAGAATGTTACAACATAAAACAAACCATATCTTCATTCATTTGATCGATCTAAAATGGCTACACCATCTTATTTAAATAGATACAAATAAATTGTCAACAATGATAGTGAAAAAGAAACTTCTAAACATAAAAACAAATAAGATGGAAATAAGCTAAATTAACACATTAGTATGATTTGGCAAATTCCAAAAGAGATTATAGAAACTGTGGGAAACAACAAAGGGAGAAATTAGAAGTTTTCTTCAAACACTCCCCCTTAATTTTGACCATCAACAACTCCCAAATTTTTTTCATAGATATTCAAAGCTATCCTTTGGTAATTCCTTGGTAAAAATGTCTACCAGCTGATTTTCGGATCTACAAAATTCAAGATAGATTTCTCCATTGGTTGCCAATTCCCTGATGAAGTGGTACTTCATATCAATATGCTTACTTCTTTTGTGAAATACATGATTCTTGGATAATGCAATGGATAACTTGTTATCACAAAGGATTGGTGTTGGTTCATCTTGATTATGCAACAAATTTGAAAAAAATTGACGCATCAATTATTTGACATGTAGCAGTTGTGGCTACATATTCTATTTCAGCTGAAGAAATTGTCACTATAGGTTGCTTCTTTGATGCCCATGAGACAACTCCTGATCCAATATGAAATATATGTCCTAATGTACTTTTCCTATCATCTATTCTACCTACAAAATCACTATTAGTATAACCAACCAAATCAAAATTGTTAGTTTTGGAATATAGAATTCCATATCCTATTGTTCCTACAACATATTTGAGTATTCTCTTTCCAACTTTCCAGTGAGAATTCTAAGGTGAATCCATGAACCTTGAAATCAAACTTACACCATACATGACATCAGGCCTTGGAGTTATAAGATACATTAAACTACCAACAAGCTTTTTAAATCTGGTTGAATCAATATTTGACCCCTTATCCTCTTTGCTCAATTTTGTCCCTGTGACAACTAGAGTTGGTGCAGGATTACAATTCAACATTTTAAATCTTCTTAATACATACTTGGTATATTTGGACTGACAAATAAAAATTCCCTTATTTGTTTGAACAACTTCAATACACAAAAAGTATCTCATCAAGCCCAAATCTCTCATTTCAAACTCTTTCATCATATCTAACTTAAACATGTCCACAGAAAAATTTCAACTAAAAATAAAATCATCAACATATGGACATACAATCAAAATTTGACCTTCATTATTAGTTTTTATATACAATGTAGGCTTACTATAGCTTCTTCTGAATCCATTACTTATCAAATATGAATTGATTCTACTATAACAAGCCCTGGGTGCCTGTTTCAATCCATAAAGTGCTTTTTTTAATTTATAAACCTTATTTTCATGACCATGAACTTCATAACCAGGGGGTTGTAAAACATAAACCTCTTCATCAAGAAAACCATTTAAGAAAGTTGATTTCAAATCCATTTGAAACACATTCCATTTATTATGTGCAACTACTACTAGAATAGTTCTAATTGTGTCCATCCTTGCAACTAGAGAAAAAGTTTCATTATAGTCAATCCCATACTGTTGTGAAAACCCTTTTGCAACTAATCTTGCTTCATGTTTTACAATTTGACTTTAAACATTAAATTTAGTTTTATAAACCCATTTAACTCGGACTATGCAATCTTTACCTTCAGGTAAATCTACTAACTCCCATGTTTTATTTATTTTTCAATAGATTCTATTTCTTCATCCATTGCCTTAATCCAATGATCATCTTTTACTGCTTCTTCAAAATAAACAAGATCACTAGAAAATAAAGAAAAAATTGAATTCACATTTTCATCTCCTCTATCATATATTTCTTTTAAGATTTTTGTTTTCTTTCCTTTGCACCTTTTTCTTAATGAAGCAAGTGTTGGATCTAATCCATCACTTAAATTTGAATTGATGATATACTTTGCACAACATTTCTTGGTGGAGTACTTGGTGGTGTTTGACCAACTTTTTCTTTTGATTCCTCCTCACTATCATTTATAGGTGCTCAACCTATACTATTTTTTCAACATTTGAATCCCATGATTCTTCTTTCTTAAATTCAACATCTCTACTAATAATCAATTTCTTTGTAATTGGATTATATAACCGGTAAGCTTTTGATTGCTCATCGTAACCAATAAAAATATATTTTTTAGTCTTATCATCTAATTTCCTTCTCAAATTATATGGCACTAGAGAATAAGCAACACATCCAAAAATTCTAAAATGAGAGATAGTATGCTTCTTACCATTTCATACTTCTTGGGGGATTTTATCCCTCACACTCTTTGTAGGACTCCTATTCAAAATGTACACAACACATGCCACTGCTTCTTCCCAAAAATCATTAGATAAATTTTTAGCCTTCATCATGGTCCTAGCCATATCCATTATACTTTTGTTCTTCCTTTTGGGTAGTCCAATATGTTGTGGTGTATATCTTGCTATAAACTATTTCTTAATTCCATCATATCTACAAAAATTCGAAAACTCATTAGAACTAAACTCACCACCCCTACTAGATCTGAGTACCTTAATGTAAAATCCACTTTTTGTTTTCTATCAAAGCTTTAAACTCCTTGAATTTATCAAATGTTTCAGACTTTTGCTTGAGAAAGTATATCCATGTCTTCCTACTGAAATAATCAATAAATGTTGGGAAATATAAATTGCCTCCTAAAAATGGAGTCTTTATTGGCCCACATATATCGGTGTGAACCAATTCTAATGGTGTCTTTGCTCTATATGAAATTTTTACTAGAAAAATCTCTCTATGTTTTTTTCCTAAGATACAACTTTCACAAGTACTAGCTAGATGATCTATAACTAGTAAACATCTCACCATATTTTTATTTTGCAATAAACTCAAACCTATAAAATGAAGGTGACCATACCTTAAATGCTAAAGCCATATTTGATCAAAGTACACTGTTTTGAAATTAATTTCCTCCTTTCCTTGAATATAATTAATTTGGAGGGGAAAAATTCTATTTTGCATCATTTTGACCCTTGCAATTAATCTATCATTAGGATTTCTATCTAGAATTATGCATTCATTATTTTTAAGGTGAACTCTGTACCCTTTTTGCATTAATTGACCAACACTCAACACGTTATGTTTTAAACCAGGTACAAAGAAAATATCATCAATATGTCTCTTTTCACCATTCTTAGTCATGATATTAATGATTCATTTCCTAGTTACAAATACTCTACTATCATTTCTCAATTTTACTTCTGATGTAGTAGAATCATCCAAACTAGCAAATAATTCTTTTTTTTCTATCATATGGTTGCTACAACCACTATCTAAAAACCATACATCATTAGAGCTTTCTTGAGCCACATTAAAAGTTATGAGTAAACTTTCAGAATTATTACTAGATACATCTAAGTAATTTTCCTTTTGCTTATCCACTTCAACTTGTTTGTTTCTAAATTCAATTGCAAAATTCCCAAATTTCTTACAATAATGGCACTATATGTGGGAATTATCCTACCTTGATGATTGAAATTGATTTCTTCCACATCCTCTATTGCTGAAAATTTGATAGGAGAAATTGCTTCTTTCTCCTTGATCTGAACTTGTGTGTTCACTTCTTCCTCTTCCTCTTCCTCTTGCAAATGATACCTATGTTTTGAAAGCACTCTCCAAAGAAGAATTGTTATTTTGGTTCATTCTAGTTTCATGGGAAAGCAAGGATCCCATCAATTCATCTATTGACAATTGAGATAAGTCTTTTGATTATTCAATTGCAACAACTATTGCATCAAATTTATTAGGAAGGCTTCTAAGAACCTTTTCTATCACGTTTTGATCAAATATATTTTCACCATGTATCTTCATTTGATTTACAATATTCATTACATTACTAAAAAATTGATCTACAAATTTTGATTAACTCATTTGAATATTTTCAAAATTCCTTCTTAAAATCTGTAATTTTGCAACTTTTACTTTAGTTGTCCCTGGCTATGAATTTTCTAAGATTGCCCAAGCTTGCTTAGAACTAGTCGTAGTAGTGAATAAGAAACAAAGCTTTAGAATCTTTTGTTTTCTTTTCCTTAAGATCATCCTTTTGTGTTTGTGAAAAAGAAGACAAATCTTGAGGTTCTACAAACCCATTTTGAACAAACTCCCATAGATCTAGTGAACAAAAACAATGTCCTCATTTTTATTGCCCATGTATCATAATTTTTACCTGTAAATATTAGAATTTGGGGCTGAGTTAAATGACTACTAGATGCCATAATGTTATCTCCCATTCCTGATTTGCACTTATCTTATTTTTCAGCAAAAAAACCTTTTAATTCATTTCTTTATATCAAAACCATAAAATGGCTTCATGAAAATACAAAAAAATATAAATGACATCAATACTTAGCAACTTCAACACTTTCAGCAGCTTCAACAATGATCATAGATTTGGCTTCTCTCTATTAACAACTCTCAACCCTTTGAAAGCATTTATCCCTGAATACCTAGCTCTGATACCAATCTGATAGAAAGAGCAAAGATAAAAACAAAACAATAACAAAAAAATACTACAACAAAAAAAAACCATATCTTCATTCATTTGATTGATCCAAAATGGCTATAGTAGTCTTATTTAAATAGATACAAAGCAGCTATCAACAATGACAGTGAAAAAGAAACTTCTAAACATAACAGCAACTAAGATGGAAATAAGCTAAATTAACACATCAGCCTGATTTGACAGATTTTAAAAGAGATTATAAAAACTGAGGGAAACAGCAGAGGGAGAAATTAGAAGTTTCCTTCCAACAACTCTACTTATTATTTCTCAGCAGTATCGTTGACAATACAACTCAATTTGTGCAAAATCTTGACATAAGTCGTTTGTCTTGGTTTCGGTGAGTTTCCTTTAGGGGATCTATATGCGGCTGGATCATTTGTGTTGTGTTTTATTTCATTCGAAAACAATTTTGTTGTTAAATGTTAAGTAAATGGCATTGGGTCTCTGGTTTTATCTATGGCTGTTTGATTTATTTTCTTCTTTTGAGTTATTTTTTGGGTCCTTATGGCTGTGTGTTGACATTTGTTGAGAATTAGATTTATTCTTTTCAAGGAAAATGCCACCCATATGATGATTTTATTGTATTTTATGGGATTGGATTGACATTTGTAACTGAAAGGATTACAACTGGTAACTGAAAACATCTGTAACCTTAAGGCTTGAGGAAGAGATTACAACTAGTAACTGAAAACATTGAACAAGTTTTATTTTTATTTCTTATCTATTTTAAAAATTCTATGCACTGCATTTGCCATAGTAGAAGCTTTATGCACTACATTTACCATAGTAACAGTTTCTTTCTCCTAGTAATTGATTTTATTTACACTTTTAAATTGTAATGTAAATGGAATGATTTAACTATACAAACATGTTGTCTTCTAACAACATCCAACCACTACAGTAAGAGCTGCCCACAATTGTAGCAAAAAAATAGGGTTTTGGTTTCAAACTAAATTCAATAAATCTAAAGCAAGTAAAAAGATGTAAACAGTATTTTCCATGCACTAAAATTATTTTAAAAACATTCAAGATTTCAAACAAACATCATAGCTAAATTTAAAATGCAAGTCAAAAGAGGTAAACAGTATTTTCCATGCACTAAAATTATTTCAGAAGTCATTTAAGATTTCAAACAAACATGATAGTAAAATTTAAAAAGGAGATGCAAATAGTAACAGGACAAAACCTGTTTGTTTGGTGAGGTGCAGATAAACTCTTCCAAAGCAGCTTTTTTAGAATGGGAAATGAGAGTTCACCTCCACCATATTTATCGAAACTGTTGGCCGTGATGAAAGGCGGTGAGAATTAACAGCAAGGCACACATTGATGAGAAGAAAATCTCAAGGCGTAAATAAAATTATGATTTTATTGTTGATAAATAAAATTGATTTATGATACTTTCAAAATATATAAAAAATAAAAAAAATAAACATCATAAATAAAAATGTATGAAACTAAATTATTATAATCTTAAATACTAAAAATAAGGTCTAAAAATAACATAGAAAAACTCATCAGATCTTTAATATTTCATAAAGCTCAACATGTCTATATGTATTTATATATTTTTTTATAATTTAATTTTATGAATAAATTAAAATAATATAATGATATTGTTGTTGACAAGTAAAATTGATTTATGATACTTTAAATATATATATATATATATATATATATATATATATATATATATATATATATATATATATATATATATATATATATAATATGTAAATGTTACAAACAAATGTATGAAAATAATCATTATAATCTTAAATAATAAAAATAAGCTCTAAAAATAATATATAAAAATAAATAAGATCTTTAATATTTCATAAAGCTCAACATGTCTAATATGTATTTATAATTATTTCAATAATTTAATTTTATGAATAAATTAAAATAATATGATGATATTGTTGTTGACAAGTAAAGTTGATTTATGATACTTTAGAAATATATAAAAATATAAAAAATAAACATCACAAATAAAATGTATGAAAATAAATCATTATAATTTTAAATACTAAAAATAAGATCTAAAAAAAACATAGAAAAACACATCAGATGTTTAATATTTCATAAAGCTCAACATGTCTATATGTATTTATATTTTTTTTAATAATTTAATTTTATGAATAAATTAAAATAATATAATGATATTGTTGTTGACAAGTAAAATTGATTTATGATACTTTAAAAATATATATATGAAAAAAAAGTAAAGGTCACAAACAAAATATATGAAAATAATCATTATAATCTTAAATACTAAAAATAAGCTCTAAAAATAATATATAAAAACAAATGAGATCTTTAATATTTCATAAAGCTCAACATGTCTCATATGTATTTATAATTATTTCAATAATTTAATTTTATGAATAAATTAAAATAATATGATGATATTGTTGTTGACAAGTAAAGTTGATTTATGATACTTTAAAAATATATAAAAATATAAAAAATAAACATCACAAATAAAATGTATGAAAATAAATCATTATAATCTTAAATACTAAAAATAAGATCTAAAAAAAACATAGAAAAACACATCAGATGTTTAATATTTCATAAAGCTCAACATGTCTATATGTATTTATATTTTTTTTAATAATTTAATTTTATGAATAAATTAAAATAATATAATGATATTGTTGTTGACAAGTAAAATTGATTTATGATACTTTAAAAATATATATATGAAAAAAAAGTAAAGGTCACAAACAAAATATATGAAAATAATCATTATAATCTTAAATAATAAAAATAAGCTCTAAAAATAATATATAAAAACAAATGAGATCTTTAATATTTCATAAAGCTCAACATGCCTCATATGTACTTATAATTTTTTTAATAATTTAATTTTGTGAATAAATTAAAATAATATGATGATATTGTTGTTGACAAGTAAAGTTGATTTATGATACTTTAAAAATATATATAATAAATAATAAAAACAAGCTCTAAAATAGTATATAAAAACAAATGAGATCTTTAATATTTCATAAAGCTCGACATATTTATTATAAACATATCATTGAAAGAAAAAACGTTCATCCTAATTAACCACCAACATATAAAATATATAAATTTTTAAAATTACAAATCTCTTAATTTTATAGTTAGAAATCTAAAAAAACCATCCTTAAATTCAAATTCTAAAAAATAGATTTAAATTAAAAAATACAATATATTGAAGAATATAATTATCATTGTGTGAAGTGGACCCTTAAAATGTGGAGAAGGGTTATAATAGAATGATTTATCTTTTACTCATGTTTTCCATTGAAGTTTTGTCCTTTTATTTTGTCATGACTAAGATATTCCAAGATTAATAAATTCAAATTCTATCAAATAGATTTTTTTTTGTATTGAATATAGTTTGTCAAAATTTACACAGCACTACTGCAAAAGTTCACTGCCCTAAGATATCAACAGAAAATTACATTTTTGAGGACTGACGTAGTCTAGATTTGATTAATAAAGATATTTTCTGAATAAAACTTTCAATCTTAACGCTCACCAATACAAAGAACTCCAGATTTGGTAGTCAACAGCCAAATCCACTGGTCGGGCTGTTGCTGGGGGATGTCTACTGGTTGCTATCACCTTCATTGGTTGCCTCACCTTCATCCTGCAGGAATCTCTCAACCAGATTATGTTCACTTGAAACCACCTCTTCGATGTCACCAGTCTGATTTGTTAGTTCTTCATCAAGGCTGCTAGATGTTTTCTCCACTATCAATCACATCTTTATTGAAAACTCGTAGAAACTCTTGAAATGCATCCAAGAAAGCATCAGTCCCTCTGCTGTCCGATCCGTATGCAAGACCACATGTAAGATTCTCCTTGATGATTGTGACTGGCTCACTCCTCCAGCTTCTTACTAATTGGGGAAGTGCAATCTCGGTGAGAAGGGAGACCTGCAATGCAACATGAAGAAATGTGAGTCTCTTATGTGACTCAGTAAGCACCCTCCTGCAACCCTTAAAATTTTCCTCATTTCTTGCTTTCCAAATGTGCCAAAGAATTTCAACAGATAAAATATTCCAAAATTTGAAACAATCCTTACTCATTTTTTTGTCACAAAATAACACATTTTTCCAACTAATTTTGTCATTATCCCAGATTTTCAAATTATTGCAGAAGATTTTCCAGATTTATTTTACATAGAAACAATCAAATAATATATGATTAACAGATTCCAGAGTGCGACAAAATGCTGCACACATCAATATCATTCCTGTTAGATTTGAAAGGTAATTTTTTAAGTAAAATAAGCCATTTAAAGCAAGCCTTCTTAGGCTCAATGTTATTGCTCCAAACGTCAAGAAGAACTTTATTCCAATCCTTATCACTAAGAGAAACATTCCAGCATTGATTACAGTGATCCAGAATAGCATTAGTAGCAACTAAATCTTTATAGATTGTTTTAACCTTGAGATCAGAAATTTTTCCCCCATCTCTCCACACAAGATCGTCTCCAATGTCCCTCACCCTATCATTGTTTGAGGGGAAGTTGCCTTTTTTATAGGCCTTAGTCAGAATGGAAAATGTTCTTACCGTGGAGGTGGGAAGATCAAACTCTGCTCTCAGGACCTCCCAATTCTTAATATTACCATCAACCATAATGTCATTAAAAACTTTTACCCCCTTTTGACTCCAAAGCTTAGCAGAACAGCCTTGGAGAAGGGCAAGCGGCTTACCATTGTGATAAAGGTTCCACCAAATGGAGCTATAGGTTTGACAGCAGGAGTTAGGCAACGCGACCTTCGGGGCTTTGAACCGAACATTATACTTGGATAGCTCCCAAGCCTTCCACAAACTCTTGAAGACAAGAGAACTATCTTGGCTCATATTATGACTGTTAGTGAGGATGTGACATAGAGGCAGATTTTTCCAAGCTTTCGCCCGCTTAGGGGTGGCATCTTGATTGTTTTTTCTGATAAGAACCTTCCATGGTTCATTACCACTTAAGGCTTTCACTATCCACTTGGAAGCCAGGGCAATCCCCTGCTATCTCAAATCTTTTAACCCTAGCCCACCTTGCATCTTGTCTAAGCAACACCAATCCCATCTCACAACGTGTTTCTTTTTGCCACCTTTACCATGAGACCAAAGGAATCCCCTTATTCTTTTTTGAATCTCGTTTATTTGATAACTGCAGAAAAACCAGACTGAAGCAAAGTATGTGGTGTAGGATGATAAATTTTTTTGACAGACTTGCATCCTCCTAGCCAGAGACAGATAATGCCAGTTCCACTTCTCAAATTTTGATTCAATTTTGGAGGCAATCCAATTCCACATTTCTTTAAGGTTTGGCCTAACTGCAAAAGGTATGCCCAAGTACCTTGCTTGCATGTTAGGGCCTCCCCATTGAAAACCATATTCAATTAGCCAGTCGGGGGGGGTCTCTTTCCAACCCAACATAATGGATTTAGCATTAGCAATTCTTGCCCCAGAGGCCTGCGAAAACAAATTGAGTTTAACCATCAAGACATCCATATTGTCCTTGAGAAGCTCAATAAAAACAGAGGTATCATCAGCAAATTGAACATTAATAAGCTCGTTATTATCAGGAAGGGAGATACCTCTGATTCTTGGGGAGAGGGAGTGGTCCCTTAGTAAATAATACAAAGCATCAGAAGCAATGACAAACAATGCAAGAGCCAAAGGACAACCTTGGCGAATGGATCTTTCCAGCATAATTTCATCAGAAAGAGTTCCATTAACAGTAATCTGGGTAGATGCATCCTTCAGTAGCACATCAACCATATTACAGAATTCCCTAGGGAAGCCAAAAGCTTGGAGCGCCATCCTTAAAAAGTCCCACTCCACCCGATCATAAGCTTTTTCAAAGTCAAGCAACAACATCGCCACATTCTACCCAGATTTCCTAGCCCACTCCATCGCCTCCTAGCTTGTCAGCAGATTCTCCAAAATGTATCTTCCCTTAACAAAACTAGTTTGAGTAGGGTTAATAAGCCTCAGGAGGATGTTAACTAATCTTAGGGCTAAGACCTTTGCCAACACCTTGTAAGAAACATTCAGCAAGGTGATGGGTCTCCAATTCTTAACTAGTGTTTTGTCCCCTCCCTTTGGAAGGAGTTTGATAATCCCTTTGTTGATTTGTCTTCCTAGAGACCCACCACTCAGGGCATCCTCGTAGACCTCAAGAAGGTTTTCACTTACCCACTCAGAGAAGCATTTATAAAACTCAATGGGTAACCCATCACTGCCCGGAGATTTATCATTGCTCATCAAATTAATAGCTGCTTGAGTTTCTTCCTTGGTAAGCCCAGCAGCAAGTTTGCCAGCCTCTTCCGCCGAGATCTTTTTGGGAATAAGCCTTCCCATAGTTTTCCTAGCATTTAGGGCAGCTTCACTGTCTCCCTCTGAAGAGAACAGATTTTTAAAGAAGCAAACAAACTGCTTGAGAATATCTTCCTGAGTATTCAACATCTTTTCCCCATCCCAGATCTGATCAATCTGTTCACTAGCCCTTTTTTCCTTGAGGAAGTTGAAGAAGAATTTTGAACCTCTGTTCCCCTCTTTCAACCAATTTAATTTGGCGCGAACCCTAAGCCCATTGACCTTGTAGTTTTGGATTTTTCTTAGGTTGTCTTTTGCTATGGCCACCTCTTGGAAAAGCCTACTATCATTAGGGTGCTGCTAAATGCTGGATTCAGCATTAAACAACTGCTCTTGGAGCTCTTTCTCCTCTTTCCTTGCATCTAGAGCACATTTCTTGCCCACAGTTTGAAAGAGTCTCCTCCAAGCTTAGACATTGGAGTTCCACCTTTCGATTGCCGAGGAGTCTTTCATAAGCCACTTATTGATTTCCCTTATGGAGGCAATAGCCTCACAACAGTCAGGGTTATTAAGCAATTGAGTATTGAGAAGGAAAGAGGGTTTTCCCGAGGTTTTCCTAGTCTTACCCTGATGGGCAGTGAGGTTGGCTATGATTGGGTGGTGGTCCAAAAGTGTGTAAGGGTGGACACTCACTTTGGACCCCAGCTCATCCGGGGTGTAGTTGAAAAAATCCTTATTAGCATAAATCCTATCTAACCTGCAGTAAATTCTGTTGCCTCCCTTTTGAGCATTACACCAAGAATACCAAATGCCTTTGCAATGTTTCTTGCCCCTTTCCATAGGGTCAATCAAATTAAGTTTATGCTTCAGCCTTAGCCAGAAAAATTTCTCATTTCCCTTCCAGGTCTTATCGATGCCTCCCCATTTATCCTCCGATTGCTCAATCATATTGAAGTCGCCCCCTAGGACCCAAGGGATGGCCGGAAGAGAGGATAACCATTGCCACAAAATGATTCTATCCTTATAGTCATTCGGAGCATACACATAACATACCCCAAATTCCAAGTTATCCTTTTTAATGGTGATCCAAACCGCCCGGTTGCAGGGAGAACAATTGTTGCCACTAATCCACTGATTCCAATGGTTGGCCACCAAAATGGAGGAACCCCCCCTACCCCGCTCATGTGAGGTCAAGAAGGAAGCAGCCCCAGTCCATATGAACCTAAGGTTCAAATCCAGGGAGAAACCAACAGCCTTAGTTTCTTGCAACAACACAAAATCTGTGTGTTTTTGAATGTTTAGGAATCACCTGATGATGTACTTCCTGTCCGGGGATTCCACTCCTCAGACATTCCAAGAGATACAATTAAGCTTCATCATCTCGAGTCATTGGGTTATCACTTAGTTCCTACCAGAACTATTCAAAACATTTGGGGAGCCTTTCTTCAACTTCCAATTTTTTTGCCATCGGAGATTATATTATCACACTGTTCTTTTTTCTTTTGTGTTTGGAATTCCCATCATTCTTGTTCACCGTGAGAGAATTTTTATCCTTTCTCGGCCTTCTAGGCCCATTTTTTAACTTCGGGGCTTGGTCTTTAGACCCCTGTGCGACACCCTCAGAGGGTCTGTTAGCTAAAATTGAGTCCTGGCTAGGGACAACTTCAAAGTCTTTGGAGAGGTTAGGCTCATCTTCCTTATTATCAATAGTAAGAAGGTCGATGTTTGCAGCCAAGTGAGGGTGACTAGGGATACCAGGGCAGCCCATGGCCTCGAGACACCCATCCCCCAGACTAGGTGAAGTGCCCAAAATATCAGAAAAAATTGCAGCATGGCCAATGTCAGTCGTTACTGTACAGGCCCCCATAGCTTCTTTAGAAGCGATGTAGGACTCTACAGCAGCGGCGAAGTCATCTTTTAGAATTGCTAATTTTTCCTTTGTTTTATTTTGGGAGCAATCCATCAAATCTGATTGGTGAGTCCTGGGGTCATTGATCACCTCAGTAGCCCTAGAAGCCTCATTCTGAATAGGGATAATTTTAAAGTCAAATTGATTGGCTCCTTTTTTAATACAACATTCCATGGTTTTCAGGGAAGAGCCAGTTCCCCCAAAATTTGTAGAGATCTTATTCTTTATGCTGTGCAAAGCAAGTTGCTGAGCATTCAGCTGCTCAAGAAGAGGGACAACGTCAGTGATCTCCTGGGCTGAAGAAGGTTTGGAGGGAGTAACATCGTGGGCGCTTGACTTGACATCAATGCAATCCTCAGCACATTCAAGGAAAGAGAACTGATTATGGTGGGTGACCTCAACAACAGGATTAGATACAACATGAATATGAATGCTATCTGAGGCTGGGTGCGGGAAAGTAGCATTAGTAGTGTTAAGAGGGGCATGTTCGACAACTTTAGACCTCCCAATAACCATAGACTCCGAATGAAGACTAGACTGGCATCTAGCCGACTCAGACGAAGGATTAGGAGTAGCGGCATTGGAATGATTAACATTTACAGGTGGCCGAGAAGTCCTACCCACTTTATTTTGGAGAATCGGGTAGTTCTTCCTAAGATGACCTTCCCTTTTGCACAAAAAATAGGCGTTCATCCTGCCTAAAACTTCTAGAGGGTAATATTTCACCCCGCACTCCTCAACAATTTTAAGACTCTTGGGAATCTCTATTCTGGGATTAATCGACATCAGAATCCTAGCATCGAGATTAGGAAGAGCCGCTCTGGTCTCATCGACCTTCATAACTTTTCCAAGGGGCTCCAAGATTTGAGGGATTAATCTCCAGAACTCTGGTGGGAGATCTTTCACGATCATTGACCTAGGGCAGAAGAGGGCTAAAATTTCCTCTACAACCGTCGAGGCTGACCAGGCGAAGATGCGGAAAGCACATCCTCCTATATTCCAATACGGTTTTTCCAGAGTTCTTTTCTGCATTTCATTATTTTTAAAGAAAACCACAAAAAGACCTTTCTATAATAATCTACAAAACGAAACATGAATATTGAATTTCTTCTGCTAAACATTAATAAACCAATTATCTATGTATCTTCTTGTAGGAAATTTATTCACGTCAATAACTGCTAAGAAAATTGTAGTGTTCCTTAAACGGCTCCTCTCATTAGCAATTGTTTCTTTCATTTCCATGTTTGGATGCAAGAAGAGGTCATTAGGGTTTTCGGAGGAGTGCTTACCTTCCCCGCGGCCCACCTCGCAGCCCTCAGCCACTAAAAACTTCGAGCTTGCAATCGTAGAGAAGCCTGAGTCTACGAGTGCATCTTTGAACAATTTCACACCAACACTTTGTAGAGAACCAAGGTCATTGGTGCCGGGAGGCTCCGAACCCCCCTCCATAAAGGGTTAAACCCTGCCAGCAAGATAAAAAGCCAGAGCGAAGGGGCCTTGGCACACAAACGGGAAAACACACCACGCACAATAAAGCAAAACCACAGACGGAGCACCCCGACACATGGGAAAGTAGAGAAAGAAAGAAAGCAGGGGCACAGGGGGGCGCTTACTACCATACAAACCTTGGCCGAGGGGGGGCGCGCCTCCCCACGCCTTGTGAAATGAATGCCAGTGAAACCCTCTCGAGTCACGAACGCCGAGCACCACTTGCAGAGCCAGGATATCAAATAGATTTAAATTTCAAAATACAATATATTGAAGGATATAATTATCATTGTGTGAAGTGGACCCTTAAAATCTGGAGAATGATCATAATAGAATGATTTATCTTTTACTCATGTGTTTTTCCCTTTAACTTTTCCATAACTAAGATATTCCAAAGAATTACCTTAATGTTGTTGAATTTTAACGGGTAACCTCAATATGGTTTGACAAGGAGGTATAATTGTTTTGGAGTGTGAGACAAATTTGACGACAAATAATACACTGGAAAATTCACTTATAAAAAATCTATCCACTAATTAATTATATTTGTTTTTTATAAAGGAAAAAACAGATTTTACAGGACCCGAAACCATAAAGTTTACATAATTAATTATATTATATTAATTATATTTGTTATGTTATATATTATTGTGGATGCCAAATTGCAAATGGTTAGTATTTTAAAACCTAGCTAATAATCCAAAAACCATATGAAATAATAAATCATGTTTATAAATGCAAACAAATTACAAGATAAACTAAAGCATATAAAACATGAAATAAATCCTATTTCATATTGGATTGGTGCTACTGTTGAAAATAGCCCTTTCCCAATCTTTGATAGATAAGCTAAATGATGCAATGCCTTTTTTCAATTCTCAGTTTAAGAGAGTGACTTTGCAAGAGATTATGGATGAAATTGTGGAGGATTTGTTGATGAATGAAGCTCTCTATTTGTAGATTCTCAAATGCTAAGAGTGCTCATAAGAGAGCAATGTGGGATCAAAAATAAGCCAATGAAAAGAGGCCACTTGTCATCATGTCATAGGTTGAGGAGTGTGCAAGATTTGGGAAATGTGCCCAAGAAGGCGAAATTTCAAATTTGAATTTGAGATTTAATGCTTAGTGTGACCTTTGCAAGGGACATGTAAGAGACATTAATTGCTTTGTTGGATGTACATGTCCACTTGATTTTGAATTCAAACTTGAGGGAATATTCCTCAAAGATGCCATGTTGATGGAAAATGTTGGATTTAATAAATCAATAAATTGATTTATTTGTGCAAGTGGGATTATGTAGACAATGTGATGGGTGGTTAGGTTAGGCTTAATGATGATTAGAATGATTGACTTTTATGACTTAAATATTTGATTTATTTAATTCAGAAAAGGATGGAATATGCATTTGGATTTCAATTTAATGAATGTTTGATTTATTTAATTAGAGGGATGATGTTTGATTTATTTAATTTAAATGAACATCCTTAGGAATGAACTTAATGAGTTTACCTGATGAATGGATGAAGGTGAACTTGATTAATTTGTTGAGTGGATGAATGTGAAACCTGGTTTACTTGATGAACAGACCTATTTGAATGCATAATGCTAATTTTGCATGTCTACAATTATATTTAAGTAAAATATTAATATTTCAAAAAATATTTTTAACAGATTATAAATTCTTTAATGCATACAGTTATGATTGTAAATCCCAATAAAGCTCACCTCACACAAACAATTGGCTATGATTAAAAAAGAAAGCCACCACTCACGATGTGTTGGTCACCCTTCCTTATAAATTACAATCACATTTAAGCATTTCTTCACATTCATTTACCAAACGGTAAACACTAATCTCAGACTGCAGTCAAATGCTTCTGAAAACTAAAATAACAACAAATTCCCAGGAAAATATATTGAAGGTGGGAGAGCTCAAATACGGTAACAATAAACTTACGTCTCATGCTTTCTACCTTTCAATGAGACGGCAATTAAAACCTATTTTAAATCAGTCATTTTTAATACATAAACAATTAAAAATGGCATTGTTCGTTGTAGGAAGAATTGAAAGATAAAAAAAAGTTTCATTCTATTACTTGGTGCATACTTCTAGTTTGTGATTGTTCTTTCTTGCGTTTGTCTCCAGTATTTGCATTTCGAAATCAAAACTGAACATTTTCGCTTCCGTTCTCCCATATCGTTGTAGCAAAGGAGCTACTTCAATATTGAGAACAAGTAGGGAACGAGGGCTACAAAATGGAGGCCAACATTAGAGAAAAAGTACATATTAGAATGCATGTGGGCTAGTGGAACCACAAAACCATCTCAGCTATGTGGATTTAATAATTTTCACTTAGAAACCAATATTAAACTTTTTTGGCTTTCATCCTCCCATAACTCCCTTTGTTACAACGTTATGGGAGAATGGGAGAATGGAAGCCAAAAATCTTTAGTTTTAGTTTCAAAATATAAATACTGAAGCCCACATAGCTAAGATAGTTTTTTGATTCTACTCACCTACATACATTCTAATACATACTTTTCTCTAAAGTTAGCCTCCATTTGAAAAAAATATTTACTGACTTGCAAACTTTCACTTGATTCATTGAGAGCTTTCAACTGCAACAACCCACATGCACTCTAATATCTTCTTTTCTCCTACACACCCTGCTTGAGCTCTCCACCATAGGAAAACATTCAAGTAACTCCCTTCGCCTTGCGCTCTCCTCTACACTCATTAATGGAAGGATTAATCTGGGCAATAAAAAGAGAAAATTAAGTTCTATAATGGTAATGCCGAAAAAGGGGATAAAATTTCAGAGAAAATCTAATTCAATCACTTTAGATTATGTAATTTCTCCCATATATTATATAGTTAATAAGGCATACAGCAGTAGAAAGTGTTTGCATGAATTGTGCATGTAGGAAGTATTTAGGAAGTTTCATGCAAGAATTGATTTAGTATGTTTTTAGAATTATCTTGTAAAATCCTCTATAAAAGAGGCATGATGTAAATATTTTTGATCAAACAATAGAAGTTGTATAGCAGCATGTTGTATTAGTATTTTTTGTTTTATATATTTCAATATGTTTTGATATTTCTTCATTCAATACCATCAAGTTTGAAACTCTCTGTAGAGGAAAACTAATTCATTACTTGAGATCAATGGTATTTTACACAATCACAATAAAACAAGCCAATGATCATGACAGAGAAGTTTCTACGCATTGACAAAGGCTAATCTATCAACTACAAATAAAAATATTGTTCTCCTCTTCTAAAAACCTAGTACAACAGAAGAGTGTTGTTTCCTGGTCTATAAAAAACCTCCTTTATCAGGATGCAGAGAAAATAATTCCAAAGGTTGTCTCTTTTTCTTCTTCTTGGACATGAATTCATAAAGTTACGAGTTAATACAGATAGAAAAATATTTTCATCCAACTTTTTTCATTGTGCAGGCTTTCGGGAGCTGCAAAATATATTTCTATATCAAACGGATAATTTAGAAAAAGAAATTTAAACAAATTATATTTTGTATAAAATTTAAAGCCACATGATTCTTTTTAGACTGTGTAATCTAAGGTAAAATTAAGGTTAAGGAATAAAGCATTAAAACTAAACTCTGAAATCCCTAAATCAACAATGAAGCACAATCCAACATAAAAAATATAAACATAAAGCAATATTACCTATGCCATGGTTGTTTGACCTCCATTGTCCTCCATTTTGCTTGAATATGTTGAATTCCCTCAGATTTGAGCATGCAATAATAGTCTAATGACAATGATAGCAAAATATTGAAGTATTGTAGATGTCTCCTTTGATGGCAATAGTCTAGGTATGTTGAGATGACAATGATAGGGATCTTTTATAGAAAGTCAATTTTGAATGAAGGGATGAGATTCAAAGCCAATAAGATATGTCAATCAATGGCTAAGAATGAAAGTTGTAGTATGAAATAGGGTTAGGGTTAAATTAGGGCAAAGATAAGAATGAATGGTTGAGATTGAATTATAAATTAATTCAATCAAGGATGAAAATTGAATAATACATGAAGAGATAAGAATGACACGGATAAGGAGGTTGGCAGGATAAAGATGTTGTTGGAGGATTTTAAATGATTATTAAATTGTTTAAATGAGAAGGGAAAATGAATAGTTAAATAATGAAAACATTATTTAATTATAGAAGACATGTGGTAGGTTGACATTTTGATTAAATAATAATTTACTTCAAAAGTGGGAAAAAAGGACAAATTAGTAGCCAATTAAGGCCAATGAATAATTAAATAATTGAGATCATTATTTAATTGTAGTAGGAAGGTGATAATAATTAAATTATAGAGGAGAAAAGACATTAGTATTTATTTAATTAATCAAAAAGAGGAAATAAAAAAGAAATGAATTAATTAAATAATTATTTAGTTAATAGAGAAAATATGATGTTAGATAATAATCAAATAACTAAAATTGTTTAATTGTTGGGGACGAAAGGGGAATGGTGAAGAAAAATAGCATTCACAAGTCTAAGACAATTTTTAGTGTCTACATTTTCCCCCTCTTTAATACAATGTAGTTTATTGTGTTGTTTCAAATAAATTTAGTCAAAAATATGCCCCATTATGTCATGGTGAAGGTAGGATAGACCTATGCCCTCTTGAAAACTTTTTCCAATTTTTGAAAAATTTGAAAAATCATTCTAATAAGCAAGTCTAATAGGCATAAATACAAGGATTGATGAAAATAATGTTAGCAAGAGGAAAACGTTAGCATGGAGCTAGTGGAGACAAAGAAAGATTGATATTTTTCTTTATAGATGCTAGGCATTGCATTAATCATCATTGGACAATAAACACCATGGTATGACATAGACCAAGGTGTGCAAAGTCATCCACTTGTGAAAATAGACAATCAAAGACAGGGAATATCCTAACTCATACAAAGAGAAAAGTTTCCCCAATCTTTTTACCATAACAATCTACAAACAACAATCAAAGAAAAGGTGAGTCATGAGACATCATTGCTCCTCTAAATCCTTTGTGGGACATCCTCAAGGTGGCTAGTAACATGACTCAAAAAATAATAAAAAAGATAAGAAAAATTAGACCAACAAATTCAGAGTCATTCAGATTGTTTTCCAATAAGTGTGATGGAACCCCTTAAAAAAAATTCATGTTCCATCTTAAAATTCTGCAGAGTTTGGGTTAATGTTTGTATCTGAGGGCTTAGGTTATTTTTTCTACTACCATTGTTCAAGGGCTTTATGTTATCTTGGACCCATCTTAAAAAACCCTTGAGTTTACATCCTTGCCAAAGTTTTAATTTTTTGTTGACTCCTTATTGTCGTTTCCCGATCTTTTAAGTCACATCTTATGCCATCGAAATCCATGAAATGACCGGCCCTTTGGTATAGTTGTATTAGTTGTCATATGTTGGGCCATCAGGATAAATATTACTTATTGAAATCATTTGAGCCTTAAGTCACTTAATCTCATGGGTTGTATTCCCATCGACTTAGTTGAGTTCCTCTTTTAAGACTAACAATTTTGGCATGTGCAGATATGAAAATCCCTGATGACCATTCAATCATCGAGAGAAAATCACCATTGTTCCCCACATTCATGTTCTATTTCATTACCTACTAGTTAATTTTCACAGGCTAGCGGGTATAAGCCATGTGTCATGTGCATTGGTGGACCCAGTGTCTTTGTTAAAGATTATAGGCGATATTAAAATGAAATCAATGGTGGCCATTGAATGATGTGGCTGCATCTTGACCATTAACCATATGCCCACTCTATTTCATTATTCATTAAAATTTTCAAGCAGGCTAGAGGATGGTTGTCAAGTTTTGAGTGCAATTATGGGACCAATGTTTCCAACTAGTCAACAAGCGACGCTGTGAAGAGAATCAACAGTTGATAGTAGGTAATATGGGTCAATCCTGACTACTCCCCACTATCCCATGCAGGTCCTACCCAATGTTTACATGGATGTTGACTTACTTAAAGTAGTATCCACCAATTATGATCCAGTTACAAGGACTATAAGAACATATGATGGGAAGGAAATGGTTAAAATTACCAGGGATGAATTTTCTCATGTCTTTAAGCTCACTAGGTGGAGTGATGAAATTCCTAAAATCAATGAAAACACTCTAAAGGAGGAATATGATAAGACTAAAATTGCATTCAAAGTCCACGTCCTACCAAGATATCTAGTAGAAATTGGGGTCCGAAGGATTACAATAGGGAAATATGATAAGGATCCTTTCCCTATTAATTATTTTTTTTCCTACTTCAAAAAAACCTTTTACTCCATTTTCCAGATAATTGGTTATGATTATGTCACGGGAATGCCTATGGCATGGATGTATATGGCAGCCCATATTCAACACCCCCAATGTTGCATAGTATATGACTATGCGGGCTTTCTTGCAAAAATAATTCATGAGGGTTTAATAAGGTTGAAGAAAGGTCCAAATGGAGTGAGGTTTAGCTAGTGCTCATTTCTAATGCACATGTTTTTTTCAAAGGTGCATCTTACATTGGGAAGAGTATGACTTTGGATAGGAAGGAGGGTAACTTGGATTTTCCTGTCCAGTGTTAGACTATTGTCTTGGACAAGGATGGAAAGACATATGATTATGTGACATTTCAGAACTTGTTTGCTTCAGAATTGAAGAGATCCCTGGTTGTGAATATACCTAGAATTCTCATAGCCCTACATGACTTCTTGAGACCCAAGGAAAGAATGCCTGAGTTGGGAGTTGATCACAATTGGGGAGATGTTATCCCATATCCCAATTACACTATATTAAGAGTGTATGGTTCCATTTTTGCACCTTACCTGCTACCAAGATGTGTTACAGAGAGAATTGGTTTCCTTGAGGTAATAAGGCAATTGGGAAGTGTGGAAAATGAACATTTGTTGAATCAAGGAAAAGGAACATTCTTTCCTTCATACACATGCTTGTCTAATTTTGTAATGATAAAGGGAGGTTGGAATAAGACACTTGATATACTCAAGGCCTGCCACATAAATCAGTATAGAGGATCAGGTATGATCTTGAACATTTCATCATCTGGTTGAAGGAAAGGAACAAGAGATACAAATTTTTGCACATTTTCCAATTCTTGAAAGATGTGATAAGAAATGTCTTTGACCTTTTGTAACAAGAAAAAAGAAAAGCAAGGTGGATTGCTTTCAATAATATGTAGATAAAGATAAAGAAGGAGAAACCTAACTTCAATATTCTCCCAAAGATTGAAAATGTAATGCAAAAGGTGGAACATGTATCCCAAAATTTTGAGACAATAGTTGGCCACCTTGAAACTAAAGGGTTGATAAGTAAGGATAAGGGGAAAGCTCCCATTGAAGAAGAACAGGGTGGGGGAGAAGTCCCTGTTATGGAAGAGAAATCTACATCTTAAGCCCTTGAAGAACCAAAAATAAAGTTATTTGTAAGGAGAAAGAGTAAGGAAAAGAAAAATGATGCAGTTCCTGCTCCCTCCCAACAAGAGGAGCAAAGGCCTCCTTCTCTTGTGCCATAAGAACCACTACCATCTCCTCCAATGCCAACATAGCCCAAAATTGTGGATCTTGATGCTCCACCATTGAGAACATCACCACCTAAAGAGCCACCATTAAAGAAGTAGAAGGTTGAAGTAATTGGTTTGGTGGACTATGTTGATGAAGAATCTGGCAATGACATTTGGGTATTAGAGTAGGAAATGCAGGAAGGAATTCCCACTACACTAGCAATGAGGGTGACATGGAAATTAAGAATGAGGTTGAGTAAAGCTGACCTAATTGGGCTTAATGGTAAAGATGATATTTGGGTGGAAGCATGCACAAAGTTTTTGGATGATTATTCATTTGTAAAGTATCAAGCTTTTATGGAGTTTGCATACATGGCTAAGAGAGATAAATATGTCAACAGTCTGGCCTTAGAAAGAAGTCTCCATCTAGAATTGCCCAATTCCACCATCCAAGAAAAAGTTTTGAATGAAATATGAGCTAAGTTCAAAAAGATTACTGCAAAGGAGGGTAAAGAGTTGGTGAGAAATAGTGGTATTTTATTACTTCTAGAATGGGATTTATCTTCTGCCATAGCCTTTGATACAATAAAGAGATGTTGGTATGTACAGGATCATGATGGGCCAAAAAGTGGCGATATGATGAGTATGTGTAGGGTATGTGGCTGATGACTTTTTTTTACCCAAAATTGATGAAACAAAAAGTGTTTTTAAAGGAGATTCTCAACTTTCCACCAATATAAATTATGCTTTACTTTGAATTTAATAAATTATTATTATTCATTTTCTATTTGAATTATGACTAAAGTCCTGATTGATAGGCTGATTGAAAAACATCTATAGCTTTCAAACGGTATCACATTTTTCAAATATGAAACATGCATCACATTTTATGCTTCGCATACTATAGGATTAAAAAATAAAAAAATTCATGAAGTTTTAACCAAGTTCAAGTGGTCAGACATACGGGTTTTTATATTTTTTAAAGGTTGTAGTAAAAAAAATCATAATTAATTATTTACTTGGAAAAAAATTACAAAAAAATATGCATCACATCGTGACATGAGTTCTCTACTTATATCTAGAATCTTATAAAAAAACATTATCATTTTATTGTGGTTAGGGTGGTCAGAAAGATACTTCTTATTTTTTCCCTAAAATTTAAGTACTACTGCATTGAAATTTCAAATTTTCACCAAATAGATTTTTCTCTTTTTTTATAAACCTAGTAGTTTGGAAACTAAATTCAATTTGCTACAGATTCTATTCTTACATATTTTTGAAATAATATAGATAACTTATTCAAATTTTTACGGCAAGCTTCCTAACTCTATTTTTTTTGAATTATTTGCCACTTAAGGGCTTGCTTTTTCCATGACGATCCTGCACATACCTTAAAACATAGAAAATATAGTACATTTTCTTCAAGTTGAATTGGTGATAGGTCTGCAGATGTGGAAATATTCTTTTTCCTTTCATGCTTTCTTTCACTTTCAATATGTGTGCGTGGGCACAATTTTTGAGGAAATTGTTTGAAGATGCCTTTTGAAAGGTGGGACTAGATCTGCAATGATGAATGAAGACTACTCTTATTTCACACATGTTCCCTACCACCTAGGAATGTAGAATAACTAAAAATGGAATATATGTTATAGCGGTCCAATAGGGTAATGACATGTGTACTTTCTTTCCTAAGGCTTGTTTTGCTCCTTCATTTCTATAAGAAGGAATTCAAGGTCAGAAATTGGGGGTTTGTTGAATTGTAGTTGACACAGTGAATTGTTAACAAAATATTTCAAGCATAGTTTGAGTTTTGTCTTAAGTTTAGAGTCTATAGTTACTTATGTAATTTTGATAACAGGATATCAAATATAATACAAAATGATATCAATTTCATGGTTGTTGTCTCTCCTTTGTACTTGTTTTATGAGTTATGAATGAAAATAATCAAGGATTGTTTTGTTCGTCTCTATTGTTTACCAATGGATGTTTAATTTCATTCACAATTATTACTTCAATGAATTAATATAAATGCTTGGATGGGATTGTTAACTCATGTGAATTAGGTGCTAGGATATCTGTAAGCAGTGATCCTCATGAATGTAATGTGGGAGTATTGTAATGCAGTGTTTCTTGAGATTATATGTTTCTATTGTTGAGTTGTTATCTAGTTGCATAGGTTGAGATTGACTCCATGTTTAGGATGAGACATTGATTTAAGAGAGGTATTCATAATTCAATTTCTAGGTCAGTTCACCAACAAATCACTCTTTATTTACAAGCTTTCAAGTCAGTTACCACTATCTTTACGTTGAGTTTCACTATTCTCATGCTCCAAGTGTAGAGTATTATTAAAATAACTACCAACTCTTTTGATATGCTACATTTTTGAGTGGTTATTGGAGAATTATATTTTGTTTACAATGTATTTAAATATTAGTCATTAAAATTATTAAGTATACATTCTGGGATTACCCTCCCGGGTTTCACAAAGCCTAAAGTGTAGGAGTAAAAGTTTTGTAGCTTTTATCCATTCGTTGGACAATCCCTTTAGATTACTAATTATTGGAAAGGAAAAATTCCACAAGAAATTTTGAAGACCAACTTGGTTCTTAAAAAATAACCAACATATTTGGTGACTCCATTGGGGATTTGCTAATTTCAAAGTATCTAGTTCAGATCTGGTACAATTAGAGTCGAGTATTATATTATTCTTCATTGTTGAAGAATAATTGGTTCAAAATTGTAGCAAAAAAGCCACGTCTAGTCTTATGCATCACATTGTACTTAATTTTGTCACTTTGTGTCGGGTTATGTTAAGTGTCTTTTCTAAAATTACAAATACCAAGTCAAAGTGCAATCACTTCCTATTTCCCAGCATTTTGGGTGGTGAATTTGAAGTCTCATATACCAGTGTAAAGATAAATTCTCAAAGAGAACATGAGAAGAAGGATTTTGATACATTTGACACCATGAAGAAGACCGGGAGCTATATGAAAAATCATTCATAGTAGAAGATGTAGCCTAAGCTTGCAAAGGACAAACAACCTTTATGGGTGAAGAAAACTACTGAATCGGGTAATTCTATTGAATCCCTTGATGAAGCATCTCCTACTTTTAATAATGAAGTAGATCTAGTGGGAATACCTAGGGAGAAGCACGTGAAATTGAAGAGCCTAATGTATACCAAGCGATTTTTCCTATTGAGCAAGTATTTGACAATGAATTTGATGTGTCAAGAGAGGAGGATAGGTGGGAGTTTTGGTATAAGAATAAGAATTTCTCAGAGCCTTTAACCCCTAGTGTTGGATTTTTCTTCAATGGACAAAATTTCAAACCAAGGGGAGAATCTCCTAATATAGAGGTGCACATTTCCCTTGAGGAAGACCCAGTTGATCAAGCCTATTATACTCCTGTGTCTTACGAGGCTAGAAATATCTCAGAAAATAAAGAAGACATAGACAAATACATACAAGCCTTAGAATAAGAAGACCTTAGCCTTAAGGAAGAAGAAGAGAATAAACAAAAGCACTTGAAGGAGAAGGAAGATAGGATTAGAGCTAAACAACTTGAGAGAGATGCTCAAATGCAAAAACTAGAGAAAATGATAGAATATGTTGCTAGGCGGAAGCCCTTTGATGAGAATGTCTTTAAGTTGACTATTAAACTTATCCCTGAAATTCCTAAAGAAATAGTTCAGATGGAAACCTCTACTGCTAGTACCTATACCACATCTGTTGCAACTACTAAAGCCTTAGATCCCCCTGCTACTGCAAAGAAATCATCATTTATAGATCATGGAAAGAAACCCATTGATCTAATAAAGAGGACTACTTTTAATACTTTCAGTACCAACACCAATACAAATACTCATGGGTATGTGGAGGATCATGATGGGCCAAAAAGTGGCGATATTATGGGTATGTGTAGGGTATGTGGCTGATGAATTTTTTATACCCAAAATTGATGAAACGAAAAGGGTTTTTAAAGGAGATTCTTAAGTAGCTTTCCACCGATATAAATTATGCTCTAGTTTAAATTTATTAAATAATTATTATTCATTTTCAATTTGAATTATGACTAAAGTCCCGATTGATAGGATGATTGAAAAATATCTATAACTTTCAAATGGTATCACATTTTTTCAATCTGAAATATGCATCACATTCTATGCTTCACATACTATAGGATTAAAAACAAAAAGAAGAATTTCATGAAGTTTTGACCAAGTTAAGGTGGTCAGACATACAAGTTTTTATATTTTTAAAAAATTTAATAAGAAATTAATAATTAATTATTTACTTGGAAAAAAATTACAAAAAAATATGCATCACATTGGGAAATGAGTCCTCTACTTATATCTAAAATATTATAAAAAAATATTATCATTTTATTGTGGTTACAGTGGTCAAAGAGACACCTACTTCTTATTTTTTTCCTAAAATTTAAGTACTACTGCATTGAAATTTCATATTTTCACCAAATAGATTTTTTTAAAATAAACCTAGTATTTTAAAAACCACATTCAATTTTCTACAAATTATATGCTTACCTTTTTTGAAATAATATAGATAACTTATTCAAATTTTTACGTCAAGTTGCCTAACTATGATTTTTTTCAATTTTTTGCCACTTAAGGGACCGATTTTTCCATGATGATCATCCACATACCCTCATACTTCATCTATTAAAACTCCCATCAATAATTCTAAAATTGATCTTACTTTTCTCACTGCACCCCAAATCCTGAGATCTTGAAACTACAATTGGAGAATGACATACTATAGGAAGATTTGAGGAAAGTTGAAATAGAAGCTGCCAATGCAGAAATAGCTAGGAAGATTGCATTTCTTAAGATCTCTACACTAACTCAAAAGACTTCAAGATCTGGACATAATAATAGTGAATCCCAAAAGAAGAATTTTGGAGGACACACTACTAGTGGAGGTGGTGGTGGAGATTAGGGTGGTGGAGGTGGAGGAAATAATAAAAACAAGAACTCATACTCTGAAGATGATGAGGTGAACAAGAAGGGAGGTGGTGGTGATGATGAAAGTGGGAAGGGTAAGGATAAAAATCAATCTGATAACCAAAATGATGATGAGAATATAAATCCTCATAGAGATAGACATACTAGGAGGTTGCTCCAAGTTGATAGGTATCAACAGTTATGTTTCACAAGGATACCTAGTTATCCTAACCGATTTACTAAAAACTTCAGACCTGCTTTAGTTAGATTCTCTCAAAATAATGCCTTGAGTGGTGAAGATCACCTCAAAGCATTTGAAAATGTTATGGATGAATTTGAGGTAGAATTAGAGGATGTAATGATGAAATTGTTTATGTAGTCCCTCATTGAAGATGCTCAAGAGGGGTATAGGATTTTTCCTGCTGAGAGTATTGGCTACTGGGAGGAATTCAAGAGGATGTTTTGAGAGCAATATGGTGATAAGATTGATTCAAGTTATTTATTGAATCAATTTAATAACTTTGCTAAAGGTTCTAATGAGTCAGTGGTTGATTTTAATACAAGGTTCCAAAAGGAAAGGAAAAGGTTTCCTCCTCATTTGCAATTGAATGACAATGTGTGCCTAGTAAATTACTACAATGATTTTTATGTGGAGATGAGCTATCGCATGTTGGATAAGAATCCTCAAACATTGAGGGAGGCTTATAAGATGGAAGAACATATTGATAATATCAATAGATCCACTGGTAAATTTGGTAGAAAAGATGATACAAAATTCCTCACAAAACCCAAAAAAGGAGGATAAGAGTTTGGGTGCTAAAGAGGGTATCCTTGAGGACAAGATTGATAATTTTATGAAAACTATAAATGATAGAATTGTAAGAAAATAAAATGCGCCATCAAAAATCTATCAAAGAAATGAAAGACCTCCTCAATTGCAGGATCACCCATACAATACCAATTGGTATAATGGGAAGCCTGCTCCTAATAATCAGAGAAATGCTCAAAATAAGGTTCCCCTAGATCCTTTGTAGAAGAATTCAAGAAATTTTGATGATGACACTCCTTGGTGCATGGTTTTCCAGATGCCTCATTCTCCTCATCAATGTGCAGTGGCATAGATGGTTGAAGTTGAAGAAGATGCACCTGAGGAATGTGATCAATCAATTGAGGAGGTTATTGATATAAATATTATTATGGATGGTTCTAACTTAGATCAAAATTAATGCTCATCTGATACAGAGTCTCACGAAATGGATGTAGATGACCAAAGGAAAATTTCCAGTACATATTGCCAACAAGTTCTCTTAGATGAGGATGTTGAAAGTGATACTGAAGTATACAATTTGGAAGCAATGGAAGATGGTGTGTCCCTAAGAAGACCTTTAGATGAAGATATTGCAAGATATATTGTGGCTTTGGATGGTCAAGCTAGAAGCTTATATCACCTAAGGAATATAATAGTTGGTGGTGAACAAGGTATTCCTGCGAGTCTTTTCATTAAGGAGAAAAATGCAAAAAGAAAAGAGCAAAAGACTGATGGAAAAGAAGAAGCAGTTAGAACTAAGGAAAATGGGGGAGATAAGACTTGGGCCAAAAAGGTAGATAAACCAAAGGAAGATGTAGAACTCAAATCCCCTCTGGTTAAGACAAAGATATAAAGAAAAAATCATGAAGCTGTGAGAAAATATGGAAAGCCTAGAGTTAAGACATCCAAAAATCAACAGAAGGGTAGTAACACAGAACAAGGTATGATCCCAATTGAATTGCCTAAGTACACTCATGTTGATATGTTTCAATTACTTAGCCAAGTAAAAGTATTTGTTCCCTTTCTTGAGATGATGAGAATACATGAACATAAGCAAAAGGTAGGAGCCCTTATCAATGGTTCTACTATATACTGCAATGATTTAGTAGTGCCAAATTTTCCTAAAGTGAGTGACAAGGATAAGAAAGATAAAGAAGTTGTGGGAGTTGTTAGAACTATGAAAATTTGAAATTTTATAGTCAATTGCATTCATGAGTTTCCAAAATTAGTCCTCATCATAAGCATAAATTTCCCTCCTCATAACGTCTTGCTCATATTTTGTCATGTGATCCATTTGAATCCATCTAGTTCTTGATATTTCATTATATTACCCATATTGGCAAGACAGAGTGAAGGTCTTCCCAACCTATTATATTTTTCACTAATGTATACTTGTTGCAAACTAGCAGCATGACACATTTATTGTTTCAGCGACAACAAAGTCATATCGGCAAGAGGTTTGCTATCAGAATGAGTCATAACGAACTCATATATGTCTCACCGACTAGCGCATGGAGTGATGTATCGGCCAAACAAAATATTATCGGAATGATGTCTTACTAAAAGCATCGGGTCTTGCCGATAGGGCGCAAAGGGATTCCATCAGAAAGCTATCGGGAGGAAGTCACATAGTCTTGCCGACTCAAAATTCACACTGATAGAGATATGCATCATCGAGAGAAAAGGTCATCAGCGTGAGTTCTGCCGAATGTGAAAGTTACACCGATGAAATACTTCAGGGAGAGTCTCACCGAATGGAACATATTGGAGAAAAGGGTTCGGCAAGACAAATGATATTGGTATGAGTCTTTTCAATTTTTCAAAGTCACACCGACGTGGTTTCATCGGTGAGAGTGTGATTATGTCTTAGCGACCAGAAAGTTACTACAAGGTGCATATCGGTAAGACTCAATTAAGTCTATGAAACATCTCCCTAACTCGGAATTGTCACAGTGATATGCAAAATTGGAGCGATAGTCATTAGTATGATTCCAAATGTCGATGAGACCACAGGATGTCTTGGTGAAAGGTTTAATGAACGTTGCAAAAATATTTTACCCCAGATTTGAAAATCTCTTACCAGCAAGACATTTGGTGTGACAGTGTATGTTTCAAATAAGTTTTTCATTTGTGCTTCAACTGACACATTAATGGCATGACGAATATAATAGGGAAAATTCAATCAAACACATTAGTGTTGAATTGATAGTAGAAGAGTCAGTAGTGCGAATGGAGAACCAGGAAATATTTCAGCTTGAGGAGCTCGAGTAGTATACTGTAAGTGATTGCATCTTAGCTTTCCAAACTTTAACTTCTGTAATTTTGAAGAATGGAGTCCCTTGGTTCTTGAAAAGTTAATAGTAGAAAGCTTGGTGAGAGTAGTCAAACAAAGGGGAAGAAACAAAAAATTGAAGGGGAACATGAGGTCACATAAAGAAGATTGAATTAGGACCTCATTGACCAATTGCCTGGCTCTGGGCCTAAAGCTAGAAGATCTACACAACTTAGGGCAGAACTTGACAAACTAGATGATAAATACAAGTTTATTGGAGATGATTGGACTCAAATAAGGGGATATGAATTGTTCAATTTCCATTATCATAGAAGAAACCGTTTTGAACCAATTTGCAATCCATGGAAGCTGAATGTTGGAAAACTAGTGTGCCCTAACGTATTTGTGAACGCAGAATTAGTAAAATTGCTAGTTGATCATTATGACCCGAAACAAAAAGCTATATGTGACCCATCTGAAAAGCCATAGATACATTTGTCAAGGGAGGTAATCAGTGAGGTTTTCAATTTGGAAGGGATCTGCAATGAGGAGATCATATATGAAGAATTGGAGACGGAATTCTTGAGAATGGATATGATTTATAAGGGTTGGAGGCTGCCAATTCATAGGGTTAAACAGGGCAGCAAACCAGTTCCTCTGTAGGATAGTGAGGGTCCCCCTTATCATGTGGATTTGTTTGAACCCTATATGAAATACACCTACTTTTCAGTCTGTCAGGTATTGGGAATGAATGCCCTAGAATATATGTCAATTGTGCCAATGATTATCACAGCAGATATCCAGTATCACAATTCTAGGCCATTTGACTATGCCTCGTACATTTTTAAGGGGCTTGATTCCGGATTGATGGCTATCAAAGGTGGATATTATACCTTTCATCTTAGGCATTATTCACTACTGATGCATCTGGTACTCTATTTTGCACAAGAGTTGGGAGTATGGCCTCTGGAGATGAGAATTTCCCAGTTTAATAAGGATGGTGAAACATTACCAGTTCAATTGTGGACTGTTGTTTGGGATAGCAGGTTTTCCAATGCTAGTTTCATTCATTTTGAAGAATATTTTGTGAAAACATTGTATAGATTGTATAGCCATCCTTGTAATTATTCATTATCTGATGAGAGAGATTTCTTCAGCCAAAAGGATTTAATGGGCCAATTGATCATAATTGGGGAGATTGGTACTGCTTGGAGGGAGCTACCATGATTAGAGTTTATGGGTTTGAGGATGCCCCTTTTATTTTACCAAAAATGGTTCGAAACAGAGTTGCATATTTGGAGATTGTTAGACAGATGGATTACTATAGTGTTATGAATTTCAGCTCTTTTGGGAAGCAGGCCTTTATGCCTAGTACATTGTGCTTTGGTGATTTCACTGTGTTGGCTAAGGAAGGATACAATTTGATCCTTCATAAATTGTTGCATTATAACATGAAGAGAGGACCACTCAGGAAAAACTTTGATCTAGAGGGATATATTAATTCTGCTAAGATGAAGATAAAATTTGGAGGGTATCAGCATGTACCCTATCCCTTTGATGTAATGATCCAGAATTTAGATGAAGATGAAGTAGAGATAGTGGTTGAAAGGTATAATCAAGGATTATAGGATGTTGAGTTGTTATCTTCTAGAGAAGAGGAGACACCTAAAGATAATGTGCCACAAGGCAAACCAGAGAAGGTGTCCAGGTTGAGAACTCAGCATTATGTTTTCCCAACTAGGGAGTTGAGCGTTGAAGAGAGTGGTGAAGCAGATGCAAGGCATATTGAATATAGATCATTTGTTTCAGATGATGAGTTTATAAATTCCGTAGAATTCAAAGCATTTTTGTATAAACAAAAGGGAAAGGAAATAAGAGAAAAGGTTGATGATGTTACCACAGGCTATGAAGAACAATTGCTGAACCAATTTAGAAAATGTGTGGATGATGAGATGATAGGTATGACCCTTGAAAAGGAGAGGAAAATGTTGGAGAATGCTAGTGTCATGATCTTTCCTGGGCTTGATCTTAATTCTGCACTTGTCTTTGATAGTTTCTTAAAGGACAATAATGCTACACACAAGCTTGACAAAGAAAAAGTAACAGAAGTGTATGGAGGATCCAAGTACAATAATGATGAAGGATCATTGATGATTTGGGCCTTGTACCCACCCCACAGGAAGTCAGTAGTTATTGATATAGAAAAGGAATTTGGAAATGTAATGCATCTAAAGGTTAGAGAGGATGATCCTATGGCTACTGGAGAAATTGGAGTTAATATTGTGAAATTGAACAAAGCACAGATTCAGATGTTGATAAAAGAAAGGGAAATGTACAAACTAAATAATGAAAGGATGCTGATAGAAAATGACAGATTAAAGGATTTAGTAGGTGTTACTATGAAGGCACCCAGGATGCTTGCTCAAGGTGAAATTTTTTGGTCAAAGGAATATTGGTAGGGATCAAGTGCATATTCCCAAGGAAAATATAATGCAGTTGTGGCAATAATCAAGAAGAGGCAGGATGGTTTAACATCTTGGTTGAGTAAGCTCTGGGGAAAGTATCCTCATACACTTGCTGCATTGAAAGAGCATGAAAGGATGAATGAACAAATTTTGGAAAAGTTTCAGGAAGTGAGCCAGAGAGATGTTGCTAATAGTGTAGCAATTCAAAATGCTAATCATTTTATAAATAGGCATCGAAACTTCCATGATGAATTGTAGGGAGATGCACAGGGATTGATGGATGCTGCTATGAAAACATCGACTGCACTCTCTGATGATAGAGGGAAACAAAAAGAAGCTACCAAATGGAAAAGTGAGAATGAATCAATGCTACGCGAAATTCTGAAGATTGCCACTACTAAAGGAATGATGTTGGATGAGGCATGCAAGCATAATGAAAAGATGATAAAGATGGAGATTTCAATCTGAAACGCAATTGGAGATGTGGATTCACATGAGCGTCGGGATTATTTGAATCACCTAACTAAGATTCATTTGTGGCTAAATAGAGCTTAATCATCTTTTAATCTGTTTGTTATGAAAACATATGACATTTCTGATATCAATAGAATAGGATAGAAGATATATAGCAGAATACAGTAGAACAGAATGTTTCACAAACATCAGACTATGATGCATGTTTTGAAATTATGGAGATATCAATGAGAATCATTTAATATGCTGGCGTATTTTTGGTGTCAATTGTTTGTTGTGCTCATTAAAAGTATTTTTCAAGTTGTCTCCAAGATTGATGTTGTCTGGTTATTTAAATTGACATAACAAGTTTATGTTTGATTTATCAGTGCACATTTGTTGTATCTGTGTGATTAGTTGATCAGTTCTTTCAAGGAGAGATTAAATCCCTTTAATTAAATCACAGTAATCAGGGAAATTCATTTGGATCAGTAAGAAGAACTTGATATTCATAGTCTTGCATGTTTATACAAGTTATAAACAAAATATATGCCAAACAATAATAATTTTCTATAGAAAGAAGTTACTCATTTAAGATTTCATTTGACTCTGCATACCCAATAAGGCACTAGTCTCTACTTTCTTTTCATTACTTAGTTTCATTCATATTTTTACATCTGTTAACTGAACATATTAGGATTTAGTTTTGAATATTTATATACAATTTATACCAAATTTAGTTTTATTTGTCCACCTCCATTTGCCATTATGGGCAAATCATTCCGAAGAAATAAGCATAAAGCCAAGTCTGCTTCACTCATATAGGTTCACCCGCCTAGGTCCAGCAACACCTAAAGAGTAGAAAGTTTAATCCATTCAACCTTGTCTGTTACCCTAAAATGTATCAAGAAATTGGTAGCCTCTTGAGGTACCCTTACCTACGTTTTTGAGAGCTAACAAATTGGCGACTCTACTGGGGAATTGAATTAGAATCTATGCCTTAATCATAGAGTCAGAAATCCTAAATAGACTCTGCTGGGAATAACAAGTAACAAAACTTTTCTCACTTTTAAGAAAGTGAGTGGCGAATCTAATAAAAACATTTCAACATGAATGGAAGAAGATCTCAATATAGGGGAGGTCATACTGGAGCTCCTGCTGGAAGTAGTAAGTGGACACACAAGGATGATAGGGTTGATAAGGGTAAAAGGATAAGTGAGGACATGTTCATGATGAACAAAGAAAAATCATCAATACCACATGGTGAAACATATTACCGTTATGATACATGGAGAGATCATTCAAGTGCAGAACCTTGTACTCGAGAAGATTAAAGAAATCCTTTTTAGGATCCTCCGAAACAGGCTAAGTTTAGAGCTGAACTTAAGGCTGAACGAATCAAAATTCAACATGAATATGATCAAAAAATGGAAGGTAATTAGAATGGGCCTACTGATCATGAAACTCCTCAAGAATATTATGAATCCTTAACTTATGAAGAAGTAAAAGCACAGTTTGAATCTCAAAGAAAGGAAAGAGAAGAACATGAGAAAGCCCATATGATACAAGCAATGAGAGAATTCAAATTGCAGAAAGCTCAGAACATTACTCAGACAACTGGTTTCCCCCCAAAGTATGTACCACCTCATAAACAGGGTAATCACAGTGTAGGGCCTTCTGATCCACCAAGGGTCCCTCACCATCAAGTAGGGAATCAATACAGACAGCCGAATCATCCACCTCATATTCCCACACAATATACAAATGTACAGCCACCTCATTGTTAGCATTATGTGCCACATCATAATACACAATACAATAATCTGATGTACCAATGTCAGTATCCACCTAACCCTCCCCCTCACCAGTATACGACAATGATCAGACAGTTTGATTTAGCAGGGTTTCAATTATACCCTTACCCTATGGATGGTAGTTGGAGAGGTCTGGTACCTAAGTTTATAGGGAGTAATGCAATTTCTGCTGAAGACCATTTAAGGATTTTCAATGCCTTCATTCAATATTTGGATGTACCTTATGAAGATTTACATATGAGGTTATTCATGATGTCGCTTATTGAAGAAGCTAGGGATTGGTTCAATAGCCTAACAACAGCCTCTATTGATTCTCTCCAAATATTTCAGGACTGATTCCTTGAGCAATATGGGAATCAAAGTGCACCTGATGCTGCTCTTCATGAATTGATGCAAATTCAGAAAAATAAAAATGACTTAATTTATGATTTCAACCAAAGATTCAATAAACTGTAGAATAAAATACCTCCTGGATCAAAATTGTCAGATTTTGTAGCATTGAGTGTTTATTTGAATGCATTTGATCCTAAAAAAGGGTACGAACTAGGAAATAGGTTCCCAAGAGACTTGGCTGAAGCCCATAAGACATCATTAACAATTGAAAATAATAGGAGGGTTGCTTGGATAATTGATAAAGGAGACAATCATAGGGCTCCTCAACAAACTAATAATTATCAATACAAACAGGAGAACACATACATAAATGAAAGGCCTAGGTTACATGACATGCCCTATAACACAAACTGGAAAGATGGGAAACCTATAACAGAAAGGCCTAGAAACAAAGAGACTCTTGATCCATTAAGAAAGAAGGGAACATATATGGTAAATAACAATTATTTTTGTTTAATTTGTGATAAGCCACATTCCCTAGATTATTGTGTTGTAGCCCAGAGAATGCAAGAAGAAAGAATGCTGATGGGAAATGATGGAGAAGATCACACAGTGTATTTGACTTCAAATAATTTTCACCGTGTTGAGGAGAGGTACTCATCTTCAGAGGAAGATGGATATGAGTACGATGTTTCAAATCAAAGGTACAATTTCCACATGGCCGAACAACAGGTTCTTTCTTATTCTGAGGATGATTATGCAGAACCACATTATGATGAGATGCCTACTGAGGGCAGTATGAGGAAACTCACTGAAGAAGAGATAGAGAGATTAACCATTACTACAGTTGAAGAAGCAAAGAGTAAGTACTGGTTGAGAAACATGATAGTAAATGAGAAGGAAGGTGTTCCCAGGGGAATCTTTATGAAGGATCAAAAGGTGACACAAGGAGCTTCGAAGAAAATAGAAGAAAAAAAAAATGATAGAAGCGAACAAAAGCCTATCCAAAAGGAGGAAGTGAAGGAATTACTCAAAGAAATGCAAAAGCCTGATCAACTAGGTAAAAGAGAAAAGGAAGAAAAAGGAGAAACGTCAGAACAAAAGAAAATGGTTAAAGTGGAGGCTTCTTCTTTTGACTTCACTTAGGCTTTTCCTCAAGTAAATATGTCTATTCCACTACTTGAGATGATGAAAATTAAGGAATACAAAGATAGTGTTGTGTAATTAATAAAAAATGGGAATGAAAGACATGTGAATTTTGAAAGTAAGATGGCCACTAGAACTATTAATAAGCAAGAGAAAGTGAATATCCCAGAAGTGTGCCTTTGTAATGCATTATTGAGTCCCCCACAGGTTGATCCTTTTTTCACTACCTTACTCATAAACAACAAATTGCTGAGGAATTGCATGATAGACTCTAGAGCTGCCATAAATATCATGCCAGTAGGAGTTATGAAACAACTTAGCATGTGGGTGGATACAAATGGAGGCAAGTGCTATGCAATGGATAACCACCTTGTTCCTGTGGTGGGTATAATGAGGGATGTTGAACTCAAGCTTACTGCTTATCCTCAAGTGGCCTATAACATTGATATAACAGTAATTGATACCCCTCCTCAGTTTGGGATGCTTCTATCAAGACAATGGATGACAATGGTTGGTGGAAATGTCCAGTTTGATCTGTCTTATGCAACAATTCCAGTGATTGGTCAGGAAGTGAAGTTATACAGAGAGCCAAGGATGAACTAGGTTGTTGACTGTGTACCACAAGATCAAATCAATTGTTTTTGTGATGTTGATCTTGGAAATTTTAAGATAGAATCAGCCCGGCCAGAATTAGTCAATACCGACCCAATTGAAAAGCATGTGGCACAAAACTGCAATGAAGTGTCAAAAATTAATTTTGATGGAGCATGAAGCCAAGAAGGTAATGGAGCTGGGATTGTGTTTGTTTCACCTGAAGGTATTACATTTAAGTATTCATTCCCGTTAGCATTTGAATGTACAAACAATGTGGCAGAATATGAAGCTTTATTGACAGGTTTGAACATAGCTGTGAAACATAAAATCAAGTTGCTGGTTGTTCTAGGGGATTCTGAGTTGGTTGTTTCACAAGTTAAGTCCAAATATGTGACAAAACATAAAAGATTGAAACAATACATGAATGTTGTATGGGACACAATTGAGTTGTTTGATGCATTCTCAATTGAGTGGATTGATAGGTCAAAAAACATAATGGCAGATTTTTTAGCAAATGTGGCACTAAAAAGAGATGACATTACATTGGCTGGAGTATCACAAATTGAGTTCAAGACAAGGCCTGTAGTCCCTGATAATGTATATAGTTGGCAGGTCTTTAATGATGATACCGACCTTTTGAAATTCCTCCACTGTATAGATCGATATGAAGCCCAAGAAATTGACTTCAATGCCTTTGTTGAAGAAGTGGATGGGAAGCAAACAATATTTGGAAAGGAGATCTTACAGCTTAAAAAAAAAAGCTTTCTAAAGGCTTAGTGGCATTGGAGAGGGTGTATGATGGAAATGATCGGTCCCTCATGAAGAAAATACTAGTTAAAAGGGAAGATATCGAAGAGATTAACTTGGGAACTAAAATTGCACCAAGAAAGGTGTACATAGGGAAGAAAATAAGCCCTACAATGAGAAGAATGTTGATAGAGTTGCTGAGAAAATATAAAAATGTGTTTGCCTGGTCTTATGAAGATCTAAAAGCATACAGAGAAGATTTGTTTCAGCATGAAATAACATTGAGGCCAGATGCTAAGCCATTCAAACAAAAGTAAAGACCCATAAATCCAACATTGGAGCCTAAAATGCAGGAAGAATTGGCAAAGCTCAAAGATGGGGGAATCATTAAACCAATTAGGCATTCAACGTGGGTCTCAAACTTGGTCCCTGTGAGAAAGAAAAATGGAGATATTAGGCTATGTGTAGATTTCACAAATCTAAACATGGCATCCCTCAAAGATAATTATCCTCTACCCAATATGGAGGCTATATTGCATAAGGTAACAGGGTGTGAACTATTGTCTATGATGGATGGGTTTTCAAGATATAACCAGGTCAAGGTCAAAGAATCTGAGCAATATAAGACAACATTTACAACTCCTTGGGGGACATACGTTTATTTGAGAATGCCATTTGGTCTCACCAATGCAGGAGCAACCTTCCAAAGAGCTATGGATGTGGCATTTGGAGATTTGATCAATGCTATCATGGTGGTGTATCAGGATGACTTGACTACTTATTCAAAGAAGGCTAAAGATCATGTCCAACATCTGGAAAAGGTATTTATAAAAACCCTTGAATATGGTATTAGCTTGAACCCTAAGAAATGCCATTTTGCAGTCACAGAGGGTAAGCTCTTGGGACATATTGTCTCACAAGAAGGGATTAGGATAGATCTTGAAAGGGTTGAGGCCATTGATAAAATTCATGTCCCTAAAACTGTTAAGGCTATACAGTCATTCTTTGGACAAATTAATTTTGTTAGGATATTTGTTTCTAACTTTGCTGAGATCATTAAACCCATATCAAAAATATTGAAGAAAGGACAAAAGGTAGAGTGGACTGCAGAAGCCTTGGAAGCTTTAGTATCCATTAAAAGAGCCATCAAGGAAGCTCCAATCCTTAAATCTCTAGATTTTGCAAAACCTTTTCAAATATTTTCATTCGCCTCAATGCACACTATTGTTGTTGTTATGTTATAGAAGAATGAGAATGGTTATGAATAGCATGTGTCTTTCTTCAGTAAGTCATTGTAGGGGTCTGAATTAAAGTATTATATAATGGAAAAACAAGAATTTGTATTAGTGAAAGCTATAAAAGCTTTCAGGCCATATCTTGTTGGAGCAAAGGTGGTCGCTTACATCCCTCATGTAGCTGTCAAAGATATTTTGACACAATCTGAAGTAACATGAAAAAGATGCAGATGGATTAACAAAATCCAAGAGTTTGACATGGAGAAACAAATTACTAAACTGGTAAGAGGTCAGGGCTTGGCTAAGTTGATGGTAGAAGCGAACATTGAAGCAAATCAAATTTGCAATGTAGAAGAAGAGACTACAATTGCAAGCATTGAGCATACTCCATGGTATGCATATATCATGCATTACCTTAAATACATGAAGTGTCCAGAGGAATTGAGTGACAGCCAGAAAAGAACTCTGAAGTTGCAGGCATCTAAGTATGTCTTCATGGATGGAGATCTGTTTTGGAAGAATAGGGATGGCATATTATTGTTATATCTGGATGAATCACAAGCCAGGAATTTCTTAAGTGAAATGCATGAAGGGGTTTGTGGAGGAAATTACTCAACAAAGACAACTGCGCATAAAATTCTCAGGGCAGGTTATTACTGGCAAAAAGTTTTTAATGACTCTTTTACATATGTAAGAAAATGTGAGGCCTGCTAGAAATTCTCTGGAAAACTAAAGTATCAGGGAGCTTTGCCACTTTGACCCTTGTAGGCTGATGCCCCTTTTCATCAATGGGGAATTGATTTCATTGGAGAGATACAATAAAAATTGAGTGGAGGAAATAAATGGATACTGGTGGCCACTGATTATTTTACCAAATGGGTAGAAGCAGTTCCAACTAAACAGGCTACACATAAAGTGGTAACAAGTTTCTTAATGGATAACATCATTACTAAGTTTGGTACACCACTGAGGTTGATCACGGATAATGGGATGTGTTTCAGATCAGATGAATTCAAAAACTTTTGTAGCACATATGGTATTACCATTTCTTATGCAACCCCTTACCATCCATAGGCTAATGGTCAAGCAGAGTCTAGCAATAAGAGTCTTCTTAATATTATAAGGAGGATGTTAGGTCAGAACAAGAAAGCTTGGGATTCAAAATTAAAACTGGTTGTTTGGGCTGATAGGATTACTGTAAAAAAGGAAATTGGGAAATCCCCATTTGAATTGGTGTATGGAACACAAGCCAGGATGCCTTTGCAGAATTTGTTACCAGTCTACAAGTTTGTCCTTCAGGAAGATTTGGATATTCCAGAACCTATGGAGGAAAGAATGGAGCAACTAGCTGAACTTGATGAAATAAGGAGAGTTGCCCAAAACCAAAACATGAAGTTACAGACACAGATGAAGTATCTATTTGATAAAAAGGAAAAGGATAGAAAATTTGGAGAAAGTGACTTGGTACTGATGTGGAACGTAAGGTGCCAAGAGAAGGGTGAGCATGGGAAGTTTGAAGCCTTGTGGTTGGGACCTTTTGTGGTTGTTGGAAAGAAAGGTGAAGATTCATATTATCTACAAAATATGGCTAGTGAAGATCAGGAATTGCCTGTACATGGGAAATTTCTGAAGCATTTTTTCTCTTGAACAATACATAGGATTAAGGGTTGCTAGTGCATGGAAAATCCTTAACAATCCTCTCAAAACTCTATCTTCCATGCACAGTAGTCTAGGAAATAAAAGGAACAGGACTTGCCAGTACATGGACAATCCTGATTTTCCTTCTTTCACAATAAATTTTTCCATGTACAGTAGTGTAGGGTCACTTTCACTTCCATTCATTCCATTTTTCTCACATAAATCCATCACCTTGAGTTTGGTCTGCTCAACCAAAAATTTGGATCCTTGCAATGATCTCACAATCATTCATCCCCAGATGGAGCCACTGTTAGAACTATGAAATTTTGAAATTTTACAGTCAATTGCATTCATGAGTTTCCAAAATTAGTCCTCATCATAAGCATAAATTTCCCTCCTCATAACGTCTTGCTCATATTTTTTCATGTGATCCATTTGAATCCATCTAGTTCTTGATATTTCATTGTATTACCCATATCGGCAAGATAGAGTGAAGGTCTCCCTGACCTATTATATTTTTCACTAATGTATACTTGTTGCAAACTATCGGAAAGACACATTTATTGTTTTGGTGACAGAAAATTCATATCAGCAAGACGGTTGCTATCGGAATGAGTCATAATGAACTCATATATGTCTCACTGACTAGCGCATGGAGTGATGTATTGGCCAAACAAAAGATTATCGGAATGATGTCTTACCGAAACCATCGGGTCTTGCCGATAGGGCGCAAAGGGATTCCATCAGAAAGCTATCGGGAGGAAGTCACATAGTCTTTCCGACTCAAAAGTCACACCGATAGAGATATGCATCAGCGAGAGAAGAGGTCATCAGCGTGAGTTTCGTTGAATGTGAAAGTTACACCGATGAAATACTTCAGGGAGAGTCTCACTGAATGGAACATATTGGAGAAAAGGGTTCGACAAGACAAATAATATCAGTATGAGTCTTTTCAAGTTTTCAAAGTCACGCCGAGGTGTGGTTTCATCGGCGAGAGTGTGATTATGTCTCAATGACTAGAAAGTTACTACAGGGTGCATATCGGTAAGACACAATTAAGTCTATGAAGCATCTCCCTGACTCAGAATTGTCACAGCAATATGCAAAACTAGAGCGATAGTCATCGGTATGATTCCAAATGTCGATGAGACCACAGGATGTCTTCACAAAAGGTTTAATGAACATTGCAAAAATATTTTTCCCCAGATTTGAAAATCTCTCACCGACAAGACATTTGGTGCGACAGTGTATGTTTCAAATAAGTTTTTCATTTGTGCTTCAACTGACACATTAATGGCGCAGCGAATATAATAGGGAAAATTCAATCAAATGCATTAGTGTTGAATTGATAGCAGAAGAGTCAGTAGTGCAAATAGAGAACCAGACATCTTTCAGCCTGAAGAGCTTGAGCAGTATACTGTAAGTGATTGCATCTTAGCTTTCCAAACTTTAACTTCTGTAATTTTGAAGAATGGAGTCCCCTAGTTCTAGAAAAGTTAAAAGTAGAAAACTTGGTGAGAGTAGTCAAACAAAGGGGAAGACACAGAAAACCGAAGGGGAACATGAGGGCACATAAAGAAGATTGAATCAGGACCTCATTGACCAATTTCTTGGCTCTGGGCCTAAAGCCAGAAGATCTACACAACTTAGGGCAGAACTTGACAAACTAGATGATAAATACAAGTTTATTAGAGACGTTTGGACTCAAATAAGGGGATATGAATTTTTCAATTTCCATTATCATAGAAGAAACCGTTTTGAACCAGTTTGCAATCCATGGAAGCTGAATGTTGGAAAACTAGTGTGCCCTAATGTATTTGTGAATGCAGAATTAGTAAAATTGCTAGCTGATCATTATGACCCGAAACAAAAAGCTATATGTGACCCACCTGGAAAGCCACAGATACATTTGTCAAGGGAGGAAATTAGTGAGGTTTTCAATTTGGAAGGGTTCTGAAATGAGGAGATCATAAATGAAGAATTGGAGAAGGAATTCTTGAGAATGGATACGATTTATAAGGGTTGGAGGTTGCGAATTCACAGGGTTAAACAGGGCAGCAAACTAGTTCCTCTGCAGGATAGTGAGGGTCCCCCTTATCATGTGGATTTTTTTGAACCCTATATGAAATACACCTACTTTTCGGTCTGTCAGGTATTGGGAATGAATTCCCTGGAATATATGTCAATTGTGCCAATGATTATCACAACAGATATCCAGTATCACAATTCTAGGCCATTTGACTATGCCTTGTACATTTTTAAGGGGCTTGATTTAGGATTGATGGCTATCAAAGGTGGATCTTGTACCTTTCATCTAAGGAATTATTCACTACTGATGCATCTGGTACTCTATTTTGGACAAGATTTGGGAGTATGGCCTCCAGAGATGAAAATTTCCCAGTTTAATAAGGATGGTGAAACATTACCAGTTCAATTGTGGACTATTGTTTGGGATAGCAGGTTTTCCAATACTAGTTTCATTCATTCTGAAGAATATTTTGTGAAAACATTGTACAAATTGTATAGCCATCCTTGTAATTATTCGTTATCTGGTGAGATAAAGAGATTTCTTTGGCCAAAAGATGCTGAGAGAAAATGACAGATTAAAGGATTTAGTAGGTGTTACTATGAAGGCACCCAGGATGCTTGCTCAAGGCGAAAGTTCTTGGTCAAAGGATCATTGGGAGGGATCAAGTGCATATTCCCAAGGAAAATTTGATGCAGTTGTGGCAATAATCAAGAAGAGGTAGGATGGTTTAACATCTTGGCTAAGTAAGCTCTGGGGAAAGTATTCCCATACACTTGCTGCATTGAAAGAGCATGAAAGGATGAATGAACAAATTTTGGAAAAATTTTAGGAAGTGAGCCAGAGAGATGCTGCTAATAGTGTAGCAATTGAAAATGCTAATCATTTTATAAATAGGCATCGAAACTTCCATGATGAATTGTAGGGAGATGCGCAGGGATTGATGGATGCTTCTATGAAAACATCGACTGCACTCTTTGATGATAGAGGGAAACTAAAAGAAGCTGCCAAATAGAAAAGTGAGAATGAATCAATGTTGCACGAAATTCTGAAGAATGCCACTACTGAAGGAACGACGTTGGATGAGGCATGCGAGTAGAATGAAAAGATGATAAAGATGGAGATTTCAATCTAGAACACAATTGGAGATGTGGATACACATGAGCGCCTGGATTATTTGGGTCATCTAACTAAGATTCATTTGTGGCTAAATAGAGCTTATCATCTTTTAATCTGTTTGTTATGTAAACATATGAAATTTCCAAAAGGACGCGTCCTTTTGTGTACTCGATGTATAAATATCCATTTCAGAAATGAAATAGACATAAGTAGAATAGGATATAAGATAGATAGCAGAATACAGTAGAACACAATTTTTTGCAAACATGAGACTATGATGCATGTTTTGAAATTATGGAGATATCAATGAGAATCATTTAATATGTTGGCATATTTCTAGTGTCAATTGTTTGTTGTGCTCATTAAAAGTATTTTTCAAGTTGACTCCAAGACTGATGTTGTCTAGTTATTTAAATTGACATAACAAGTCTATGTTCGATTTATCAGTGCACATTTGATGTATCTATGTGATTAGTTGATCAGTTCTTTCAAGGAGAGATTAAATCCCTTTAATTAAATCACAGTAATCAGGGAAATTGATCTAGATCAGTAAGAAGAACTTGATATTCACAGTCTTGCATGTTTATATAAGTTATAAACAAAATATATGCCAAACAATTTGAATTTTCTCCAGAAAGAAGTCACTCATTTAAGATTTCATTTGACTTCGCATACCCAATAAGGCACTAGTCTCTGCTTTCTTTTCATTACTTAGTTTCATTCATATTTTTACATCTGTTAACTAAACATATTAGGATTTAGTTTTGAATATTGATATACAATTTATACCAAATTTAGTTTTATTTGTCCACCTTTATTTTTCATTGTGGGAAAAGCATTCTGAAGAAATAAGCATAAAGCCAAGTCTACTTCACTCATATAGGTTCACCTGCCTAGGTATAGCAGCACCTAAAGAGTAGAAGGTTTAAGCCATTCAACATTGTCTGTTACCCTAAAATGTATCAAGAAATCGGCAGCCTCTTGAGGCACCCTTACCTGCGTTTTTGAGAGCTAACAACAATAATCACTAAAATCCCTCATATCTTTCTAGGAAATTCAATAACTTCTTTTCCTAGGAAGATAGATCCATTTTTCCTCATGCTAATTATTGAGGGAAATTTTCTAAAAAAATGTATTATTGACTTTGGAGCATCCAATAATATCATGCCAACCAAAATCATGGAGGCATTGGGACTGAAAGTTGATAGCACTCATGGCAAGTGTTATGTTATGGATTCAAGAGAAGTCCCTATTACTGGTGTGATCGATGAACTTCCTTATAGATTGGCAACATATTTAGATAAGGAGTTTAAGATGAGTGTGATGGTAGTAGATATCCCACCTAATTATGGAATTTTGTTATCTAGGAAATGGAGTGCATCCATGGGAGATAGAATACAGTGTGACATGTATTATGCCACCTTCCCTATTGATGGTAAGAATGTTCAAGTGGTACGAGAACCATTTATATGCCACATATGCTGGAGCATTCTCCTAAAGATGATACAATCCTATTCATAGATACTAATATTAATTATTTCAAGGTGGAAGAAGCACCAAGAGAAAGTGATAGGCACCTTGCACCTATAGATAATGAAGTAATAATATTATCTGACAAAGATGACTTATGGAAGATGTACTTTGATGGTGCAAGTTCCAAGAAAGGGTCTGGTGTAGGAATAGTATTGGTATCACCCACTGACAAGACGTACAATTTTTCTTTCACTCTATCTTTTGTTTGCACAAATAATGTAGCAGAATATGAAGCACTGTTATTGGGATTGAGATTGGCTAAAAATCATGGGATAGAGAAATTAGCCGTAATTGGAGATTCTGAATTAGTGATATTCCAAGTAAGGGCCAAGTATGCCTGCAAGAATAATAGACTGAAACAATACAAAAATGTTGTCTAGGACTCTATTGACCATTTTGATGCTTTTGGAATCGATTGGATGGAGAGAGGAAAAAATAGAGTGGAAAACTTACTTGCTAACATTGCATTAAGACCAGATGATATAGCTTTTGCAAGTATCTCAAAAGTTGAGGTACAATCAACGCCTTCCATCCCTGACAATGTACACAATTGGTAGATCCTCAATGATGATGAAGATATTCTAAAATTCTTGAGATGTATAGATGAATATGAAGGTCAGGAGATCGACTTCAGGGAATTTGTTAAAAATGTGGATGAAAAGGATACAATATTTTGAAATGAAGTCATCTAGTTAAAGATAAATGAAATCCCCAAAGGTCTTGTAGCACTTGAAAGGGTCTTTGACAATCAAGATAAGAGCAAGGCTAAAACAACTACCACCCATCCAGAGGACTTGGGGGAAGTGATTTTGGGGTTTGAAAATGCCCCTAAGCAAGTGTATGTAGGAAAGAAGATGAAACCTAAAGTTAAGGAAATTTTAGTCACCTTACTAAGAAAATATAGGCATGTCTTTGCTTGGTCATACAATGACTTGAAATCCTATAGAGAGGAATTGTTTCAGCATGAGATTCCTCTGAAGGAAAATGCTAAGCCTTTCAGGTAGAAGCAAAGACCAATTAATCCTACTTTAGCTCCCAAGATGCAAGAGGAGCTCATAAAGTTAAGAGATGCTGACATTATAAAACCTATTAGACATTCTTCATGGGTATCTAATCTAGTGCTAGACATAAATAAGATTAGTGATATAAGGTTGTGTGTAGATTTTAGAAATCTAAACATATCATCACTAAAGGACAATTATCCATTGTCAAACATGGAAGTCATGTTATAGAAGGTAACTAGATGTGAACTAATGCCAATGATGGAGAGATTTCTGGTTACAATCAAGTGAAGGTAATGGAGTCTGAGCAATGCTGGAACTATAAAATTTTGAAAATTTTACAGTTGTTTATACTCATGAGCTTCCCAAAAATTCCCATACTATAAGCATAAGAATCCACTTTGCATAACATTTTTTCCCATATTTTGTCATTTGGTCCCATTGAATTCATCTAACCCTGAGTATTTCAATGTATAAATCATATCGGAAAGAGATGATACAAGTCTCACCGATACATGAATCATTTTATACTAACATGTGTCTTTTGCAGTCTATCGACAAGAGATCGGGATTGTTATACCGATATGATTTCATCTGAGGATTCATATCGGCATGATGCAGTTTGTAGTCTCAATGACCAGAGGATCCTATCGGCAAGATAGTGGTCATTGGTATAAGTCATAATGAGCTTATTTGTGTCTTACTGATCAAAGCATAAAGAGAAGTGTTGGTGACACATGAGTCATCGGAGTCGCATCCTGTAACATTCGTTCAGTCTCGCCGATAAAGAAGAGGTAGATCCTGTCGGCAGTATAATGTCATTGGGGTGAGTTCAAGGAAGTCTTTTCAACTTATGATGTCACTATAATGGAAATACATCAGTAGGTGGACTTAGCGATATTCATGGTCTTGCCTATAATGAAATTCATCGGCTAGACTGAAGACATCGAAGTGAAGTCTCGTAGCATTCGTTTGGTCTTGCCGGAAAAATAGAGGAGGATTTTGTCGTTGTCATTGATATGAAGTCATGAAGTTTCACCGATTCCCTATGTCACACCGACAGAGTTGTACGGGATTCAGACTTGGCGATGCATGTGGAAGAAATAATAATCAGTGAGACTTGCTTCATTGGCGAGAGCTAAGAGAGTCATGCCGAATGAAGTTCCATCGGTAGGAAAACCATTATGTCTTGGCGATCAGAATTGATGAGGGATAAATCTCAACAAAACACGATGTAAGTGGAGGAATGTCTACCCGACCCTCAATGTCATGGCGATACTCAAAACTAAAGGCACAGAGTGTTGGGGAGACTCGTAACATTGGTGAGACTGTGGGACACCAAAGCGATATATAATATGTGGTAGTCAGAGAGACTCAAGGCATCGGCAGAACTACAAGATGTCTTCACGGGTGTCTGATGAACATTTAAAAAAAAATCCTCAATCCAAATGGATCACTGCAGATGTGAATATGAATGGACGTGACCTTTCATGTGGCCAATATATAAATACCCATTTTTGACAGTGAGAGGGGGTAGAGATCGAGTAAAAAAAATACAGTAGGATACAAAATGTTTATAATTTTGAGACTATGATGCATTTTTGAAACAATGGAGATTTCAATTGAATTCATTTGATGTGGTGACATTTTTCTGGTATCAATTGTTTGTTGTGTTAATTGAAAGTATTGCTGAAGTTGTCTCCAAGGTTGATGTTTTTTAATTATTTAAACTGATGTATCAAGGATATTTTTCAGTTTATCAGTGCACACTTGTTGTATTTGTATGGTTGGATTAATTGGTTCTTTCAAGGAGAGATTAAATCCTTTTATTCAATCATAGTAATTAGGGAATCTAATTTGGATCATTATGAAGAACTTAGTAGTCACATCCTTGCATGTTTATACCAGTTATAAACTTAAAATTATATTGCAAACAATTTGAGTATCTTCCAGAAAGAAGTTATTCATTTCATATTATCATTTGACTCCAAACACCTAATAAGGCACTAGTCTCTACCATTCCACTATTTAGTTTCATTCATTTTTTCATATAAACACATTAGATTTTTTCCTTGATATTGCTTATACAATTTATACCAAAATAAAACTCATTTATCCACTCCCATTTGCTAGTGTGGGTAAATTGCTTTAGGAAATGAACAAAGGTCAAGTCTGCTTTATTCAAATATGTATACCCACCTAGGTCTAGCAGCACTTAAAGAGAATAAGGTTCAAATCATTTGGCCTTGTATGTTACCCTGAAACGTTGTGAGAGCTTGGCAACCTCTCGTGGTTCAAACCTACATTTTTGAGAGCTAAAAAATTGGTGACTCTACTAAGGAAGTTATTGCAGGATATCAAGTTGAAGACTATAATATAGAGTCATTGAAGAAAGATTCATAATTTGAGAAGTTTCAGAAGGAATGATTCTGCTGGGTAACAATCAAGAAAATTTTCATTTTTCTCACTTTTAACAAAGTGAGTGGCGACTCTGACAAGAATATTGCATCAATTCAAAATGAATGGTAGAAGATCCCAATACAAAGGAGGTCCTACTGGAGGTCCTAGTGGCAACAGTAAGTGGACACATAAGGATGATAAGGGTAAGAAGGTAGCTGATGACATGTGCATAATGAATAAAGACAAAGCATCAAGACCACATTGTAAGACACATGAACGTTATGATACATGGAGAGATAATTCAAGTGCAGAACCTTGTACCCCTGAAGAACAAAGAAATTATTTTTATAATCCTCAGAAACAGGTGGAATTTGAGGCTAAACTTGAGGCTGAAAGAGTCACGTATCAACAGGAAAATGATCAAAGAATGGAGGGTAACCAAAATGAGCCCATTGATAATGTAATCCCTCAAGAAAATTTTGAGTTCTTGAATCACAAAGAAATAGACGTACAGTTGGAGTTCTAGAGACAAGAAGTAGAAAGAGAAAAAGTAGAACTTGAACAACAGAGGCTCCAAAAGATGAAGGAAGTCAAGGATTTGAAATTGCAGGAAGCTCAAATTAAAGCTTAGACAATTGGTTTTTCAAAGTATATACCACCCCATAAGCAAGGAAACAATTATGCAGGGGCTTCATATCAGCCAAAGGTTCCTTAGAATCAGATGGGAAATCAATAAAAATAGCCAAACTATCCACCGTATACTGCATCACAACATACAAATGCGCAACCACCTCATGGTCAACAATATGTGCCATATCTTCATACGCAATACAACAATCCAATGTACCAGTATTAGCACGTGCATAACCCTCCCCCTTAGCAATAAAAAACAATGATCAGACAATTTGATTTGATAGGGTTTCAACTATACCCTTACCCTATGGATAGGAGTTGGAGAATTCTTGTTCCTAAGTTTTCAGGGAGAAGTGCAATTACTGCTGAAGATCATTTAAGGAATTTTAATGCTTTTGTTCAAGACTTGGATATATCATACATATGAAGATTTACATATGGGGTTGTTGATGATGTCACTCACCAAAGAAGCTAGGGATTGGTCCAATAGCCTACCAATAGCCTCTATTGATTCTATCCAAGAATTTCAGGATCAATTTCTTGAACAGTATGGAAATCCATGTGCACCAGATTCTTCTTTGCATGAACTAGTACGGATTCAAAAAAATCAGAATGAGTCAATTTATGATTTTAATCAGAGATTCAAAAAATTGCAAAATAAGATACCACTTGGGTCAAAGTTTCCAGACTCTGTAGCATTGAGTATTTATTTGAATGCATTTGACCCAAAAATAGGGTATGAACTAAGAAATAGGTTTCCAAGAGATTTGGCTGAAGCCCAAAAGATAGCACTGACCATTGAAAACAAGAGGAAAGCTATTGGGATGATCAGTAAGAGAGACAATCCTAGGGTTCCTCAGCATGCAAATAATTATCAGTACAAACAGGAGAACATGTACAGAAATGAGAGGCCTTGGTTACATGATATGCTTTACAATAAAAATTGGAAGGATGGAAAACCTGTAATAGATAGACCCAGGAACAAAGAAACACATGATCCATTAAGGAAGAAGCCCCTGTATATGGTCAATAATAATCTTTGGTGTGAAGGTTGTGATGGGCCACATTCCCCAGACCACTGTGTTGTAGCCCAAGAAATGCAGGAAGAAGGAATGTTAGTGGGTAATAGTGGAGAAGATCACACAGTGTATTTGACTTCAAATACTTTTCACCCTATTGAGGATGAATATTTATGTTTAGAAGATGAAGGCTATGAGTACAATGTTTCAAATCAAAGGTGCAATGTCCACATGGCTGAACAACAAGTTTTTTCTGATTCTGAAGAAAATAATGTAGAACAACGCTTTGCTGAGGTGCCTGCTCAATGCAATGTAAGGAGACCCATTGATGAGGAAATAAAGAGGTTAACCATTGTTGCGGTTGAACAAGGAAAGAGAAAGTATTGGCTAAGAAATAGGACAGTGAATGAAAAAGAAGGTGTTCCCAGGGGAATATTTATGAAAGATAGAGAAGTAACACCAAGAGTTTTGAAGAAAACACAAAATAAACATCATGATAAGAATGAATAGAAGCTGGTCCAAAAGGAGGAGAATAAAGAGTTACACAAAGAGAAGCATAAAACTGATCAATTGAATAAAAGGGAAAAGGAAGAATTCAAAGGGGAAACATTAGAGCAAAAGAAAATGGTTAAGGAAGATGGTTCTTCTTTCAACTTCTCTCACGCTTTATCTCAGGTAAAAATGTTTCTCCCATTGCTTGAGATGATGAGAATTAATTCGTATACAGATAGTACGATACAATTGATATCAAATGGAAATGAGAAAAGTGCAAATTATGAAAATCAAATGACCACTAAAATAGTTAATAAACAAGAAAAGGTAACTATCCCATAAGTGTGTCTAAATGATGTATTGGTAAATTCCCCACAAGTTGAACCTTTTTTCACCACACTGCTTATAAATAACAAACTATTGAGGAATTGCATGATAGACTCTGGCATTGCAATCAATATCATGCAAGTTGGAGTTATGAAACAACTTGGTATGTGGGTAGATACTAATGAAGGGAAGTGCTATGCAATGGATAGTAGGCCTGTTCGAGTAGTAGGTGTTATGAAAGATGTTGAAGTCAAACTAGCTACTTATCCTCTGGTGGCCTACAATATAGATATAACTGTAATTGATACCCCTCCTTAGTTTGGGATGCTTTTATCAAGACAGTGGACAACAACGGTTGGGGGAAATGTCCAATTTGATTTGTCTTATGCAACAATTCCAGTGAATGGCTAGGAAGTTAAGTTGTATAGGGAGCCAAGGATGAACACAATTGTAGATTGTGTACCTCAAGATCAAGTCAATTGCTTTTGTGATATGGATCTTGGAAGTTTTAAGATAGAACTAGCCCAGCTAGAATTAGTGAATGTTGATCCAATTGATAAGCATGTTGCAAAAAACTGTGATGACATGTGGAAAATGTACTTTGATGGAGCTTGTAGCCAAGAAGGTAATAGAGCAGGAATAGTGTTTGTTTCACCTGAAGGGGTTACATTTAAATATTCTTTTTTTTTGGCATTTGAATGTACAAACAATATAGCGGAGTATAAAGCTTTGTTAATAGGATTGAATATGGCTGTAAAACATAAGATTAAGTTGCTAGCCATTCTAGGGGATTCTAAACTAGTTGTTTCTCAAGTTAAATTAAAATATGGAGCAAAACACAAAACACTGAAGCAATATAGGAATGTTGTATGGGACACAATTGAGTTGTTTGATGCTTTCTCAATTGAGTGGATTAATAGGTCGAAGAACATAATGGAAGAATTTTTAGCCAATGTAGCACTAAGAAGAGATGACATCACATTGGCTGGAGTGTCTCAAAAAGAGTCCAAAGAAAGACCCGTTGTGCCTGACAATATATACATTTGGCAGGTTTTTAATGAAGATATTGACCTCTTGAAATTTTTCCATTGTATAGATCAATATGAAGCTCAAGAAATTGATTTCAATGCCCTTGTTGAAGAAGTAGAAGGAAAGCAGTCTTACAACTTAAAACTAATAATCTTCCCAAAGGGCTAGTAGCATTGGAAAGGGTATATGATGGAAATGAGCGGTCCCTCATGAAACAGATACCAGTCAAGAAAGAGGATATTGAAGAGGTCAATTTAGGGACTGAATTGACACCAAAAAAGCTATACATTGGAAATAAAATAAGCCTGACAATTTGAAAAATGTTGATTGCACTATTGAGAAATATAAACATGTGTTTGCATGGTCTTATGAAGATCTCAAAGCATATAGGGAATATTTGTTTCAACATGAAATCCCATTGAAGTGAGATGCAAAGCCATTTAGGAAAAGACAAAGACCTATCAACCCAACATTGGAACGAAAAATGCAGGAGGAATTGGTGAAGCTTAGATATGGGGGTATTATCAAACCAATCAGGCATTCAACATGGGTTTCAAACCTGGTTCCTGTGAGGAAGAAGAATGGGGATATCAGATTATGTGTGGACTTTAGAAATCTAAACATGGAATCTCTCAAGGATAATTATCCTCTACCTAATATAGAGGTTGTACTACATAAAGTAACAGGGTGTGAGTTGTTATCTATGATGGATGGGTTCTCTTGTTAGAACTAGGTCAAAGTCAAAGAATTTGAATAGTACAAGATAGCTTTTACAACCCCATGGGGAACATATGTTTATGTGAGAATGCCATTCAGTCTCACAAATGTAGGTGTGACCTTTCAAAGAGCTATGGACGTAGCATTTGTAGACTTGATTAATGATATCAGGGTGGTATATCAAGATGAACTTATTGCTTATTCAAAAAGGGCTGAAGATCATGTAGAACATCTGGAAAAGGTATGTATTAAAGCTTTAGAATATGGTATTAGTCTAAACCCTAAAAAATGTCATTTTGTAGTCACAGAAGGTAAACTCTTAGGACATATTGTGTCAAAGAAGGGGATTAGAATAGATCTTGAGAGGGTTGAGGCCATAGATAAAGTTCCTATTCCTAAAACTGTCAAGGCCATCCAACCATTTTTTGGACAAATCAATTTTGTTAGGAGATTTGTGTCTAATTTTGCTGAAATTGTTAAGCCCATATCAAAGATGCTGAGGAAGGGACAAAAGGTAGATTGGACTGCAGAAGTATTAGAAGCTTTTATATCAATCAAAAAGGCCATCAAGGAAGCCCCTATCCTTAAATCTCCAGATTTTTCAAAACCATTTCAAATATTTTCATTTGCATCATTGCATACTATAGCTGCTATTATGTTATAGAAGAATGAGGAAGGTCATGATCAACCTGTGTCTTTTTTCAGCAAGTCATTGCAGGGGTAAAAATTAAAATATGATATAATGGAGAAACAAGCGTTTGCATTGGTGAAAGCCATAAAATATTTTAGACCATATCTTGTTGGAGCCAAAGTGATAGCTTATGTCCCTCATGTGGCTACATTAAAGATATTTTGACACAGTCAAAGGTAACTAGAAAGAGATGTCCAGGTGGATTAATAAAATTCAAGAATTTGATATGGAAATTCAAATCACTAAATTAGTGAGAGGTCAGGGTTTGGCCAAGTTAATGGCAGAAAAAAATATTGAAGAAAATAAAATTTGTAATGTAAAAGATGAAGCAAATGTAGTTGCAAGTATTGAGCATACTCCTTGGTATACATACATCATGTATTACCTCAGATACATGAAGTGCCCTAAAGGATTAAGTGACAATCAGAGAAGAACCTTGAAGCTGCAAGCATCCAAATATGTGTTCATGGAAGGTGATTTGTTCTAGAAAAACATGGACGGGATGTTGCTACTATGTTTAGATGAGTCACAAGCCAATCGTGTTTTAAGAGAGATGCATGAAGGAGTCTGTGGAGGCCATTATTCTGCAAAGACAACTACACACAAAATTCTCAAGGCAGGTTATTACTGGCCAAAAGTATTTAATGATTCTTTTTCATATGTAAGAAGATGTGAAGCATGTCAAAAGTTCTTAGGGAAAATGAAGTATCAGGGAGCTTTACCACTCAAAACTTTGCAGGTTGAAGCCCCTTTTCATCAGTGGGGAATTGATTTTATTGGGGAGATACAAGAGAAATCAAGTGGACATAAGTGGACCCTGGTAGCTACTGATTACTTCACCAAATGGGTAGAGGCGGTCCCAACCAATCAAGCAACAAGTAAAGTTGTGATCAATTTTTTAATAGATAACATTATTACCAGCTTTGGTACACCATTAAGATTCATTACATATAATGGGATGTGTTTCAGATCTGATGAGTTTAAAGTTTTTTGCAGTACATATGGTATCATTGTTTCTTATGCAGCTCCTTATCATCCACAAGCTAATGGTCAGGCAGAGTCCAACAACAAAAGCCTTATAAAAATCATAAGGAGAATGCTAGGGGGGAATAAAAAGGCATGGGATTCAAAATTGAGGTTGGTTGTGTGGGTTGATAGGATAACTGTGAAAAAGGAAATTGGAAAATCCCCATTTGAATTGGTATATGGAACACAAGCTAGGATGCATTTACAAAAATTTTTACCAGTTTACAAATTTATCCTTCAGCAAGATATAGATATTCCAAAACCAATGGAGGAAAGAATGGAACAACTGGAAGAGCTTGATGAAATAAGAAGATTAGCTCAAAACCAGAATGTGAAGTTGTAGGCACAAATGAAGTATTTATTTGATAGAAGAGAAAAAGATAGAAAATTCGAAGAAAATGATCTGGTGTTAATGTGGGATGCAAGGTGTCAGGAGAAGGGAAAACATGGGAAATTTGAAGCTTTGTGGCTGGGACCCTTTGTTGTTGTTGGAAAGAAAGGTGAAGATTCATATTATTTGCAAAACATGACTGGTGAAGAACAAGAGTTGCCTATACATGGGAAATTCTTGAAGCATTTTTTCTCTTGAGAAATAAAGAGGATTAAGGGTTGTCAGTGCATGGACGACTCTTGACAATCCTCTCAAATTTCTCTTCCATGCACAGTAGTTTCAGAAATACAAGGAACAAGAATTGCCAGTACATGGAATATCTTGAATTTCCTTCTTTTAAAATAAATCTTTCCATGTATAGTAGTATAGGGTCATGTTCATCTCCATTTCCATTCATTACATCCTGCTCATTGGTCCATCACCTTGAAATTTTGGTCTAATCTCCTAGAGATCTGGATCCTTGCAATGATCTCACAATCATTCATCCCCAAACGAAGCCACTGAATAGTGGAACTGTAAAATTTTGAAAATTTTACAGTTGTGTATACTCATGAGTATCCAAAAAATGCCCATACTATAAGCATAAGAATCCACTTAGCATAACATTTTTTCCCATATTTTGTCATTTGGTCCCATTGAATTCATCTAACCCTGAGTATTTCAATGTATAAATCATATCGGTAGGAGATGATACAGGTCTCATCAATCCATGAAGCATTTTATACTAACGTGTGTCTTTTGTAGTCTATCGGAAAGAGATCGGGATTGTTATACCGATTTGATTTCATCTAAGGATTCATATAAGCATGATGCAGTTTACAGTCTCAGCGACTAGAGGATCCTATTGGCAATACAGTGGTCATCAGTATAATTCATAATGAGCTTATTTGTGTCTTACCGATCAAAGCATAAAGAGATGTGTCGGTGAGACTTGAGTCATCGGAGTAGCATCCTGCAACATTCGTTCAATATCGGCGATAAAGCAGAGGTAGATCCTGTCGGTAGTATAATGTAATTGGGGTGAGTTCAAGGAAGTCTTGCCGACTTACCATGTCGCTATAATAGAAATACATTGGTAGGTAGACTTAGCGATATTCATGGTCTCGCCGATAATGAAATTCATTGACCAGACTGAAGCCATCGAAGTGAATTCTTGTAGCATTCATTTGGTCTTACCGACAAAATAGAGGAGGATTTTGTCATTGTCATCGATATGAAGTCATGAAGGCTCTCTGATTCCCTATGTCACTCCGACAGAGTTGTATGAGATTCAAACTTGGCGATGCATGTGGAAGAAATAATCATCAGTGAGACTTACTTCATCAGCGAGAGCTAAGATATTCATGCCAAATGAAGTTCCATCGACAGGAAAACCATTATGTCTCAACGATAAGAATTGACGAAGGATAAATCTCGGAAAAACATGATGTAAGTGGACGAATGTCTGCCCAACCCTCAATGTCATAGCGATACTCAAAACTGAAGGCACAGAGTATCTAGGAGACTCATAACATTGGTGATACTATGGGACACCAAAGTGATATATAATATAAGGTAGTCGGAGAGACTCAAGGCATCAGTGGAACTACAGGATGTCTTCGCGGGTGTCTAATGAAAATTTTAAAAAAAAGCCCGAATACAAATGGATTGTCGCAGATGTGAATATGAATGGACGCGACCTTTCATGTGACCAGCTTTACAAAAATAACAAGACCCGTGTCCAAGATGCTAAAGAAAGGAGACAAAGTGGTTTGGAGTGAAGAGCCTAGTCGGGCCTTCAAGAAAATTAAACAAGCTATTAAGGAAGCTCTAGATTTGAAATCTTCAGATTTCTCTAAGCCAATGCATATTTTCTATTTTGCTTCATTCCATACTATTGTTGTTGTCTTATTGTAGAAAAATGAGGAGGACTATGAACACATTCTTTAGCAAATATTTCTAGGCTGTAGAGCTTATGCATGATATGATTGAAAAAAAAAACATATGCTCTAGTCAAGGCTGCGAATAATTTCAGGACTTACTTAGTGGGGTCTACTGTCATAGCTTTTGTGTCAAGTGTTGTTGTGAAAGATATCTTCACTCAGAAAGAAACTATAGGCAGAAGGTGTAGATGGATCAACAAGATCCAAGAATTCAACATTAATGTCTAGATCTCTAAGTTAGTTAGGGGATAGGGCCTAGCTAAATTGATGGTGGAAACTAATTTGGAAGCCAATCAGATTAATCAAGTAGAGATTCTTGATGTTGCACCTATTTGTGATATGCAAACATGTGGATGGTACAAAATGATTGTTTAATATTTAAAAACTCTGCAATTTCTGAAAAATATGGCTAACAATGACAGGAGAACACTAAAGTTGCATGCAATAAAGTATGTGATTATTGACAATGAACTGTGGTGGAGAAGCTAGGATGGTTTATTGCTTAAATGTGTGGATGGAAATCAAGCATTAGAAATCTTGTGAGAAATGTACAATTTAAAATGTGGGGGTCATTATATGGCAAAGATCACTACTCATAAGGTCTTGAGAGTAGGATTATAGTGGCCTACTATTTTTAAGGATGCTCATAAGTTTTTTAAGACTTGTGATGCTTGTTAGAGATTTGTAGGAAAACTAAAGTTTTTAGGAAGTTTTCCACTCAGGCCTATTTTTGTTCAGGACCCTTTTCAACAATGGGGAATTGAGTTCATTAGTGAAATATTGGAAAATCCTAGTGGAGGGCACTCATGGATCCTGGTCACCACTAACTATTTCAAAAAGTGGGTAGAAGCAATACCTACAAGGAAAGAAACAAGAAAAGTGGTAATGCACTTTCTAATGAACAATATTTTGATTAGGTTTGGAGTCCCAAAAAAGATCATTTCAGACAATGTTATGTGTTTTAAATCTACGTATTTTAAATATTTTTGTAATAAGCAAGGCATACAAATTTCTTATTATTCACCTTACCACCCTCAAGGAAATGGTCAGACTGAGTCTACTAATAAGAGCTTAATGAAAATTATCAAAAGGATGATGGAGAAGAACAAGAAAGCTTGCAACTCAAAGCTAAAGTTGGGACTATGGGAAGATAGGGTTACTATGAAAAAGGCTACTGGTTATTCACCGTTTGGTTTGGTCTATGGCTTAGATGTTAGACTCCCACAAAATAACTTGCTAAAGATGTATAAATTTTTGTAGGAATATGATGATGATATATTTGATGATATGAAACATAGAATTGATAATCTGGTGCAATTAGATGAAACTAGAAGAGAAGCTAGTGCCAAAAATGCAAAACTGCAGCTGCAAGTCAAGCGCTTGCATGAAAAGAGGGCTTCTCCCAAAAAAATTGAGGTGGATAGTATGGTATTAGTTTGGAATGCAAGGGCTTAGGATAAGGATGAATGTGGAAAGCTTGAAGCATTATGGTTAGGCCCTTATCTAATAGACAGTACACATGGGAAGGATTCTTACTTCCTCCAAAGCTTGACATATGAAATTTTTGAACTACTAGTACATGGATAGTTCTTGAAGCCATACTTGTCCTAAGTATGTTATGATTCCATGTACATTGTAGGTTTTGTACATTTTGTATATAGGTGTGTTTGCTTTGGTTGAGTTCGGTTTGGTCTTGTTACCTAGTTCGGGTAGTTCCCTAGTTTTTGATTTACTGTGTTTGGTCAGTTTGCTTCAACTTGAGTTTCTAGGATCTTGCCATGCCTACAAGAGGCATGTGTCCCCAGTCAAAGCCATTGATAGAACCCCTTAAAACATTTTCATGTTCCATCTCAAAATTTTGCTGAGTTTTGGTTGAAGTCTACATCTGAAGGCTTGGGGTTTTTTGTCTACTATCACTGTTCAATGGTTTTATGTTATCTTGGACCCATCTCAAAAAACCCTTGAGTTTACATCCTTGCCAAATTTTTAATTTTCCATTGAATCCTTATTTTTGGTTCCTAATCCTTTAAGTCACATCTTTGCCATTTTTTCTTTTGTTGCAGTCTTGCTGAAAAGCCCAATTATGGAGATACCCATTTTGCTTACATGCACCAAGACTTAAGAAGCATTTCTTGGGCCTATTTCAAACCATCTTCTGAAATGCTTCTTGCAGAACCCCGACTCCCTAACCCTTAAGGCTATTAAAATGGTGTTAGGGAGGGGTTTTATGACCACTAGTGAGAGATACAATGTGAATTTAGATATTACTTTGTGTTTTGTAGCTTGCTTGTTGAATCTTCATGCAAGAAAGGTGATTATTTTTCACTTAACCCAGTGAGTTTTTAAGCTGGAGTAATGGAGGCTACATAGTTGGGTGAGGAGATTCCTCACCCCTAGGATTTTTCATTCTCCAATCAAAAGCTCATTTCCCCTCTTCCATTTTTATCATATTGTAAAGATGCATTTTATTGGGAGCATCATATTCGTGCTAAGAAAGCCTATGATTTTCTTAAGTGCTTATACCAGCTTGAACCTATTGAAGGTTCTACTTGGATTGCACTCTTAATTGCTTTTAAAGCATAAAATCACCATTTAGTTTGAATATTGAGACCAAATATGTATATGCTCATCCATTTTTTGTGTATCTTTGAAGGATTAGCCTAGTTTTACCAACATACTTCATGTGAACAAATGTAATTTGAGACTTTTTATATAACTTGAAGCTACATGATTGTTAAACTGGTAATAATGATAATTTATTGCCACATCCTTTGTGTTTCCACTTTTCAAGAACGAGTTAAATTGGTAATAAATTGTTAAATAGATGTTCACCTTATAATTCAATGTGCAATGTGTCAGATACTATGAGGTTAATTTTTCTAGTTACTTGTGATTAAGGCCATTGATTTCAATATGTTGTAGAGGGAACTATTGTCTAAGCTTAATATTTTGATGTTCATTTGTTGTTGTGATGCTCCTTGGATGCCACGGTTGATTTCCCAATGACTAATAATGTTTTCATAACCTGGTTAAGTGTTTGAATTCAATATGCTTCAATATGTATGATAAAATTAATTAATATTTCACATATGTATTCATACCGGTTTAGGTTCAGAGATGCGTACCCTACTTGTAATGCAAGCCTTGTGAGATGTGAGCTCTTACTTCATGATTGACCCTCTTACCTTGATTTATAAAGAGGTGTTTTAACTTCTTAATTTATTTTCCTAGTTCTTATCATGCATGCTTGCTTGTTGCAATTAGATAGACCTTCATTTGATTAATACCATGGTTTTCCAAATTTTTGTCGCCCTATTTGATTCCCTATATACATGGTTGATTGAAGCAATCTATAGTTCTTCCATAAGTTCTTGGATCTTGTTGAATTTTGATTGAAGCTACCAGACTCCAATTTGTCCTTTAGTAATGGTGCTTACACATACTGTTGAATCACATTCTATCTCTATTGAGCTTAGTCCCTTCTTTCTGTAGAGTAGCAATCCTTGTAGGATCCCCTCTATTTTTGCTTCAATGTTTGTTGAAGGAGGGAGTTTGATTGAATTGGCTATGATTAGTGCTCCCTTTTCATCTCAGATAATACATCTGACACCTACCAATCTTGGGTTTGATTGAACCCCTAAAAATTATTTATGTTCCATATCAAAATATTACAAAATTTTGTTTTTTTTTTTTCCTTTAGGCTTAAGGTTTTGTGTTGTTAAAACCCTTCCAAAGTTACCCTTGAGTTGGAAGTTTATGGAATTCATTATATTTTTTCGTTGAACTTTTTTCACTGGCTCTCGGTCTTTTAAGTTTTGACTTATGTCATCAAGTTCATTTTATTACCAACCCTTGAATCCTAACGATCCCAACTATTGCTCGTCACAGTAAAAAAATTTCCTTATATTGATTGGGGTTGATGTTCTTTGAAATATTTTTCTAGGTCTGGGCTCAGGTTTTAATACTATTCATGGTTGCCTAAGGTTTTAACCTTAATTATTATGTACCCATCTACCATAATCCTAGTAGTGGCCTTCTTTTATGAACTAACTTTTGGCATGTGCAGATTTATGGTTTTATGATGACTGTTTGATCACTGCAAGTGGATCATAGTCATTCCCTGTACCCTCACTTTGTTTTATTTTTCATTTAAAAAATTCAATGAGTTGGTGAGCAAACACCACATGCCTTCTTCATTGGTGAGCACAACACTTTTTAAAGAGTGGCGGGTGATGAATTGGTGTGATCAACGGAGGCCTTTTAAACGACGTGGCTTCATCGGGACCGCTCCCCGCCATCCCATGCGAGACCAACTCATGTCTTTTGTTTCTTAGCAGGAAATAAATTGACTGCTATGTGGAGTAATCTAACAGGCTAGAGGGACATTAGTAAAGGTGAAATATTAATAAAATTTTCCAAGAAAGAAGGAAGGCTAGGTGGTGCAAAATAAAAAATGATTTCTTCTACACAAGTTTGAGATATGATGGGTATTTTTGATCTTGACCATCTTTTATATTAGAAATCTATACAAGGAGACAGGTGGTTTGTGTTAGGGGAAAGTATAGGTTAGTGGATTGAAATCAAATCTTGACTACTCCCCATCGTCCTGTTGATCAAAGTTACAAGTGGGTTAATTCCCATGGGTGAGCCAGAGATATTGGCATGATAGGTTTTCTTTAATGCTAGATGGATGATTAAGTGTGCAGAAAAAGTGGATGCATATCCACATGGGATTTTCTAATTAGACAAAGGCAACATGCATATGCAGTTAGCTTCCTTGTAATTAAGTACCTTGATTTTAATTATATGTTGATCCATCTTGACGTATGATCAACGATTGAGTTTTAAATTCAAGGGGCTAATTTTCAGCTCACTTGCACAAACATTCCTTGAGCATTAATGGTCGACATGCTTAAAATTGCTCGATATAATGATATTTGGAAACCATTTATTTTCTTCACAATTGCAATTAGATGAAGATGGCATGAATAACTTTGACATGAAGTTGTTGAGGAAGTTGTAGAAGGATTAAGGATAGTTTCTCCTAGGTAAGTCGGTATAAGTATTTTTCATGTGTCAATTGCGTATCTATTGGCTGGTCTCAGAAATTATTGTGGGCTCTATAGGTTTTAATTACCTGGGGTTTGGAGGGGTTAATTATTTGAATGATTCATGTCGGTTGATAATTTTTATACATAGTTGTGAAGTGCCTTTGTCCTATAAATTTGTAAAAGTTTCTCTACACTTGGGAATTCATAAGCTATCGTTGTAAAAATGGATAAGCCAAGTGATTCCATCCAAGCAGTTAGAAGGTCTAGGAGAATTACCATGCTTTAGTCCCAAGATGATGCACTTGAAACCAAACTTGGCATGCTAGGAGCTCCTACAAATCCAATAGGTAGGAGAAGTGCATGTAGTAAAACTAAGAAGGGTGGTGTTAGGAGCAATTACCATCTAAGGAATATAATTTTTGGTCATGACCAGGGAGAGTTTGGTGGGAAATTAGCTAATTCTTGTGGGAAGAAGAAGAATAAGTACCACAAGGCTTATGATTCTTATATGGGAAGGCACAACTCTCTTGTGGAGGATTCGGCTAGTTCTTTGAGTGATCAAGGAGATACTAACCTAGAGTACAACCGTTACCTTCTTACTCTAGTGGCACGAGAGGATTCATATGATGGAGGGGTAGTGGCTTCTCTAGTTTCAACAAGAACGTGGAGTGGGCGTGTGTACTCTGATTATGAAGAATTAGAGTAGCACCTCGGTTCTATTTCTGTTTTTTATGACACCTCCACCACAACAGTGGATCCTTATCCTTCAGCGAGCGTATATTTTTTGTCTTTGATGCTGACTTGGAAACTTTTTTGTCTAGTGTGAAGGAGATGCATTAGACACTATTGCTGAAATCATGGAAAATATGCTTTTTCTAGTTAATATATAAGCTCTATCCTTAGGTGTTGATGGATAATCTTCTTTGATCAATGTGGACGAGGTATTTTGGAGTTGTTGCAATGATGAACAATGCCTTTTAGAAGGCTAGTTGGTCTTCTTCAATGAATGATATGGAGTTTTCTCTTTTTCTTTTCCCCCATTTTGCAATGAGTAAATGTAACCATCTAGGGAATATTTGAAATTGAAATGAAATTAAGTGTCAAATGTAAATGTGATTGAAATGATATTTTTCCTAAAGCTTTTTGCTCCCATATTCTAGAAATGGGAATTTAGGGCCTGTTTTATAGAGGTTGGTTGTTCTAGAATTGATCACATGGAGGATTGGGGTATGTCCAGGATCATGATGGGCCAAAAAGTGGCCCAATATGATGGGTATGTGGCTAATCATTTTTTTTTTACCCAAAATTGATGAACTGAAAAGGGTTTTCAAAGGATATTTTGAGCTTTCCACCAATATATATTATGTTTTACTTTGAATTTAATAAGTAATTAGTATTCATTTTCTATTTGAATTACGACTAAAGTCCTTATTGATAGGCTAATTGAAAAACTTCTATAGCTTTCAAATGGTATCACATTTTTTGAATCCAAAACATGCGCAACATTCTATGCTTCACATATTATAGGATTAGAAAAGGAAAAATTGAATTTCATGAAGTTTTGACCATGTTAAGGTGTTCAGACATAAAAGTTTTTTATATTTTTAAAAGTTGTAATAAAAAATTCATAATTAATTATTTACTTGGAAATAAATTATAAAAAAATGTGCATCACATCGATATATGAGTCCTCTTACTTATATCTAAAATCTTATAAAAAAATATTATCATTTTATTGTGGTTAGGATGGTTAGACAGACACCTACTTCTTATTTTTTCCCTAAAATTTAAGTACTACTGCATTGAAATTTCAAATTTTCACCAAATAGATTTTTTTAAAACTTAGTTTAGAAACTACATTCAATTTGCTACAGATTCTATTCTTACATATTTTTTAAATAATATAGATAGCTTATTCAAATTTTTATGTCAAGTTGCCTAACTCTGATTTTTCTAATTTTTTTACCACTTAAGGGCCTATTTTTACCATGATGATCCTACACATACCCATTGGAAATAATATACTAAAAGTTCTAGTGCTAAGTCTTAGGTTTGAGTCTGCTAATATGTACATGCAGTCCTAATAGTAATACTGACAATATAGATTAGAATAGTGCAAGTTTTGCACCATCGTCTCTCCTATGTATTGGTTGTATAAACTATAAGTAATATAATCAAGGGTTATTTAATTTTTCTCTATTGATTTCCAATGGTTGTATGGTTTTATTCTTTCTTATTAATTCAAAGAGTTAATGTAAATGCTTGAATGAAGCTATAGGTTTATATCAGATCATGTAATAAGATGTTAGTAAGAAGTGATGGTTGAGATATAATGTTGAGATACTGTAATGCAATATTCTCAAGGCATTAGGTAAAGTCATGTGTGAAATTGCTATTGAATCAGGTAAATGTTAGAGTTCACTCCATTCCATGGCTAAGGCACTGATTTAAGTGAGGTGATCATGTTGCATTTCGTTGATTAATTCAGCAACAAACCATTTACTAAATCAAATTATTTGAAACGAGTTACTACTATGTTAGGTTTTACCATTCTCAAGCTCTGAATATGAACTATTGTTAAGAAGCAACCAACTCCTTTGATACATTCTAGTTTTTGAGCCACTCTATGAAAATTATCTATGTTGCAATCTTTATGCTAAAATGACATATGAATATTGTATACATCTAAAAATGGTCATGGTTAATCAAGCTTGTTAATTAATTAAATATGAACTATTTAATTAATCTTCTAAAGTCATCTACATATAAATAAATTTAATTATTTATTTATATCATTCACTTTTATAATTCTTCTACCTTAATTAAATAAATAAGTTTATTTAATTATTACCATCTTCCATCTTCCTCTTAATTTAATTAAATAAATTTTATAATTTATTTATAAATTAATTATCATATTATTCTAAATTTGAATATTTGAATTCAAATAATGGAATATTCCTCCAAACAAGTTTTCTTAATCTCACAGTTAAATTAAATAGTACAAATATTTAATTTAACACCTTTTCTCACTCCACACAATTAAATATTTTTAATATTTAATTACCTTCCATTTTCATATCTCACACATGATTAAATATTAAATATTTAATTATGGAAACTTCTAAATTCTTTGTCACATGTATTTAAATAAATTTATTTATTTAATTGTGGGATCTATCTTCAACTACAAAACCAACTCATAACTAAAGATGACAAATGGAAAGTTGCCTCTATTTTTGAGTGAAAGGCTTTGTGGGAAGGAAACATCTTCCTTTTTTTTTTTTTTTTTTTAGGCTTGGGGTATATATTCTCTCACGGACAATCTCTTTAGCCAACGAGCCAACCCCCCGCCCTAGGAAACATCTTCCATTATTCTCTCAACCTTCCATCTTTTTCTCAACTTCCAAAATCTCTCAGCATTCATCTTGACAAGCTTGATTTCAACCATTGATCACATCACCCAATCAAAATCTTTTGGAAAATCTATAAATACCCCTGTGAATCCAAGCATTGGTTACACACACATACACACGCATTAGAGACAAGTGATTTGCATTTTAGCATTATTATTATCAGCTTTAGTATTCATAATTTCATATTTTTACATTCTAGCAATCATGTTTAGTTTAAGCACGTTAATCATATCTTAGCATAGTATGCATTCATCTTTAATCTCGTTCTCTAGGAAGACTGTTTGTTGAGCCGAGCACACGATTTGAGAGCAAGCTAGAATCAACAAAAACACTAGAGATAGAGGATGATAGGACAACATCAAGGATAGAAGACTAAGTTTGCACTCTTTTTATTTGATCTTTTGTTTTGATATAATGTCTTATTCGTGTGTTTGATTTGTTTTTAATCTACACTTGATACACTTAAAATCGATCACATATTTTATGGTGCCCACTATAGGGCCTTTGCCCCGTTTTTGACATCTACTTGCAGGTATTTTGACAGGATTTCATATTCAGGAGTTCAGCTTTCCAAAAAAATTTACGTTTTAGCGCATCCGTGGGTTATTTTAATGCATCTAGGACTTCTTTCAACACTTCTACAGGTCTTTCGGTGCATTTGAGAACTATTTCAGTGCATCCAACAATTTCTTTAGCAAATCTAGGGAATTGAATAGCGCATCCATTTAGCTCACTTCATTTAAAATTGTTTAAATTTTTTGCATTCTTATATTAGAGCATTTAGTATTTCTTTTAGCGCATTTAAGGTTTTCTGCAGTGCTTATGAGGTCTGTTTTAGCACATTGACTATTTGTTTTAGCGCATGGGTATGTGCAGGATCATGATGGGGAAAAACTGGTGATATGATGGGTTTTTGTAGGGTATGTGGTTGACGACTTTTTTTTACCCAAAATTGATAAAACAAAAATGATTTTTAAAGGATATTTTCAGCTTTCCACCAATATAAATTATGCTTTACTTTGAATTTAATAAATAAATATTATTCATTTTCTATTTGAATTTTAACTAAAGTCCTAATTGATAGGCTGATTGAAAAAAATCTATAGCTTTCAAATGGTATCACATTTTTTGAATCTGAAACATGCATCACATACTATAGGATTAAAAAAAAAAAATGAATTTCATGAAGTTTTGACCAAGTTAAGGTGGTTAGACATGCGAGTTTTTTTATTTTTAAAAAATTGTAATAAAAATTCATAATTAATTATTTACTTGGAAAAAATTTAAAAAAATATGCACCACATCGAGACATGAGTCCTCTACTTATATCTAAAATATTATAAAAAAATATTATCATTTTATTATGGTTAGGGTGGTCAAACACACACCTACTTATTTTTTCCCTGAAATTTAAGTACTACTGCATTGAAATTTCAAATTTTCACCAAATAGATTTAAAAATAAAAAATAAACCTAGTAGTTTAGAAACTACATTCAATTTTCTACAAATTCTATTCTTACATATTTTTGAAATAATATAGATAACTTATTCAAATTTTTATGTCAAGTTTCCCAACTCTGATTTTTCTGAATTTTTTGCCACTTAAGGGCCTATTTTTTCCATGATGATCCTCCACATACCCGCATATGTGTGGTCTTTTAGCACATACAAGTTGTAACTAAACAAATTTTTGAGTCTAACGCCTTCTATAAACAAATCTTTTTTATGGTTAAAAAGAAGCAATTCTAGGGTAGACACATCAATTAAAAATGAACCAATCCTAGGATAGACATGGAATTTAAAAATAAGCAATCCTAGGGTAGTCACCACACATTGATTTTGCGGTTAAAATGAATCCCATGCTTTTTGTGAAGCAATATCTTCATATAGATTAAATCATTGTCATTTCGGCTCTAAAAAGAACACTATTTGCTTTGTCTGTGGCAATAGGTCTATGCTCTCCCCTTAACTAGGTGATTAGAATACCAGACTTGGCTTTTCAATTTCTACAATTTTAATGCTTTATTACATCCTTTAGAGGGCCTGTTCTTGTGGGAAAAAGCACTCACCCAAGAGGAACGACCTAAGTGGGAACAACTAAAGCCATGTTTTCCAACCCACTTTAATCAAAAGTGAATTTGGGGAAAGTCTGCAATTCGAAGGTAGTGTGCAAGATAACCATCCCCAAAGCCTTTGTTCTAAAGGTTTGGAGGTCTCCTGAGGGAGTTTATTATTTCCGCACCAAACGGAAAACCTTACTAAGAACCTAGTGTAGTAGCCAATCATGTTAGTCTCCGAACATCCTAATAATCATAGTGCAAGGGAAGGAAAGAATCTACCTCCAAGACACTCACCATATAACTGCCAAGGACCATTTGCTCAAGGGATCTAGTATCCACTTTCGTCACTCTGAGTACGCGCCTGGAAAAGACAAAAACATGGGTGCCCCTTCGGGGGTGACACGACTGTGTGAGTCAAAGTAGTTCTAAGATGTGGGATATGGTTATTATGATGACCTACTTGACAACTAAGAGTGAGTGTGCCTGAATTGTCTGTTATGTGCAAAAACTGTGAAAACACTTTTTGAAAACATTTTTGAACATATATTTGATGTTTAGTATAGGGATTAAAAAAAATTGTTTTCAAAGTGTTTGTTGCATTTTCAATCACATTAATTCAGATAAAAGATCATCCAAAATGAACATGCAAAATTTTAGCTGAAACTACTCAAAACTATTTGAAAAACTGCCTTGGAAAATTGTTTTAGCACATCTAGGGTATATCTTAGTGCATATGAGGTCTATTCTAATGCATCCACTGGTTAGTTCAGCACATTTAGAGCCTATTTTTGTGCATTGAGTTTTTTAGCGCATAGGCTAAATATTTTATAAAAAAAATTTGGTCACTATCAAAACATTTGTTTGTAGCACATCTGAGACATATTGTAGTGCATCTAATCTCTGCTATAGCACATTTGACTTTTTCTCTAGCGCATATGCATGTTTCTACAATGCATATAGGGCACAAAGTAGTGCATTTGTCACTTTCCAGAATTTTTACTTTTGACAGATCTGAGTTTGTAACATCTTTGGTCTAGTAGCATTTTGACATTTCTCCCATACTTAGAGAGTGGAAATCAACCAAATTTGTTAGGAAATCGATTTCCAATAGGATCAAGAAACCTAAGAAACATTTAGGTTACAAGAAAACCTTGCAACAAAGAGAGTTTTTGTATAAAATTTGAAATGTCCTGCTCCATTACTGTGAGTTTCTCCATAGGTACCAAGAATTTTTTAAGGGATTTACCGATGAGTACGTTGTAGAGCCTTTATATTCCCAAGCCTATTTCTAAAGAAGATCTCTATCACAATGACACAATCACAATCAACCTCTCAACTTCGATTATCTACCACAACCTTCCATTGAATATCCAACACATCTCAGCCAAATCCTTCAATGATCTTAACTGGGCTATTTGATATACTTAATCATTCTTCAAAAACAAGGATCAAATCTTAAAAGTGCACCTTTCAAGAAAATTTATAATTATTGATTCAACTTCCCCAATAGGATTCTAACAACCTTCATCATTGGAAGCCACAATCAAGAGTTAGGAACATCTTTGATCATATCATAAGATTTTCATATTATTGGATCAAGACATCATCAATTTTTGCACTTATCAAACTATGCTCTAAGTCTAGAAGAACATTTTGAAATCATATGCCTATTTTTACAAGATCTCAATACAATAAGCTGAAAGAGGACATTCAACAACAAGATCATACCCGAAGAACCCAAGAAGAAGGTGAGAGTAGTAGTCCCCTTTATAGTGTGAGTCAAAATCCCCTTTTTAACGATAACATGGATAAAAGAGAAAAAAATATGTTCCCCTTTGACAGAGACATGAGTAGAACTCTTATGGATAGTGATGATGAATGAGATGAAGAACGTCACCTTAGAGAGGACAAGCAAGATCCTAAATTTTACAAATCCTTAGAAAATATTTTAGAGCGCAACAAAGAGAAATATTTCTTGTATTTGGCTGAAAAAGGAGCTAAATTGCCTCATGATTTTGATACTGAGAAATTAAAGAGAAGTCTTGATGAAACATCCTCGTTTGATCTTAGTGCCTTGTCTCAACAGATTAAAGCACTACAAGGAAAAATTAAAGACATGCAAGGGGGAACCACAACGAAGAAATATGCTATCAATGATATTTGTCCTTATCCTTTTGATCGTAGTCTTAACATGATCCCATTTCCAAAACATTGTAAAATTTCAAAGTTTGATCATTATAATGGGGAATCGGATACAATCGATCATATTAGAGACTTTTGAAATATGACTTTAGTTTTTTCCCATGAGGATACATACTTGATGCATTTGTTTCCTAGGAGTCTTGGAGGCCAATCTATGGAATGGCTATCGAAAATCACACCACCTGTCAAGACATTTGAGGAATTGATTAACAAGTTCATATCACTATTCCTACAACATACAACATCAAATAACCATGATTGATCTCTACAAGGATAAAAAGAAACCTGGTGAACCATTCATTACATTTCTTCAGTGATGGAGAAGATTGTTTTCTAGATACCCACATCATGTTCCTGAAAAGGAGAATATCACAACTTTCATAAACAACTTAGATCAAGAGATGAGCTATCGTCTTAATCTTCATTGTCCTCCCACTTTTCATAAATTGATTGAAAATTTCATTACCATTGAAGGTGCCTTAATCTAGAGAGGGATAATAAAACTTGATAAGGAAAATACTAGCTCTTCAAATCACCACAAAAATAATGAAAAATATAAGTTTTGGACTCACAACAAAAACATGGTGAATGATGGTTTTGTAGATGCAAATCATGTCTCGACTAAGTGGTGTAGGAGCACCTGGCAAAGTAAAGCTTAATTGAAGTTTTTGTAGGAAGTCTAAATTTTGTTGTGCTTTCATAAGGTCATGTTGACCATTGTTTTAGGTTCTTTGGGTTGTCTTTGAACTTTGGAAAGGATGTTAACAAGATTTAAGTGGTTTTAACTCTTCATTTTGGCTAAGTTGTAAAAATTGCCTAAGTGTTTGTAAACACAGCGGGTTTTACAAAAATGCATTTTTAGGTCATCTAAGCCTCGACCCAAGAACTGAAATTGTTGTGGAGGCATATTTAAGGCATACCACGACCTTTTTGGTTGGTTAGAAGTTTTTGTACAGACTGTGTTTTCCAGAATTTGAAGAAAATAACGTTCTTGGCTTATTTTTCTGTTCTTGTTGTGTGACAACAGCTAAATGAATTCAAAGAGGAATTTTGTAGGTTTTTTTAGCATGTAGAGAGGCCTCTAGATGTTTTTTTTTGGCACACTTGATAGCTGTTCCATCGCTTTCATCCATTCTTGTAAATTCTATGTTTTTTTTCCTTATTTCTGTTTTGATTGGAACTGTGTAAAAATGGAGTTCTAGGCTGCATTCCCTCCGTACCTGGAAGTATGGAATTGTTGGGAACATGGTCAGGATCCATCTCTGTACTTGTAAATATGGTAGGATTTAGGTTTCTTTTGGTTGCAGGAGTTATGAGTAAAGCCTTGCCCTAGGCGAGCCAGTGAAGAGCCCGGCTAGGAAAGGCTACAGAACAGCGTTGATAACTTGCAAGGGAGTGAAGATTTTTTGAGAAATTATTTTTGGAGAATTTAGGGGAAGGTATTGGCCACGTATGGTGATAAGGAGGAGATCCCAACAATCCGTTTAGGAGGATAACTTTTCACCAGTCCTAAAACTGGTTCTGAGCAGTTTTGAAACCATAGTTGCTTGACCAATTTGGTGTTTGGACAACATACAGCCTGAGAAAGACTAGAACCCTAGAAATATTGAAGCTGTAGATAGGGGAAGCACAAAACCTAAGTCAAGAACCTAAGACCTTTGGTGGGTTTAGGAGGGAAAAGAAATTTACCCCTGTTCAGAGACCAAATAGGGGCTCAAGGGCCAAACCTATGGAATAGGCTTCATGCAAGCGTTGGTAAGATGGAGTCTAAGTGAAGTTTCAAGAACCCTAGGAGGTTGTTTTGGAGCTTTGTAAAACATTCCCTCACCCTTGCAACATCCATTCATGTATTGAGGGAGGATTAGTCTTTTGAATGCATAAAAGGCTAAGGAAGAAAGGAGTCATAGCACCAAGATTTGGCTTGGTAATTGCAAACTTGACAAGATAGTGAGGTTGGCAGGAGAACCAGGGGAACTTAGAAAAGGTTGAGTTCCTATAGGTTAGGGTGGAACAACAATTTCACTAAAGAGGTCTATTCTAAGGCCTAGCACAGGAATCTGCGATTGCTTCCTGCAACATCTATGATTAATTCCTGCAGTCTCCCTATCAGATTGGTATCAAAGCAAGCAAAAGATTTGGGAAAGCAGTTTATATGTCAGAAGTTGAGTCAAGTGAAACCCCTGCTATGGTGAAAAATTCCCAATTAGCCAAGAGGGTTGAAGAACAAGAAGAGGACAACAAGTCCTTAAAAGAAAGAATAGAGCAGCTTGAGAAAGCATTGAACAATGCAAGGTTGGAAGGAACGGTACCAAAGGAAGAAGAGGTTGAAGAGGAACACAAGGTCCCTGAACCTGACCCTGTTTTGGAGGAGGAGCCTTTCTTGAAGGCATTGAAAGCCTTGAGTGGAAAAGGACTTGAAGGCATACCTTTGTTCAGTGGAAAGATGGATCCTGATTTGGTCATGGATTGGATAGAGGGCATGGAGAATCACTTTGAGTGTGATGGAGTAACTAAAGCACAGAAGGTGAAGGTTGCTAAATCAAGGTCGAGAGGATCAGCCTTGACATGGTGGAAGTTTGTTCAGACAGAAAGGGAAAAAGAAGGAAAGCAGCCCATATCAACTTGGAAAGGAATGGTTGCTAAGGTAAAGGAAGCCTACATGCCAGATGACTATGAGATCCAACTTCACAAGAAGAGGCAAAGTCTAAGGCAGAAAGACCAAGATGTCAACACCTATACTGAAGAGTTTCAGAAGCTTTGTTTGAGATCTAATGTGACAGAGGATGAGAGCCTAAAGGTGGTTAGATACCTAAATGGGTTGAAGTGGAACATCCAAGAAGATATGGCTCTTTTGAGTCCTAAAATAGTACACCAATGCTATCAGTTGGCTATTAAGATTGAGGAAAGGAATAAGAGGAAGCAAGATCAATCTTCTAAGGGTAGAGGCAAAGGCAGAGATCAAAGAAGGCAGCGTGGTGGTTACCAAGGTAGAGGAAATGATCAAAGGAATCAAGGAGAATCTAAGCTCACTGAGCATGGAGGTGAAACATCTTCAAGAGGAGGATTTAACAGAGGAAGAGGAGCAGGTAGGAGTAATTCTTACTTTGCAAACATGAAGTGTTATCATTGTAACCAACTAGGTCACCCTGCTTATAGGTGCCCGAAGAAAGCATCCTCTTCTAGCAATGAAAAGAGAGTGGCTTATGCAAAAGAGGACACCATGAGTCCTAAGGCAACTGAGATCAGTCATATAGAATCTAAAATTGGAGAGAATCTGATGTTTAATAGAGTTTTGATAAGGCAGCCAGTCAAAGAGGAACCTAAGCAAAGAAGAGCTCTTTTTAGTGTAAGGTGCAAGATACTTGGAAAAGTGTGCAAAGTCATTGTAGACTCTAGTTCAACAGACAATATCATCTCAGAGGAGGCAGTAACTAAATTAAATTTGGAGAAGGTACCACAAAATAACCCCTACAAGGTCACATGGCTGAATAAAGGGCAGAGTGTTTTGGTGAATGAACAAGTAACAGTGGAATTTTCAATTGGAGGCTATAAAGACAAGCTGGTTTGTGATGTATTACCCATGGATGCATGCCATCTGCTACTGGGCAGACCATGGAAATATGACAAAAGTGTTGTTTATGATGGGAAGGAGAATACCATTTCATTTAAAAAGGATGGAAGAACCTTCAAGCTGCAGTCATTGACAGAGGAAGATGAGGGACAGTCCAAGGTACCAAACATCATGTTGAGCAGTGGTAAAGAGTTTATCAGTAATCTACATCAGGGGAATGAAGGATATGTGATCATGATGTAGTCCAAAGAGGAAGAAAAGGATGAAAGGACAGTCTTACCAGAAGCAGTCCAAAGGTTGCTTGATAAGTACAAGAGTATAGTTAGTGATGGAACACCTGCAACTCTACCACCAAAGAGAGCAATAAGTCATCAAATTGACTTCATACCTGGAGCCTCATTGCCTAACAAAGAAACATACAAACTTACTCCTGAGCAGAACCAAGAGGTGGCTAGGCAAGTGGAAGAATTGTTGAATCAAGGTATGATTCAAAAGAGCATCAGCCCTTGTGTAGTACCCGTGGTCTTAGCAACAAAGAAAGGAGGTAAGTGGAGACTTTGTACTGATTCTAGAGCAATTAATAGGATCACCATTAGGTATAGATTCCCTATCCCTAGAATAGAAGATTTAATGGATTTCCTTGGAGGAGCACAGTATTTCACTAAGTTGGACCTCAAGAGTGGCTACCATCAAATTAGGATTAAGGATGGAGATGAGTGGAAGACAGCTTTTAAAACAAATGATGGCTTATATAAGTTGAAAGTGATGCCATTTGGCCTCTCAAATTCCCCTAGCACGTTCATGAGACTAATGAATGAAGTGCTTAAGGATTTCACAGGAATCTTTGTAGTAGTCTATCTTGATGACATACTGATTTTCAATAAGACAACAAAAGAACATTTGAAGCATGTGGAAATGGTTCTTAAAAGGTTGCAAGAAGAGAAATTGGCAATCAACCTTGAGAAGTGTGAGTTCTTCAAACAAGAACTTGTGTATCTAGGATTTGTAGTATCCCAAGGAATGTTGAAGATGGATCCAAGCAAGGTGGAAGCCATCCTAAACTAGCCTACACCAACCACAACAACAGAGGTAAGGAGTTTTCATGGTTTGGCTCAGTTTTATAGAAAGTTCATAAGGAATTTTAGTGGCATATGTGCACTAGTCCTAGATACTATTAAAGGTGGTCTAAAAACAAAGTTTAAATGGACTCAAGAGGCTGATAAAGGGTTTGAAAAACTAAAACAAGAAGTGGCAACTCAACCAATTATGTTATTGCCTAGTTTTGATAAGTTGTTCATAGTTGAGTGTGATGCAAGTGGAGTAGCAGTAGGAGGAGTACTTAGTCAAGAAGGTAGACCTGTAGCCTTCTTTAGTGAAAATGTCAATGAAGCCAAGCAAAAATACTCCACCTATGATCTAGAATTATATGCTTTAGTGCAGTCCCTTAGGAAGTGGAGGCATTATTTGTTACCCAAAGAGTTTGTGGTTTTCATTGATAACTAGACACTTAGTTACATCAACACCCAAGAAAAGCTGAGTAATAGACACTTGAAATGGATGGAATACATCCAAGCTTTCACTTTTACCATCAAGCACAAGAAGGGACAAATGAATAAGGTTGCAAATGCATTAAGCAGAAGGTTGCTGACAGTGCAAGAAATACAGCTAAAGAGCATTGGAATAGAGTGTTTCAAAGACCTCTATGGTGAGGATGAAGACTTCTCAGAAGCTTACAAGGTATGCTCTGATTTTGAAAATCATTTTCATAGTCAATATGCTGAGTATACGCTGCAAAATGGAATGTTATTTAAGGGTAATCAGTTATGTGTTCCAAGAGGATCAATGAGGGAAAATCTGATTCAAGAAAAGCATAATGGCAGTCTTAGTGGACATTTTGGTATTAATAAAACTCTAGAGCTAGTTCAAAGATTCTATTACTGGCCTAAGTTAGCAAGAGATGTCAGAAAATATGTGGAACAATGTGTTGTATGCATGAAAGCTAAAGGGGGAGCTAGCAATGTTGGTTTGTATCAACCCCTGCCCATTCCTAATAGACCATGGGAGTGTGTGAGCATGGATTTTGTGGTAGGTCTTCCTAAGACCAAGACTGGTTTTGACAGTGTGTATGTAGTAGTGGAAAGATTTAGCAAGACATGAGTCACTTCATTCCTTGCAAAATTACTCATGATGCAAGCTACATAGCTCATCTTTTCTTCAAGGAAGTTGTAAGGATCCATGGCTTGCCTCTAAGCATTGTTTCTGACAGAGATGTGAAGTTCATGAGTCATTTTTGGAAGACTCTATGGAGCAGATTGGGTACAAATCTGTCATTTGGATCAGCTTACCATCCTCAGACTGATGGTCAAACAGAGGTGGTTAACAGAGTGTTAGGTAATCTTTTAAGGTGCTTAACTAAAGAATATGGACATACCTAGGATATGGTGATTTCCCAAGCTGAAGATGCCTATAATGACAGTGTTAATATTGAAGTTGTGTATGGGATGCACCCAAGATGCATTTGTGAACTCAGAGATTTAGGATCCATGGAAAACAAGAGTGGACATGCAAAATACTTCACTCAGACCATGGAGGAGATTCATGAGCAGGTTAAGAAAACAGTTACAACAACAACTCAAAGGTTGAAGGAGAATGTTGATTTGACAAGGAAGGATGTACAATTTGCAGTTGGGGACTATGTTATGGTCCACCTCAATAAATCCAGATTGTAGAAGGGCATGGAAACCAAGTTACAGATGAAAAGAGTGGGTCCATGCAAGGTATTGGCCAAATATGGCAAGAATGCATATAAGGTGGAATTACCATCAGATTTAAGCATCTCTCCAGTTTTCAATGTTGCTGATTTGATCAAATATAAAGGGATAGTCAAGGATCTAGATCAAGACAGTCAGAAGGTCTTCAAGGACATCAACAACATGTCCATACCAACTCCAGACAAGCTACAAGTAGAGAAGATCTTGGAGTCAAGAGTGAAGAAGACTACAAGGCACAAGGTGTACATGGAGCATCTTGTCAAATGGAAGGATAAGCATGAATCTGAAGCTACCTGGGTAGAAGAAGAATATTTTAAGAAGAAAGGCATTGATATGTCTCTGATCTCTCCTAAAGTTCCTTAGTTTTTTGAGCTGAGAGGGAGAGAATGGTGCAGGAGCACTTGGCAAAGTTCAGCTTAACTAAAGTTTTTGTAGGAAGTCTAAATTTTGTTGTGCTTTCATAAGGTCATGTTGACCATTGTTTTAGGCGCTTTGGGTTGTATTTGAACTTTGGAAAGGAGGTTAACAAGAGTTAAGTGGTTTTAACTCTTCATTTTGGCTAAGTTGTAAAAATTGCCTAAGTGTTTGTAAACACAGCGGGTTTTACAAAAATGCATTTTTAGGTCATCTAAGCCTCGACCCAAGAACCTAAATTGTTGTGGAGGAATTTTTAAGGCATACCACGACCTTTTTGGTTGGTTAGAAGTTTTTGTACGGACTGTGTTTTCTAGAAGTTGAAGAAAATAACGTTCTTGGCTTTTTTTTCTGTTTTTCTATTCTTGTTGCATGACAGCAGCTAAATGAATTGAAAGAGGAATTTTGTAGGTTTTTTTAGCATGTAGAGAGGCCTCTAGAAGTTTTTTTTTGGCACACTTGATAGCTGTTCCATCGCTTTCATCCATTCTTGTAAATTCTGTGTTTTTTTTCCTTATTTCTATTTTGACTGGAACTATGTAAAAAATGGAGTTCTAGGCTGCATTCCCTCTGTACCTAGAAGTATGGAATTGTTGGGAACATGGTAAAGTTCTATCTCTGTACTTGTAAATATGGTAGGAGTTAGGTTTATTTTAGTTGTAGGAGTTATGAGAAAATCCTTGCCCTAGGCGAGCCAGTGAAGAGCCCGGCTAGGAAAGGCTGCAGAACAATGTTGATAACTTGCAGGGGAGTGAATATTTTTGAGAAATTATTTTTGGAGAATTTAGGGGAAGGTCTTGGACATGTATGGTGATAAGGAGGAGATCCCATCAATCCGTTTAGGAGGAGAACTTTTCACCAGTCCTAAAACTGGTTCTGAGCAGTTTTGAAACCATAGCTGCTTGACCAATTTGGTGTTCAGATAGCATACGGACCTAGCAAGACTAGAACCCTAGAAATATTGAAGTAGTAGATAGGGGAAGCACAAAACCTAAGTCAAGAACCGAAGACCTTTGGTGTGTTTAGGAGGGAAAAGCAATTTACCCTTGTTTAGAGACCAAATAGGGGCTCAAGGGCCAAACCTATGGAATAGGCGTCATGCAAGCGTTGGTAAGATGGAGTCTAAGTGAAGTTTCAAGAACCCTAGGAGGTTGTTTTGGAGATTTGTAAAACATTCCCTCACCCTTGCAAGATCCATTCATGTATTGAGGGAGGATTAGTCTTTTGAATGCATAAAAGGCTAAGGAAGAAAGGAGTCATAGCACCAAGATTTGGCTTGGTAGTTGCAAACTTGACAAGATAGTGAGGTTGGCAGGAGAACCAGGGGAACTTAGACAAGGTTGAGTTCCTATAGGTTAGGGTGGAACAGAAATTTCACCAAAGAGGTCTATGCTAAGGCCTAGCGCAGGAATCTGTGATTGCTTCTTGTAGCATCTGTGATTGATTCCTGCAGTCTCCCTATCACTAAGCCATTTGTTCTTAGTACTCCAAGTGCTCCTCGCAACAATAACTATAACAATGTCAATTCAGTCACAAATAAAGGAAACAATGCTCCTCCTTTGAGGAATAACGTGAATCAAACTTTTGCTTCCAATCAAGGGAATGCCAACAATCAAGGTTACCGTGGAAATAATAACAACAACAATGCCTTAGGAAATACCCTGAACGCAAATCCACAATGATCTTCATTCTTCTCTAGTAGAAGAAATTTTACTCCACTGGGTCAATCTGTAGAATCTACATTCAAAGAGTTGATGGCTAAAAAAGTTCTTACTTTTCCACCTCAACGCAACTTTGAACCCACTGTGAATCCTCCATCATGGAATGATGCATACTATAGTGACTATCATCGGTGCAAGGGCCATCATATAAATAATTGTCAAGCCTTGAAAAATGTCATGAAAGACTTAATAAAAAATGTGACCATCACAATAGGACACCAACAATCAAATGAAGACCGCCAAGCATTTTGCAACCCTTTGCCCAACTATCAAAAGGGTGAGTCTTCTAGAAAAAGTGTGAATCATATCAACGATAATATAATCAATCATATCTACACTGACGACGAATGAGTCAATGTTATAAAAGTTAAGGAGAAGTTTGAATATAGACAAGTCAACACATCAACAAAGGCATAAGCTAAATTTGTCTTAAACGGTGCTTCTTCAAAATCCACTGTGCCCCCACCTCAACATCAATATGACTTAGTCAATTAACTTCAAAAAAACTCCTGCTCAGATTTCTATCTTATAACTCCTGAAGATTTCCCTAGCACACAAGGAAATTCTAGAAAAGGCCCTGATTGAAACAACTGTATCCACTAATCTAGATGTGGACCAATTTCAAGCCATGGTGGGACACTTTTCCTCACCCACATGCCTCTCATTCTCCGAAAAAGATGGTGTTTCCATGACTCATCCCCATAATTCATCATTATACTTAGAAGTCATGATCCACAAGTTTCGTGTCAAACACGTCCTAAAAGATGGAGGTACTAGTTTGAACATATGTACCATGAAGTTAGTTTAGGCTTTAGGATTTTCTAAGGAATCCATTGATCCTAGAAGAAAGATTACTATTAAAGCCTACAATGATGAGGAAAGAGCATGCAAGGGTTTGATCATGTTGTCGATCAGAGTGGGACTTGTTATCAAGAATAGTTTCTGTCAAGTATTAGACCATGATCTTGCATACAACATCTTGTTGGGTCATCCATGGATCCACAAAATGCAAGTTGTCCCATCCACATATCATCAATGTCTTAAGTTTCCTTATGACAGACAGAAGATCACAATACCAACTGATAATTCAAACAGTCAGACTTGTGCCAACATCAAAGCTAGTGAAGATAATTTGGCTCCCAACAATCGAGAAGCTCTTACTAGTGCCTCTCCCAAGGTTGATACACAAATTAGTCAGTTAACCAAAAGCTTTGACAAGCAATTACAGTTCAAGGAAAATGGAGTAGGGTATTACTCTCTCTGTCTTGCTAATCTACGTACATCACCTCAGTCACATGGAAAACCTTCTATCACACAAGAACAAATATCAGTAGCGTCAACATCAACGCAACCACCACTAGAGCCAAGTACAAAATTTAATGGATGATTTATCGAATAAAAATTCCCCATGGAAGATCCTAAGGATAGAGAAGTTCTAAATTGGCTCTATAAAGATGAAGATGAAATAGTCCTCAATGTAAAAATACCAACTAACCAATATGGTAAAGGGTATTCAATCATGCTGAAGATGGGCTATGATGGTAATGGTTCTATTGGGAAAAGAAAAGGATTAGTTGAGCCTATTCACCTTCCAGGACTTGTTGCAAAAGATAAAATAGGACTAGGCTATGATACTAACTCAAAAGAAAGAGCATCCAAGCAGTTGCATGATATTGTCCTCACATTGCAAGAAGGTTCTGATACAAGAGAAGCATGTTTGACAGTAATTCAGAATTTCGTGGATAATAACTCTAACACAGACTCTGGTGAATATGAATGGGACACCATCTACAATGATGAGTTCTAGAGGGATAAAAAGTTTTATGTGATACACAAGTATACCCCAACTCTAATCGAAGGTGAACGGTCAGGGTCCCAACCGCAAGGATTTGAACTACAAGGAAACTATGATTCTAGTGATACTGAGTCTAATTTAAACGAACAAGACTATCGTCAGAACAGTATCATCATTGATCTACCTCATACCTTGGATCCTACAGACAACTCCATTATGATCATAACCATAGCCGATTTCATCTATCCCAATGACCCACTACCTTTAATCCATCCCGATCTCATTGAATGGGATTTATCTGAACCTATCGATATACCTATGTTTCCAAGCGATGAATCTATCATGAACTTCCTTTCTGTAGACAACAAAAATGATTGTTCCACTAGTGATTTTAAGCATAGTGTCTTTAATCAAGAGAGTGTCAAGTCTCCTAGCTGCAAAAGTAAAAATAAAAAAGAAAGATCTAATGGTGAAAACCAGAATTTGGCAATGTTAGATCAAACAAAAGATAAAACAAAGAGTGTATCAGATGGTGCAATTTTTTTTAAGGCACCAGATGATGGGATACTTGACACTCTCCTAGAGAACTATCATGAGCAATCATCTATCTTGATTGAGCCAGAAAAGAGGTTAATCTTGAAACTACAAAAAAACCAAGGATTCTACAATTAGTTGCATCAATGACAGATACAGAAGTGCCAGAGTTCATGAAGTTACTAAGAGAAAATCAAGTCAACTTTGCTTGGTCTTATGTAGACATGCCAGGTCTTGATCCCAATCTCATAATGCATCACTCATCCATCAAACCAGGAGTTAAGCCTATGAAACAAAAACTCATAAAGATGCATCCTCATGTTGCACTATTGGTTAAAGAAGACCTCAGAAAACTCCTTAATGTGGGATTTATAAGTTTAATCGACTATGCAGAATGGATCTCCAACAATGTTCCTATATCCAAGCCAGACGGAAGTATCAGAGTGTGCACAAATTTTGGAGATCTTAATAAAGCATGTCCTAAGGATAACTTCCCACTTCCAAACATCGACACCATAGTTGATCTGACAGCTGGCCATGCCATGTATTCACTAATGGATGGTTTTTCTGGTTACAACCAAATCAAGATTGCACCTGAAGACTAGGAAAAAACAACTTTCACATGTACATGGGGTACTTATTGTTGGAATGTCATGCCTTTCAGTCTAAAGAACGTTGGGGCTACATATCAAAGAGCCATGACTACAATTTTCCATGACATGATGCACACATTCATGGAAATTATGTACATGATATATTGGAAAAATTAGACACAAGAGAAGGATATCTTGAAGTATTATCCAAAACCTTTACAAGGTTGGAAAAGTTCAACTTTTCCCTTAACCCCAAGAAATGTGTTTTTGGGGTCACATCTAGGCTTTAATCACTAGACTCAAGATAGCATTGGAATGGAGGATCACAGAGGTACAAGTCTATGGTGACTCACAGTTAGTCATTAATCAGATCAATGATGATTATCAGACCAAAGATGATAAACTATTGCCATACAAGAAAATGGTTGATGACTTCAAAATGTACTTCATGGATATCAAGTTCATACAGATTCCAAGAATTGATAATTGTAAGGAAAGCTAAGGTGCGGAAACAACTCTCCTAATGTCAAAACCTCAAGGAAGAATGCATAGATACTTTTAAATTTTCAATTATAGTCCAATTAAGATACACTTAAAAGCAATAACAGAAACAAAGAAATAATCATACACAGATGAACACCAGATTTATGTGGGAAAACCATTACGGGAGAAAAACCCACCACACCAAGAAAAGCCCCTTTGTATTACAGTAATGGAAATTACATACAGAGATCAGACTTATCTTTCTAATGTCAATTTACAATAGCATAATCCTTGATCAAACTTGTACAGAACATTCAAGATTGAATGCTCTTAGAATCAAATTCTCACTGATCACTCATCGAGCCATTCATTCAACTGTTACCGTCCAACAGTTCATTGAACCAATCATAATCTTCAACCTCTGAGTATATCCATGACGTCCATGGTCTGTCAATCTTCCTCTCAGTAACAGCCACAACAATCCAACTGCTAGCGGTTCCCATTTTGCTCCCTAATTGGTCGAGGACAAACCACATAGGATAGTTAATCAGTCAAAGGCATTCAAAATGTATCTGCATGTCAGTGAAACACTAATCGTGTCTCCTTGATTCCACAAGAATGATTGTCATCATCACCAAGAGTCCTAACCATCAGCAAGACATTATATCAAGTTCACAAGTTGCATCGACCTCAGCATTCTCATCAGCAAGACTATCGCCATTCGCCAAGAGATCATACCGAAGTTCACAAGTCACATCGACATCAGTATTCCCTTTGGTGAGACTATCGCTATTCGCCGAGAGATCATAACGAAGTCCTCAAGTCATATCGATGTTAACACTGTCGACAAGACTTAGGCTATCGCTAAGAGGTAATACCGAGCCCTCAAGTCATACCGACAACAAACTACCCCATCGCTGAGACAAACATCCATCACTAAGACTTCATACGGAAATCTTCATGTTATCCCAATGACTCCGAGTGTAGCTATTCAGCAAGACATACCATCTATCGCTAAGAGGTCATAACGAGCCTTCATGTTATCCTGAAGACTCCAAGTGTATAACTATCGGCGAGACTTTCCATATCGATAAGACTTCATACTGAAAAAATTGAGTTACTCCAATGACTCTGAGTGTAAAGCTATCGGCGAGACACCATCCGTCACCAAGAGTTTTTACCGAGTCTTCATGCCTCTCCCCGAAACTACTTGTCACCCAGAGTCTCCCTGACATCCGATAAGAATGGCCTATCGACTAGACCAACCCACTCAGTAGAGGGTTACACCGAACACAATGAGTCATAGTGATAGCTCCAGTCGGCAAGACTGTAACAAGGTCTTAGCAACCTGAATATTCCACAAGGTTCCTCAGCTGCTAGTCAGCCATAAAATAAGGATGTCACACCGACTTGGCTCTTTCAGAGGTTTCAGCCTATGAGATTGAGGCACACAATTCCAACAATAACAAAGAAACTGACACCATGGCCACAATCACATCATTGTTGCAAGTCCTACTAAATCAGGCTCTCTATGAATTTTTGGCGGAACAATCATTTGCGCCTGCCTATGACACACCTAAAAGCCAAATCATTTGCCACTTAGTAGGATCTGATTCACCTTGCTATGGTAAGATGTATCCCTAGCTAAAATATGACATCTTACCACCTAACTTATCCCGTAACCAAAAGTGCAACTTTATCTACCAATCCTCTCACTATACTCTTATCACTGACACCCTTTATTGTCATGGTCTTGATGGTACTTTACTTCAATGTCTTGAACGCGATGAATCTGACAAGGCTTTACAAGATGTTCATGGTGGAATTTGCAGTACTCATTCAAGTGGACTGACCTTATGCAAGAAATTGATTAGAATGGGTTACTATTGGCTTACAATGGAAAGAGAATCATTCACTTTTGTGAGGAAGTGCTCAAAATGTCGGATTCATGGGAATCTCATTCATGCTCCTGCACAAGAACTTCAACCATTCACTTTGACCTGGCCATTCTCTCACTGGGGGTTAGATCTAGTTGGCAAGATTCATCCTTCATCATTGAACGAATACAAGTTCATCATCACAGTGATAAAGTATTTTACCAAGTGGATTGAGCTAGTACCTCTCAATAAGGTTACCGGAAAAAAAATCTCATTATTCATACTCAACTATATCATCTGTCGATATGGCATTCCCAACTCCATCATCACAGATAATGGATGAATTTTGTGAGAGATTCCATATCCAACATAGATATTCAACACCTTACTATCCATAAGGGAATGGCCAAGTAGAGGCCTCGAATAAAACTATATTGAAACTTTTTAAGAATACTGTGAATGATGCAGGGAAAGATTCACACATTCAACTCAATCCCGCATTATGGTCCTATAGAACTAGTATCTGAATGCCAACAGGAGCAACACTGTATGCTCTTGTCTACGGAGAAGAAGCCATATTACCTCTGGAGGTTGAGATTCCATCACTCAGGGTATCATTGAAGGGTCTCACAACAAATGATGAATACAAAGTTTCTTGACTACAAGAGCTGGAACTCCTCGATGAGAAAAGACAACGAGAAGTTGATCATTTGAAAGCATATCAACAAATGATGTCTCACAGCTATAATCACAGAGTCAAGCCACATACCTTTCAGGTTTGGTGATCTTGTTTTGAAGGAGAACCCACGAAATCAACAAGACAGAGAGAAGAAAGGAAAGTTTGAACCAAATTGGCTAGGTCCTTATGTGGTTATTGTAGTCTACGGTTTAGGAGCCTACAAGTTGTCAACGCCAGAAGGGGACCTTTTTGATGAACCCATCAACAACATGCATCTGAAGAAGTATTAAATTTCTAAAGTAGCCATCGTCATCAATACAAGTCCTGCAAAAACCCATAAAAATTAGAAAAAGTCCTGAAAAAATATAAAAAACAGTAGAAAAAGTCCTAAAAAAATACCAACAACAGCAGAAAAAGTCCTAAAAAAATACAAAAATAGTAGAAAAAGTCCTAAAAGAAAAACCAAAAGAAAAAAGAAAAATACAAAAAGAAATTAGAAAATGCAATAAAGACAGATAGTGAAAATCAGGCAAACAGACGCTATTTTTAGCTCTCCATCTATTAATTCATGTTTTGTACTTAGCTTCTCAACCTTCATTTCATGCATCTTTTCACCATCATCTTAGGACCATAACAACATCATACGGTCATCATTTTCCTAGAGCGATAATGTCTTACCATGGCTTGATCATTGCACATATTCATTTTAACAAGTTGTGCCAGTAGAGGGGGCAAATGTTGACATACAGGGGGCAACCAACTTTTAGGTTCTACCAAAATAGCTAGATAGTGACATAAAATCCAATCATACAAAAAAAAATCAAATCACATGCACAACTATCCAATCATTGATCCATATCATAACAATTTTCAGCTAGTACCATATAATAACACATTTCTGGATGATCTAAAATCTGAATAATGTTTGGAATAGCAGTATTACATTTTGAACAATGGTTGTTTGCTTTTTGATATCATCCCTCTGGAGCACACTCAATGATGTACTGAACTAGAGTGGCGAGGAAAGAGAATGATTTTTCTTTGTCTATTATCTTGAGGTTAACTATCAATCTGGTGAAAATATGTCGCGAGACATGATTTCCAAAGTGTATCATTGATGATAGTTCCAAATTTGTATCAGAAAGTGATTAATCTTTGTCTGTTTATGCAAGAATTACACCTCGATGCTTTTGTTCACTTGCTATATCAAAAATCATGAAAGTTTTACTTAGGTCATCATTGGTGCTAATTTCCCCTCTGATGCTTGTACATACTTCCAACATTTTAAATGCTCTATGATCAAAATCAATATACATGCTCCACAAAAGAAGTACATCAATAATACTATATCAATAAACATCACATCTCATAGTTGACTAGTAGAGCCCCCTGATGGAACTGGTCTAGAGGATGGTGGCCTGCCACTACCCCCTGTGTCAGGATCCTGTTGAGGCCCTGTGACCCCTCTACTATGTGTCATAGTTCGTGATCTGCTCCTAGATCTGTTGTGGGACCAAGGGTAAGGCTCTCTATGGTCAGGAGGGCACAACTCTTTGTATCTAATATGATAATGCTCAGCCTCCCTAGCAATCTTGAATCCCTTTGTAATGGCCTCTTGCAAAGATGCACTCTCAATAGTGCCCATGAGTCTCTGAGAAACACCCTCTGCCTCTACTGCCTTCCATTTGAAGGAATCTCTCTCTACTATCAACTGGGCCACCTATGGGTCCGGGGTAGGAGGAGGTGCATATGCATGTAACTGGACTACCAAACTCTGAGCTTGAGCTAACTAGCTTTGCAACTACGCCTGCTACCCCTGCTACCCCTGAAGCGTTTGTAACTGGGCCTGCAGAGTAGCTATCTACGCCTATTGCGTTGTAGAAGAGACCTTGATCATTGTTTTCCATCCAGTACCAGTCCTTGGCCTCTACATGATCTAAGAACTACCCAAGATATTTGTCCTCTACCTCACTAGCCTCTGCTCATCCCCTCCGCCATCTCTGTCATCATCCCCACCACCATCATCTTGACTCTCCTCCTCATCCCCTACACCCACTACCTACTCTCCCCCTACCACATCCTCCTATCTCCTACCCCCTGGCTGATGTGCCATCAAAATGGGTGCCAAATCATTTGGACATGTAAAATGAGGGAATGGGTGTGTGTGGAAATAAGTAGAGTACTCATCCAACATCCCCGCATCAGTAATATTCGGCCTGTACACCCATGCCTTGGGATGTAAAATGGTATATTCTATATACGCCACCTGATATGAAATGCATGGCGCCCATCCAGTATCATCCTTGTGCCACCCATAGTTCGCAACACCTTGAGGCATCCCTTGTGTATAGCCATACTATCTCTACACTCGTAACGCCAAAAATCTCTCAATAATGGATGGGGTCCAACCTATCAGATACCGGGGCATACATACAAATGGCATCTCTAGATGATCTGTATCCCACACATCACAATTTGTGTATGGCCTCCATATCACTGAATCTATATCATTAAGAATCCATCTCCAGTACTCCAACTTTCCCAGCTTGGGCTGGACAAGTGCACAAGAATATGCATACACATATGGCTCGCCTAGTGGCCTAGCTCTAGGAAAAAGTGGTCTCGTAATAGCTATATGCTCCCATGCCCAGATCTGGAGTAGGGTAGCACCACAAGAAAAATTGGACAATTCTTTGTATACTACCTGATGCAAGTCATGATATAAATGAGCTAACATGTAGCTCCCCCAGGCATATCTTCGCTGTTGGCCTATCATCAGCTCAAGGATCCTCCCCCACCCAACTAATAATCCCTTTGACCAGTGGTCTAGACAAAGAAAGCCTCCAATAAATGCACTCAAAACTGCAGGTAAGGCCAGATATCCCCTCAAATTTTCCCATGGCACCTAGTACCCTGCTATCTGATCATCCCCAAATACTCTCCTCGATGCATCTATACCACCTAGCTCCTTGTGGTCATAAACCACAAGAGAACCTACCAATGGAATCCCCAAAATCCTGTATATGTCCTCAGTGGTCATGGTCATCTCACCCATTGGCAAATGAAAGGTGTTATGCTTTGAATGCCACCTCTCTACTATGCAGTCAACAATCCCCTGTTGACCCGAATCAGTGGCATAGAAAATAAAGGTCCCAACCCACATCCCACTATCAAATGTACATCTATCGGTGTCAAATCTCATATCCGATCCCAACCCATAGGGAAGTGCTCTCTAATCTGGAGGTTTTTGAAAACCTCCTATTTTTGGTCATCACGAGGACAATCAATCAGACTAATATCAATGTGATCTATCTACTTCACATCATACAAATCAATCAGAATCATATCTATCTGTCAGTGACCCATGTCAGTGAACCATATCAATGACCCATATTAGTAAACCATATGAAGTGACCCATATTAGTGAATCACATCAGTGAACCATATCAGTGACCAATATCAAGTGACCCATATCAGTGAACCATATCAGTAATCCATATCAATTGACCCATATCAAGTGACCCATTTTAGTGACCCATATCAAGTGAACCATATCAAGTTCTCTATCTAAGTGACTCATATCATGAAATCAATGCTAAATCTATCTGTCTAAATATCAAATCAATCTACTCTATCATCATTTACTATTTGTTTTCTTTTTCAAGAAAACAAATTTATTAACAATCAAATCATTTTCCTATTTGCACTTTAGTCACGAATACAAATATGTTTGAATCACATTATCTACTATTTGTTTTCTATCACAAAAAGAAAATTTATCAGAAGTCATATCAAGCATCTACTCTTTGTTTTCTAAAAGAAAAGTTATCAGACAATCCATCAATCATTCTACTATTTGTTTTTCATTCAAAGGAAACAAAGTTATCAACTATTTACTCTTTGTTTTCTTATTTTCCAGGAAGCAAAGTTATCAATTCATCATTAGATCTTCTATCATCTCTATCCATATCAACATGATGACAAGATAATTTATCTATCTATTGACTAAAGAAGCAATATACATCATCATTTTCATCAAGCAGTGCATTCTACCTAAATTTCCTGGATGCATTAATCTACGGCCTTGATGTGCTAAAACCCCAAATGCACTGAAGTTTCCCCTCGATACGCTAAAACCCCCTATGCACCATTTTGTGCCTTCAAAGCGCTAATTAATTTCTTCTATGCGCTACTTCCCTATATGTGCTAAACCCTTAAGTGTATGTGCCAATTCATCCACCAGATGCATTGAAACCCTACATGTGCTATTCTATTTCCTATATGTGCTAAATTACCTATTTCCTCAAAGCATTATTCTACACCCTAGATGCACTAAAAGAAACTTTGAAAGTGCTAAAACTCCTACTCTATTTGCTAAAATGAGATGTTCAACCCTAAATCCACACTAAAATACATCAAAATTCAATTAAAATCACAAATTTTCAACACAACGAGGGTTGAATCAACTCACTGGTGGTCCATATGCAGCTGGTCTCTGGTATTAGAGGGCCTGCTCGAATCTATGTCGGTGGTACAAAATATCCATCTCGCCAAGTCAGCGTCAGAGCACAAAATCACTAAAGTCAAAAGGTGAAAATGACTTGCCCTTTTTACTCCTTTTACCTTTTAAAGGTCAAAAAAGGTGGTTTTTTATGGCATTTTATTTTTATTTTTCTCCTTTTCTCAAACTCTAACCTTATTTTTCAAACTGGGGCATCTTTTAATCAAGTATTGGGAGCTAAATCACTACATCCCTCTCATTATCTGAATTTCATCATCAACTCAACACTTGTCTCATCATCAGTGATTTACCTCCCGAGGGGGCATCATCAGTATCAGTCACATTTCTAGATAAAAAAACATATCAGATTCAAATCAAATGGCATATTAGACACATTTTTTATTTTTTTATCAGGGGCATATCAGTTAAAAATTTTCCGACCAAGGGAAAAATCAAACACAACAAAGGCAGGAATATTTTATTTGAAGCAATGTGTTTCACACATCACTTCAAAGAGGGGAAAAATGTATACATCTAAAAAGGGTCATGGTTAATCAAGCTTGTTAATTAATTAAATATGAATTATTTAATTAATCTTCTAAAGTCATCTACATATAAATAAATTTAATTATTTATTTATATCGTTCACTTTTATAATTCTTCTACCTTAAATAAAAAAATAAGTTTATTTAACTATTACCATATTACATCTTGCTCTTAATTAAATTAAATAAATTTTATAATTTATTTATATTAATTATCATATTATTCTAAATTTAAACATTTGAATTCAAATAATGGAATATTCCTCCAAACACTTTCTTCATCTCACAGTTAAATTAAATAGTACAAATATTTAATTTAACACCTTTTCTCACTCCACACATAATTAAATATTTAATATTTAATTATGGAAACTTCTAAATTCTTTGTCACATGTAGTTAAATAAATTTATTTATTTAATTGTGGGATTTATCTTCAACTACAAAACCAACTCATAACTAAAGATGACAAATGGAAAGTTGCCTCTATTTTTGAGTGAAAGGCTTTGTGGGAAGGAAACATCTTCCATTATTCTCTCAACCTTCCATCTTTTTCTCAACTTCCAAAATCTCTCAGCGTTCATCTTGACAAGCTTGATTTCAACCATTGATCACATCACCCAATCAAAATCTTTTGGAAAATCTATAAATACCCCTGCGAATCTAAGCATTGGTTACACACACATACACACGCATTAGAGACAGGTGATTTGCATTTTAGCATTATTATTATAAGCTTTAGTATTCATAATTTCATATTTTTACATTCTAGCAATCATTTTTAGTTTAAGCATGTTAATCATATCTTAGCATTGTATGCATTCATCTTTAATCTCGTTCTCTAGGAAGACTGTTTCTTGAGCCTAGCACATGATTTGAGAGCCAGCTGGAATCAACAAAAACACTAGAGATAGAGGATGATAGGATGACATCAAGGAAAAAAGACTGAGTTTTCACTCCTTTTATTTGATCTTTTGTTTTGATATAGTTTCTTATTGCTATGTTTGATTTGTTTTTAATTTGCACTTGATACACTTAAAATCAATCACACAAATATCATGTAGAAATTACTAGGATCACCCTCCTGGGTTTCATAGAGCCCAAAGTGTAGAAGTTGAGGCCTAATAATCCTTTACTTATTTGTTTCCCAATCCTTCCCTTCACTTATCATTGGACTCTAGAAAATTCACATGCAAATGGAAATATTAAGTTTGGTTCTAAAAAATTAACCAACGGGGTTACCCCAGGAGGCACCATTTGTATTTAACTTGAATCTTCCTAGTGTAGGGAGTCACCATTTAGCTTTGTCTCTCCTTGTCTTTGGGGTCAGAGAAAATTGAAATCTTGTTGGGATTTTCAAGTCCACCCAACTCTTCATTAAGCTTTCATCACAGGATGTGAATTTGGTTTTCCTTTCTAGTTTGATGTGGGTATTTAGCCATTCTGATATATTCCTTTTGATAGGTTGTGTGATTTCCTCAACCTATCTGGCTTTATCCTGGAAGATTCTTTTATTCCACTCATTCCAAATGTTACACATCATAATTGAGGGTGATTTTTACCATATTTCCCCCCACAGAGACTCCTTTCTTAGGTTGGGCTAGCTGATGATCAGTTCCTTTAGTTTATTATGCCTTGGGGCCATCTACCCTAGTTTATATTGCAACCAATCCCAACAGTGTGCTGCAAAAGGGCAATTTAGAAGTAGGTGGTCCAAGTCTTCTTCATTCTCATGACATAGTACACATCTGCTAGGGCCTTCAAAGCCTACCACTTTCAATCTTTCCCCCATGTAGGGTTGTCCAAATGAAGGCCCCTGCTTTTAGGAGCACCCCTTTACCCAAACACAACTTTTTGGGAAAAATCAATTTGTTGAAAAAGGCTTCACAAAATTTAAACAAAAAGAAATTTGTAGGTGTAAAGACAAACCCTACACCAACGTCCTCCAAGCCTGTGCCAAAATGAGAGCTTTGGGATAAGGTATGGACATCCATCAAAGAATAATGGAAGGGGATCTTTTGTGTTGTAGTTGTAGAGATAAGTATGCAAAATGTGGATGCATAGACCAGACAAGTGAAGTGTTTCATATAATGTTTCAAAGAAATGTAATCTCAGGAACAACCATGATTATAGGTAATGCCAGCTTCTAGTGTTGTAATTTTGAGAAATTAGGCATAAACAAGTATAAATACAAGTTTATTTCACATAATTTCATCTAAGTAATTTGAAGGAGAACAAGCTACCAAGTTTTCAAGCATCACAAGAGCATTATATAGCATTTAAGGGAAAATCATCAAGCATTTGGATTTACATTGAAGATTCAAGCATCATGTCAAATTCTTCATGCATCATGTGTGTTTTTGAACTAACATTTGTGACGTAGGTTTCATAATTTAAACAAGCATTCAAGAAAAAGTTTCAAGCATTCAATGAAGAGTCAAGATCCACATCCATTGAAGCCATTTCACACAATTTTGTAACCTTCATTTCAAGGGTTTGGTGAGTTGCAACATTGTACTTTTTCATTCATCATTTCTTCATTCTTTTCTATTTTATTTCAAGGTTTAATTACCAAAATAGGGTTTGACTAAGGAAAACCCTTATTCCTTAACAAAACAAAAATTTTCTTTCTTAATGTTTGTTTGTAGATCTTGGTGAATTGGAGCTTGAAGACCCTTTGAAGATAAAGTTACAAAAGTTTTCAAAGTTGTCAAGAAGTTATCTTCAAGAAAACTCACCTACAAACCAAAATTCAATCTTTTGAACTTGAAAATCAAACAAGAAGAAAGTTGCAAAAGATCAATAGAGGCTAGAGAAATATCAATGAACCCCTAGTAATGAGACTAAATTTCCCTACTAAGCATATGAGTACTAGTATATCCCTTTTTTCATCTTTTTGTAGATCAATATTAGTCACTAGCATATTCTAGATTCTATCTAGAAACCCTGTAGTAGGACTAAATCACCTAGTCTGGTGTATTAGTACTAGTGCACTTAAAAAGGAAAATTTTCATTAGACTTTTCTTTGACTCCATCATTCTTTCAGGCACTTTACTATTTGATTTTAATTTGTCTATCTTATTTCATGCCTTCAAATTCCAAGGCCAGATAGTGAATTTTCACAATGCATTCAATTTCTTCTTTTAAAGTATTTTTTAAAGGTGAACCCCCATCCAATCACACAAAGGAACCCTTAGCTCATTCCTCAATCAAGTCAATTGGTTGAGGAATGTAGGTTCCTAATGCACTAAAGTACAAAATAGGTCCAAGTTCCATCTCCCAAAAGGTGGAACCATGTTTCTATTGGTTCAATTGCAACTACAACTGCCATGGTAGACATGAATGAAAAATATGGAACCATAGACAAGGCACATGAATTTTTTGGTGGAATACCCCAAATAAATGTGGTCTCATGGGGTGTCATGATTTACAACATATATACAAAATGGATTTGTTGAAAAAGGCTTTAGAAAATTTCAAGCAAAAGCAATTGGTAGGTGTAAAGACAAACCCCATGCCAGCGTCCTCCAAGCTTGTGCCAAAATGAGAGCTTTGGGACAAGGTATGGACATCCATCAAAGCATAATGGAAGGGGGATATTTTATGTTGCAATTGTAGTTGCATAGATAAGTATGCAAGATGTGGATGCATATACTAGACATGTGAATTGTTCGATTGAATGTTTCAAAGAAATGCAATCTCAAGAACAACCATGATTAAATAGGAAATGCACAAAATATATTCATTGAAAAGGCCTAAGAATATTTCAAGCAAGGAAATCTATGGGTGTAAAGCCAAACTTTGTAACCTTTTCCAATGTCCACTCTGCCTACACCAACATCACAACTTGAAATAGGTTTTGTATATTTATCCTAGATGAAGAAAGACCTTATTTAAAGATGCTATCTATGTCTTTATCCTATAGACATGGACTCTAATGGGGAAGTGTAGCCAAGGCACATGATCTAGGGAATCAACTAGTGAAAAGACAAATTGCTAAAAAATTATCCCTACATAAATTCACTCACCCCACTGTTGGCCCCATAGTTTGTATTGCACCTACAGATTTCCCTGTTAATTCCCAATACAACTGCCAGAGTCAAAAGATCCACAAGAGATGGTTAGTCCATGTCATGGATCTCAAGGGGACTACTAACCATTTTCTAACAATCTCCCCCTTGGCACAAGCTGAGGGGATTCAAACCCAACACCTTTGGGTCTAATACCAATTGTTGGCCCCATAATTTTCGTTGCACCAAAAGATCAACCTATTAATTCCCAATACAATTACCAGAGTTAACGGATCCATAGGATGCGGTTATTCCATTTCATGAATCTCGAGGGGAGTGCTAACCATTTGCCAACACCCACCCCATAACTTCAACCAGTCACCTCCTCTCGAATGAATCCTCATCTCCAATAATGTGTCACTGGACCCCTCACCCAAGCATCTGCCATCCCCCATTAACACTATCATCCCCTTGCACACTACATACTCACACCTTATCCTCCCCCTATTTGCTTGCTTTGAATGATAGTATTTTTGAATTATACGTAAGGACCTATCTTCCTTTTATCATGCTCTTGCAAATGGGATGACATGTGCCTTAATGGCGCAAGCACCCATCTCTTGACCAACCACCTACCCACACCCTCTACAATTACAACAAATACTTTTAATGAGGTGAGAGAAATTAAATTTAGGTAAATTAGTGGCACCAAATAACATTTAATTCATTTCCTCCAACCACTTAATCAAACCATTATTTGGTATAGAAGAATCGTATAATGGTATTACTAAGTATTTTGATCAACATAAACAAGATATGGCAAAAGGAATGCTGATTTAATTTAGTATATTAATAGTTGGCTCTGAAGTGTAGTTATATCAACAATTCCTGATGACTGAATTTCCCTTGTTAACTCCCCTTTAAAAGCTAAAATAGATTGCAATGATCCAAAACACAACATGCAATAAATACCATAAGGTGACAAATTCTAATATGGCATAAATAGCTACAAACACAATCAACTAGTAAGTTGCAGACCTAATGTAACAAGAGAGAGATATTCAAAATGTTGCCTAATCGAATTTATATCCTCTACAAAAAATTGTGTTCCACTTCCCACACAGTGGACATGATTTTTACATTAGGCAACAAGCATGTGGGGGTCCAAAACCCTTATTACACAAGGCCCTTTTCTTCATGCATTCGCACGTCCTTCCATTCACATGGCCATAATTTATTAAAGTAAATAATATTGACATCACTAATTATATTGTGCATCTACAAGGAATTATCACTTTATTATTATACTCTTGATGCCCTACTTTCAAGAAAATACACATTGATCTTTAGTACCTATTTGCATCAAAATTAGTGAAAGACTCCCAGGAAGGTACACACAACCTTTAGGTCCTATTAATAGGAAACTAATTTCAAAATCTTGATCTTTATAAGAATCCATATTCAAAACACTAGGATGATGTCCATAAAGATTCCTTAAGAAAATATTAGCAAAGCATCATATGCAACCATGACTAGTTAGTCTTGCAAAGAATTATTATCAAGTACATGGAAAATGTAAGTAATAATAAAAATCCTTTCTATTGCTCTTAAAAATAGGCAACTAAGCATTTACAAATTGTTTTCTCCAATCATATGGATAATTTTGAGGCATATGCTATCAAATACAATGTTTTTGAAAAGGAAAAAATAGGTTTTACAGGGACCTGAAACCGCAGAGTATAAACAACAAAAGATAACAAAATAAGTCCAAACAAGTAGACGGCTGTCCCAAAAAGGAAGCGACAGCACCAAGAGACAACAAGGTCCTAAAAAAAGGACCGCCCAAAAAGCCAGAAACAAACACCACCGCACTACTCCAAGGTGTTCAACAACTCCTCAGCCTCCTTTTCAACATCCTTCATATCCTGTAACCCCTGCTTGAGGATTTGAGCCGTATGTGATGAAGTTGGGGTATACCTCTTAGTGTTAGCCCGAGTACGAGTCGAAATCCCTTCACCAGCAGATCTGCCGCATCCTCTGTCCACATCCAAATCCACGACCAGCGAACCCTTTTGATTTTTTTCTAGCTTTTCCACCATAGCATTGATGATAATGGTGTTATGCCTGGCAATTTTGTGATTGTTCGCCACAGTGGCCCTAATATTTTGGCCAATCTTGGACATATTGCACTCGATACTAGTTAATCTTTCCTCCTATGAATGTTGTCTTTTCCTTGGTAAGGGGGTTTCCTGTCCATCATTCTCTTTACAACTCCAGGTAATCTTTTGCTCCAAATCCATGACCCTGTTGCTTAAATCTATATTACGGCCTTTCAAATCATAGACTTCCTTCTGGGTCCACTTGAGAATAGTGAAAAGGCCATCCGTACTTTTTTTTGCCACACTCACAATGTCCTCAGGCTTGAGCTTATTCAGGGCCGAATTAATTTCATCCTGATTAGGGGAGTCAATAGGGGCATTCCCAAATCTTCCAGACGTAGGGGCACTAGGGGCCGACTCCTTACTGACCATAGGTTTACCAGAAAGAATTTCCATGGAATTCCCAGAATACGAGACAAGTTTCGTAACAGAGGTACCTTTAAAACCAGAGACCAAACCTGGAGTAGGGCAGCTAGGAGACAACTAGGGATTAAGACAGGGCGGCAAGGCAAAACACGGACTAGGGCACTCATGTAGAGGCTGCAACTTAGGACATGAAGGTGGAGCAGAATCCTTAAGGACATTCCGACAAGACAGGGATAGGGGAGCATTGGTATTAGGACCAATAGGGGCACAAGCAAGGGGGGCCCGGGGGTCATTCTCCCTACTACTTTCTGTATCCTCATCATCCAATTCTCCAATATCAACAATTTTAGGCAAAGCAGGTAAATTTTGATAATGCTCAAATATGAGCCTGACAAGACTAGGGTGAATAATAACAGTCCTCATAGGGTTTCTTTCAACTTCATCAAGGCAATTCTTCAAAGAAGAGAATAAGTAAAAAGGAAGAGAGATACGAACCTTGTGACAGAAGTGGTTCAGAATGGAAAAGTGGTAACCATACACTCTAGTTAAGCGCCCATCAACCATGATATACTCCATAATAACTCTTAAAACTTTCCTCCAGATAGATTTGATGGACTCCGCATCAAAGTAGCTATTGGCAACCTTAACCAACTTAGCCTTCTCCTTGTTTTTTTTAGGAAATTTAATGACCGCTTCATCAGAGAACCGACGGTCCTGATAAAATTTCACACCCTCTGTCGAAAGACTAGTTATCTCACCGATTAAATCCTCATTCAGCTTAAAATTCCTGCGAAACAACACAATCTCACCATTTTTCCAATTTTTTACAAAATAGTCCAGCATCCCCTCTTTTGTACCATGGAGCTTTTCCAAATACGGGACTAAGCCTCCCTTTGCAATTCTTTCCCATGCTTTGTCGTTCTTTCTATGCTCCTGAAAACTACTCAGCTCCACATGTTTTCTTTCTCCCCCCATTTTCAAAGCTCTGTTAAACAATACCCTATAGTTGCACTGGGTCCCGTTTAGGCATATTTTATCAAACACCTAGAAAGTGTGCCGGAGACACTTCTTGAAAAAGAAAATGACGTCGGTCCCATCAAACCTAATGAAATCGACATACCTAATCTTTATCCGCTTCATCATGACAAAGACAAACTTCTCTTCCACGCACTGAATCATAATAAATTAGCGCTTTCACTTCAGGATGGAGGTAGTCATTCTTCCTCCATGTGTTTTCCCTGCCCTTCTTAACCCCTTCATTGGCGAAGTAATCAGCCACCTTATTGGCTTCTCTATAGGCGTGGGACACTTTCACTTTATCAAATTTACTTAATAAGATTTTTGTATCTTCAATCCACTTTTTGATGGTCCACGAGGGAGGGGTAAGCCCAAGAATGCAATTTATTATATTCATTGAATCACCCTCCAACCAAAGACATTTCGTGTTCATCTTGAAAGCTAAGATAACCGCATGATAAGCCCCTACAGCTTCCGCAACATGATTAGTTTGGGTGCCGATGTCCACAGCAAAAGCCGCAATAAAAGCCCCGGAATTGTCCCTTAAAACACACCCACTGCCAAATTTCCTAGGGTTACCTTTAGCTGTATCATCAAAATTGGCTTTCACCCAACCCAAAGGCGGCAAAGACCAACTAGCATTCTCCCTCCCACAAACAACAGGTTTGAGGATATTTGACCCAACTAATTTTGAGTTCCACTTTTCAGCCATAGCAATATCGAAAGGAGACTAGTTAGCTTTATCAACCATTTTTCTTGGAATTAAAGATAAATTTTCCTTTATAGCCCTTACGATTTTAGCATGCAAGTCCCTTTCCATCATCTCTTTATCCCTAAACACTCTGTTGTTCCTTTCCTTCCAAATATTCCAAGACACAAAAGGTAGAACAAAAGACCATAGCTTTCGCACAAAAATATTTTTTGAAGGAGCTTTCCATTGCATGAAAAAATCTTCAACAGAGGTAGGGGAAACCCAAACCACATCAAGAAGCACAAAAATTTTACCCCAGATATTCGAAACAAAATGGCAATGAAGAAAAAGATGGTTAACAATCTCAGCATCATTCCTGCACATATAACACCTATTTGGTAATTGAATTCCTCTTTTTCCAAGATTGTCCAAAGTGAGAATCTTATTTTGTAGCATTATCCAGTAAAAAATATTGATTTTAGGAGTCAGGTGATTAATCCAAGCCTTAGCTCAGAAGGGTGGAGGCTCCATCGGACTAACCAGCATAGACGTGGCAAAAGAAACTAAAAAAATACCAGATGGGTTGTCTATCCAGACAGCAAGATCCTCCACCTAGTGTTGAGCTGGTCTTAGGGCCCTGAAGGCCGACTGAATAGGGCTAAGATCCTAACTGATGGTCTTCAAATCAACCCAACCCCCATTCCTCCAGTAATCTTTAACCAAGACTCCAAATTCCCTTTTATAATCATTCATCCATTTATTGAATTTCTCAATTCTGATCAAAGGATCTTTAAAAAGCTACCTGTCTTCCCAAAACCTTACATAATTTCTTTTTCCAATTAGCCAACCAATTCCCTTTTCCAACAACTTTCTACCTCTACTCATATCATTCCAGCAAACAGACCCACGAGGTAAAAAAGAAGAATTTATGATCTCATTAAAAGACTCACAGTTATTAAAATATTTGGCTTTTAAGGTATCACGCCATTCTCCATTCAAAGTAAGAGTTCTCCAGAGCTATTTAGCAAGAAGGGACAGATTCAGAACTTTAATTTTCCTTAAGCCTAGGCCCCCTCTCGATTTGGGTCTACAAACCAGATCCCATCCAACAAGTGGCATTCTCTTCTTGTCCTCCACACTAGACCAGAGAAACCTTTTCTGAATTTTTTCAATGGCCTCAACATATTTAGTAGGAATTTTAAATATACTGAGAGCATAAACAGGAAGATTTTGCAAAGAAGCCTTAAGGAGCTGGATTTTTCCAGCTTAACTGAGAAGAGCTCCTTTCCACCCCGATAACTTTTTATTGAATTTTTCAATCAAAGAAATCTAGAACGAGTCTGATGGTTTAGAGCAAAGAGGCAAACCAAGATAGGTTGACAGAAGAGGCTCAATCCGGCATCCAAGAATTTGAGCAAGTTTAAATTGTCTATGCTCTGGAGTATTGAGGAAGAAAATTGAACTCTTAGCCCTATTTACAACTTGCTCAGAAGCAGATTCATAGAGATTCAGAATTTTTTTAAAGTCTTAGCTTTAGCCAAGTAGATCTACCCATGAGAATGGTGTCATCAACAAATTGTTGGTGGGAACAAGTTAGAAGAGAAGAGGAAGGTCTTAAACCAGCAAGGGATCTTTGATCAATAAGCTTTTTAATATTTCTTCCCAAACTCTCAGCCAATATTGTAAACAGAATAGGAGAAATAGGATCTCCCTGTCTGAGGCCTCTGGAAGTCTGAAAAAACCTCGAAGGTGATCCATTCACAATGACAGAAGAAGTAACTATCAAGACAAGCTGGTTCACCAGCTGAATGACTATTATTAAAGCCAAACTTGACCAGGATTTTAAATAAAAAATATCAATCAACCCGATCATAGGCTTTGAAAATGTCTAGTTTAAGAATAAACCCTTCAGTCTTCGAGACCATTAACGAATGTAAATTCTCATGAACAGTAACAATAGAGTCCAGAATGTACCTACCTGGCACAAAACCATTCTACTGCGGAGCAATCATTCGAGGAAGCATAGAAAGAATTCTTGTAGTTAAAACCTTCGAGATAATTTTATAAATAGAATTGCACAGGTTAATTGGCCGAAAAGCTTGAAACTCTGAAGCCCAAGGTTTTTTTGGAATAAGGACCACAAAAGTAGCATTCAGTTATTTCAACAAACATCTTGATCCAAAGAATTCCTTGACAACATTTACAACATCCAACTCAACTATTTCCCAAAACACTTGGAAGAAGAATAAGGGAAATCCATCTAGTCCAGGAGCTTTGTTACCATCAAAAGAGAAAACAACTTTCCTTATCTCAGCCTTGGAAGGAATAGCAGTGATCAAAGAATTTTCATTATGACCAATCACCTGAGGTAAAGCCTCGATCAAGGATTCTTGAGCTTCAGGAACAATCTCTCCATTACAAGAAAGAAGGTTACTAAAGAAAAGGACAACATGTTCCCTGATATCATCTTCCTCCTCAAACCTCGTCCCATTTACATCAATGTGAGCGATTCTATTAGCAACCCTATGTTTCGAAGCAGAAAAATGAAAAAATCTGGTATTCCTATCTCCCTCAGTCAACCAAGACACATTGGATCTTTGCCTTCAAAAAACTTCCTCTTTAGCAATGATGTCATGCAATTGAATGAGAAGTTCATTTTCCTTTTCTCTGTAATTGTCAATATACCCCCATTTCTGGATTTTAGCCTGGATCTCCTGAATTTTGCCCTGAATTTCTATCTTAGTTCCAAAAATATTCCCAAAGGCTTCCTTTTTCCATCTTCTCACATTAGTTTTCACTTCCTTTAATTTTTTAGCAATCCTGAACATCGCTGTGCCAGTAATATCAATATTCCACCATCTACTAATTTCCTCAAAAATTTGAGGATGAGAAAGCCAAAAAAATTCAAATCTAAAAGGGAAGTTATTTTTCACCTTAGTAGGATCCGCCAAAAGACAAATGGGAAAATGATTAGATCCCACCCTTGACAAGGCTCTTAAAGCACAAAAATAGTCTATAAACCATTGACCAGAAACAAGGGCCCTATCAAGTCTCACTTGGATCAAATCAGGCCCTAATCTCCTATTGGTCCAGGTATATGAAGCCCCTTGTAGGTCTAGGTCTATCAAGGCATTACTGTTAATGAAGTCAAATAGACCTGATTTACTATCCCAGTTGATTTGAGAACCCCCAAATTTCTCATCATTTAGGAGAGGAGTATTGAAGTCTCCCATAACCATCCAGTGTTCATTAGCAAAACATCTTCAAAAACCAGATAACTCAGACCAAAAGGAGTTTCTAGCATTCTTACAATTCAGGGCATAAATATTGGATTGAATCCAGCAAAAAATATCTCTTATGTGGGTAAATCTAGTGGCCACTAAATTACCATTCTCCATTAAGGGCTCACCTTTAATAAACAACTTGTTCCAAAAAGTAACAATTCCCCCCAAAGCACCCGCAGAACTATTTCCATAAGCCCCACAGTTCTGAAAATTTTTAAGGCTTTCTACTTTATCTTTAGGCATTTTAGTTTCTTGAATAAGAAGAATATCAGGTTTGTGGTCCCTAACAAAATTTTGCATAACATCCTTTTTATGATAGCTATTCAGCCCTCTTATATTCCATGAGATAATTTTCATTTCTTACCTGGGGATTGAGGTATCTCCGGGATGGTCATTTGGATCCCATCCGCAATATCCTAAAGGCTTCCTTGCTCCCTTTGCCATTTTTCTGATCTCCTTCCCTGGCAAGGCTTGGTACTCCCACAATCCACTTTGGCCCTAGTTCTGGTGACCATTCCACTAGAAGTTTCCATTTTCTTCTTTTTTTCCTTCTTTGACTTTGAATGTGAAATAACCTCCTCCCATTCAGTCTCATCTTGGCTTTCCAGCTCTCTTCCTGGTTCCCCATCCTTCTCAAAAAACAACCTCTGGTCCCAAGGGAGGGTATCCGTTAAGCCATTCTTGGCTTCTGAATTATTGACATTAGGTGTTTTCAAATTCATGTTGTGGGTCTCATAAGTATCCTTCACCACTTCCAAAGTGGCAATCTCCAGATCCTATACCCCTTTTGAGCAACGGTTATCATAAGGAAAATGAGAGGGGACAGGAAGTCCTATCTCCAGGGACAAACCCTTAATGGGTATTTCCTCCAAACCGAGTATATTCATACAGCCAACCATCATCAGAGGTGAAGATGAAATAATACTCGTATCTTCATCTCTTGTTTCAGCCTTCTTCAGAGTATCCCGGGCTCCCTCCATAGAATGATTTTCTTCCTTTCTATCCACATGTGGTGAAATCAAGTATTTAGGATCCTTAGGATCTAGAGAGCAAGTACAATCTGACCCAGGGAAAGCATCCTTTTGCAAGCATTTATGGTTCTCCTTCAGATCTTGAGAAGAAGTGTGTCAAGTTCAAGAATCACCTTCGCATCTGGGACAGGCATATGCTTCTCCTCCTCTGATTTTTTTTTCTAGATAGTCTTAGGATTGGCAACTTTCTCCTTTTCACTTTTATTATTAAGCAGGCACTTTTTCACCCAATGCCCAGATTTTCAGCATTTGAAGCAGACAAAAGGTGTTGTCTCGAATTCAATAGCTTGCTTCCACACCCCCAGCTTGGATTGGATGTCAATTGAAGAGGGGAGATCAGCATTTTGAGAAACCCCAACATAGATTCTAGCAAAGACCAAATGCTTTCTAGCCGCGGTCATTGAGTCAATGGACAAAAGTTCTCCAAAAGAACTAGCAATCCCGTTGAAAATATCAGTATTCCAATACTCCGAGGGGAGACCAGGCAATCTAGCCCAGACCGGCACCATTTCAAAGATTGAATTAGATAGATCTACCCTAGAAGATCACTTCTTTAGGGCCAAGGAGGACTTTCCGATAATCCAGGGGCCCCCGCTCCGGACAGCCCTGGAATCCTCTTTGCAAGTGAACTGAAAGGCAAAAAAACCTCTAGGAAGCGCCGCCACTGAAACCAGACCACTGGTTTTCCATTTATTCTTTTCAAACTCCCTTACCACTTCAATATTAGGTCTAGGACCCAAAAATTTTCCAACCAAAACATTCTCCATCCTAGCAATATTATGGTCTATGATTTCATCCGGCACAGAAATAGAAAACTTTCCAGACCCCGGATCAGAAAGGATACGCACAGGGGGAAAAGATGATTTGTCATTTGGCTTAACACCAAACAGCGAAGTCCATGTTTTACCTTTTTCATTCCCATTTTCTGACATTTCCACGACAGCCTTGGAGACTGAAGTCCCATCCTTTCCACCTAGATCCACTTGGACTTTTTCGTGGACGTCCTTTTCAATAGAACCTAACTTACCTTTCTCAGAACTCGAAGAAATCTCTGCATTTTCCTGAGATTCCCTCGAACCCCCGCCCTCTACACTGTTCGAAGATTCAAATCCTGACTTTTCCTGCTCGCTCGCTCCTGTTCCCACTCCCATCGCTCGCTAGTTTCTTTCTATCAAATACAATGGTAACTATTAAGAACTTGATAACCATTAAGATAACTAAGATTAAAACTAAAATTAAAATAACTCAATGATTATTCCAAAGGACAACACTTAAAATCATCCACATAATAACTTACTAACTATTCAAGATGATAATTAGGGTTATGAACAACAATAAAGTTTGAGAACCTTTTATATGATAAAAGTATTATCAAAATGATAATAACTTTCCAAAATCATTGAATATTTTAAATTACATATAAAGAAACAATAAATCATCATCTTAATAAATATCACATAATTAACAATTATGTGTAAATAAGCATCAAACAAAATAATAACTTTTTGATGCAAATTCAATAACTAAGTGTATCGAATTATTAACCCAACAAAAAATAAAACAATTACCAGACATTAATTATCACCAATAAAACATATGTTTAGAATTAACGTGGCCTCACAAAAATAACATTTGAATAGTTCAATATATATATATATATATATATTATTATGCCTTGAAAAATGCCCAAAACACTTCCATAAAAAAATTAGATATAAAATTCTTCTATGAAATGAAATAAATTTATTTTCTCATTGTTGAAATATATATTTAACATTGTATTTTATAAGAAGAAGAATTTTCATTATTAAAATTAAACTTCGTTCTTCAAATTATAATTTAAAATTTAATATCTAATTTATTCTATATATAGTAAAATAATACTCTATCTATAATTAAATAATACTTTTATCACATATAATTTATCAATTAATATAAATTTATATACTAGCACTTGCATCCATAGGAGCTTCAAGGGAAATGTCCATAGGAAATTAAAGAAAAATTGTAAATAAATTGTAAGAATATATAATTGGTTGTATAAAAATATATTTGTATAGACTATGTTGTACATTCTTTTGTTGAATTTGTTTTTTTTAAACAATGCAATCCCTTTGAACAATTTCTATTAGTCAAAGTTACATAAGAGCATCTACTTGTCTTTTTTGAATCTTCTCTTTTAAAGTCATGGAATGTATATGAAGTTAAAAATAATGTTGATCTTAGATTGCTTTGAACAATTACTATCAAATTTGCATCAGTCATAGTAAAATAAGAGCTTCACAATATATTTTTTGAAGGTCCTCTTTTCACGCCTGGAATTTGTATGCAAGTGGAACATAATATTGTTAGATGAGAAATCCATAAATTGCAAAAATTTAATTAGATATGTAAATTTAACAAAAAAATAAATATAGAAAAGGTAACTTTTTTTGGTTTCTTTTCTCCATCATCGATTGACTATCTGTACAAAGTAAATTTTATAAATGATTAATTTTACCTGTACAAAGTAAATTAAATTTTATAAGTGATTAAATTTTAAACATGACAGAAATGCATAGGAAAGAAAACTTAAATTAAAATTACCAGGAAAAGGAAACTTTACCAAGTCGTTGTTTGATTTTTTTAAAATATTTCAGAGAAACTGCATGTGAAAAGAAAACTTTATTTGTGTCTTGAGATAAAAAAATTCTATTTAAGTTATTGTTTGAAATATTTTTTACAAGAAAACATTTGTTTGAGTCTTGTTTAACATTTTTTTTTTGAGGAATTGTTTATAAAAAGAAAACTTTATTTCAGGATTTCACGAGGAAAACTTGTGGCGTTGCTTCCCACATGGAAAACGACAGCAGACACGAGCTCAATCATTATGTTAGGTGGAGGAGCAGTTGCCAATGGAGGTCTGAAGCACCTTATATGATAAATCTTATACAGGCATTTCTCATTGCTGCATTCAATAAGAGTGTCTTATTCTTTTCTACCAATCTCACAAATACAACATTGTTTCTCCAATACAAGCCCTTGCTTATCATCATGCAATTAGGGTTTTATTTTAAATCGAAAACAATTTTGTTGTTAAATGTTAAGTAAATGGCATTGGGTCTCTGGTTTTATTTATGGCTGTTTGATTTATTTTGTTCTTTTGAGTTATTTTCTTGGTCCTTATGGCTGTGGGTTGACATTGGGTCTCTGGGTCCACATGCTTTTCATAAATAGCCTTTGAAATGTGTGAAAGGTTATCTGCATCAAGCATCATCTGCTGCCCTATTTATCTCACCTTATTACACATTTTTCCACTGCCGATAGCTAATTTGATACTGTTGGTACCTTTGTAGGTTTGCGGCTAATTTGGGTGAAGTCATAGGTAATGGGTCAAATAGGCCATTTTACACTATCATTAATATGAAGAGTTTCAATCAACTCAGAGGCCTGTGGAACGCAAGTTGATAGCTTCAATCAACTCACTATAAATGGCATCAATGCATTCAAATCTGAAGACATCAAATTACGTACAAGGAAATCAAAATATTTTTTCTTGGAGATTTTAAATGATCAGGGGTGAACCCGAGAATGCTATTTAAATCAATGTTCATTGATATGTATTTATAATTTTTTAATAATTTAATTTTATGAATAAATTAAAATAAAATAATGATATTATTGTTGACTTAAAATAAAATGATGATATTATTGTTGACAAATAAAATTGATTTATGATGCTTTAAAAATATATAAATAAAATAAACATCACAAATAAAATGTATGAAAATAAATTATTATAATTTTAAATAATAAAAAAAAGTTCTAAAAATAATAAATAAAACACATGAGATCTTTAATATTTCATAAAACAACATGTCTCATATGTATTTATAATTTTTTTAATAATTTAATTTTATGAATAACTTAAAATAATTTAATGATATTATTGTTGACAAGTAAAATTGATTTATGATACATTAAAAATTAAAATAAATAAATAAACATCACAAATAAAATGTGAGAATAAATCATTATAATCTTAAATAATAAAAATAAGCTCTTCAATAATAAAAAAAAATCAGATCTTTAATATTTCATAAAGCTCAACATATTTATTATAAACATATCATTGAAAGAAAAAACTTTCATCCTAATTAACCATCAACATATAAAAGATATAAATTTTAAAAATTACAAATCTCTTAATTTTATAGTTTTTGAAAGAAAAAACCGGTTTTACAGGACTGAAACCACAAAGTCTACAGAATAAAGAAATAGTCAAAAGAGACATCACAGTCAGAAAGGTTGATAACATCAGTAAACACCCACAGCGAACAAAAAGGTTAGTGAAGGCCACAAAACCAAAAAACTAGACAAAAAGCCAACAGTAGCTAAATTTGAGTTTTTAAAAGATCAGCAGTCTTGGCTTCCAGCTCATTCATGTCCTTAACTCCCTTTTTTAAGATCTGAACCATTTGTGTTGTGGGAGGTGCTTTCCTTTTAAGATTGGCCTCGATCCTTTTAGAGATGCCTTGGTCCTCATTCTTGCTTTCCTTGTTCTATTCCAACTCTACGACCAACTAACCCTGTTGTGTTTTATCCAGCTTTTTAGACATAGCATTGATAATAATGGCATTGTGCCTATGCCATTTTATGATTTTGTTTCACGACTGTTTTCAAATTATTTTTAATTTTAACAATTTCCTCTTCCATAGACTTGTATTCCTCTTAATTTTATAGCTACAAATCTAAAAAAGAGCAATAAATTCAAATTCTATCAAATAGATTTAAATTAAAAAATACAATATATTGAGACTGGTTATATATTCATCTTTTCCATTGAAGTTTTTTCCTTTCATTTTTCCATGAATAAAATATTTTGAAGGATAATAATTAATCTAGTAATACTTAACTATGTTGAATTTTCCTCTTCTCATGATGGATCACTAAAGTACAGAGTTTTAACCAGTTTACTATTCTTTTAACTGTGTGATAAACTTACGGCGACCTCAATATGATTTGACGAGGAGGTAAAATTGTTTTGAAGTGTTGGACAAATTTGACGCAAAAAAATGCACTGACAAATTCACTTATAAAAAAATCTATTGACTAATTAATTATATTTATTATTTTATGTATTATATTTAAATAAAATATTAATATATTTCAGAAATTGTTTTTAACAGATTATAAATTTCTTAATGCATACAGTTGTTTTGTCAACGAAACAAATAATTATTGTAAATCTCAATAAAGCTAACCTCGCCCAAACAATTGGTTACGATTAAAAAACCAATCCACCGCTCACGCTGTGTTGGACACTCTTCCTTGTAAATTGCAATCGCATTTAACCGTTAAAATGCAATTTGCCACCGCCCTTTAAAGATAACTATTTCTTCACATTCGTTTACCAAACGGTAAACACTAATCTCGAACTGTAGTCAAATGCTTCTAAAAATGAAAAATAACAACAAATTCCCAGCAAAATATATTTAAGCCAGGAGAGCTCAAATATGGTAACAATAAAACTTACGTCTCATGCTTTCTACTTTTCAATGAGACGGCAATTAAAACCCATTTTAAATCACTCTTTTTCAATACATAAATTATTGAAAATTGCGTTGTTCGCTACAGGAAGAATTGAAAGATAAACAGAAGTTCCATTCTATTACTTGGTACATAGGTACTTCTGGTTTGTGATTGTTCTTTCTTGCGTTTGTATCCAGTATTTGCACTTCGAAATCAAAAACTGAAATTTTTTGTTTTGGCTTCCGTTCTCCCATATCCTTGTAGCCTGCAAGGAGCTACTTCAATATTGAGCACAAGCAGGGAATGAGGGCTACAATATGGATGCCAACATTAGAGCAAAAGTACATATTCGAACGCATGTGGGCTACTGGAACCACAAAACCATCTCAGCTATGTGGGTTTCAGTATATTTACACATGGAAACCAATATTAAACATTTTTGGCTTTCATCCTTCCATAGCTCCCTTCCTTACAACGATATGGGAGAATGGAAGCCAAAAATGTTTAGTTTTGATTTTGAAACACAAATACTGAAGCCTACATAACTGAGATAGTTTTCTGATTCCATTATACTACATGTATTCTAATATATGTTTTTCTCTAAGGTTGGCCTCTATTTTGTAGACTTCCATTATTGAAAAAATTATTTACTGACCTGCAAACTTCCACTCGATCCATTGAGAGCTTTCAATGGAAACAACCCACATGCACTCTAATATCTGCTTTTTGCCTTCACAACAGGAAAACATTCAAGTAGCTTCCTTCGCCTTGCGCTCTCCTCTACACTCAATGGAAGAAGAATTAACCTGGGCAATAAAAAGAGAAATTAAGGTCTATAATGGTAATGCCAAAAAAGAGGGATAAAAGCTCAGAGAAAATCTAATTCATTACTTAAGATTACCAGTCCGAAACTCTCAGTAGAGAAAAACTATCCATTAGCTGAGATCAATGGTATTTTACGCCATCACAATAAAATAAGCCAATGATCATGACAGAGTAGAAGTTTTTACGCATTGACAAAGGCTAATCTATCAACTACAAATAAAAATATTGTTCTCCTCTTCTAAAAACCTAGTACAATGGAAGAGTGGTGTTTCCTGGTCTATAACAAACCTCCTCTATCAGGATGCAGAGAAAATAATTCGAAAGGTTGTCTCTTTTTCTTCTTCCTAGACATGAATTCATAAAGTTACGAGTTAATATAGATAGGTTTTATAATGCAATGATTTTCTTATCAAATAAGAAAAATTGTTAGAGAAATTCTATTACTTACCTCTACAAAAATATTTTCATCCAACTTCTTTGATTGTGCAGGCTTTTGAATCTAAGGTAAAGTAATAAAGCATTAAAACTAAACTATGAAAGCCCTAAACCAACAATGAAGCACAACCCAACATAGAAATATAAACATAAAGCAATATTACATATGCCATGGTTGTTTGACCTCCATTGTTCTCCATTTTGCTTGAATATGATGAATGCCTTCATATTTGAGCATGCAACAATAGTCTAATGGCATTGATACCAAAATATTGGAGTATTGTAGGTTTCTCCTTTGATAGCAATACTCTAGGTTTGTTGAAATGACAATGATAGGTATCTTTTATAGAGAGTCAATTTTGAATGAAGGGTTGAGATTCAAAGCCAATAAGATATGTCAATCAATGGTTAAGAATGAAAGTTGTAGTATGAAATAGGGTTAGGGTTAAATTAGGGCAAAGATAAGAATGAATGGCTGAGATTGAATTATAAATTAATTCAATTAAGGGTGGAAATTGAATAAGACATGAAGAGATAAGAATGGCATGGATAAGGAGGTTGGCACGGATAAAGATGTTGTTGGAGGATTTTAAATGATTATAAAATTGTTTAAATGAGAAGTGAAAATGAATAGTTAAATAATGAAAACGTTATTTAATTATAGAAGACATGTGGAGGTTGACTTTTTGATTAAATAATAATTTACTTCAAAAGTGGGAAAAAATGACAAATTAGTAGCCAATTAAGGCCAATGAATAATTAAATAATTGAGATCATTATTTAATTGTAGTAGGAAGGTGATAATAATTAAATTATAAAGGAGAAAATATATTAGTGACGTAATTAAATAAATAAAAGGGGAAAAAAAAATAAAAAATTATTTAATTAATAGAGAAAATATGATGCTAGATAATAATCAAATAATTAAAATTATTTAATTATTGGGGACGAAAGGGGAATGATGAAGAAAAATAGCATTCGCAGGTCTATGACAATTTTTAGTGTCTACATTTTGCCCCTCTTTAATACAATGTAGTTTATCATGTTGTATCAAATATATTTAGTCAAAAATATACCCCATTATGTCATAGTGAAGGTAGGATAGACCTATGCCCTCTTAGAAAATTTTGCCAATTTTTGAAAAATTTGAAAAATTATTCAGATAAACAAGTCTAATAGGCATGAATACAAGGATTGATGAAAAGAATGTTAGCAAGAGGAAAACATTAGCATGGAGCTAGTGGAGACAAAGAAAGATTGATATTTTTCTTTATAGATGCTAGGCATTGCATTAATCATCATTGGGTAATAAAATATGACAATGGACAATAAACACCATGGTATGGCATAGACCAAGGTGTACAAAGTTATCCACTTGCAGAAATAGACAGTCGAAGACAAGGAATATCCTAACTCATACAAGGAGAAAAGTTCCCCCAATCTTTTTGCCAAGACAATCCACAAACAACAATAAAAAAAAAGATGAGTCATGAGACATCATTGTTCCTTTAAATCATTTGTGGGACATCCTCGAGGTGGCTAGTAACATGACCCAAAAGACAATAAAAAAGATAAGACAAATTAGACCAACAAATTCACAGTCATTCAGATTATTTTCCAATAAGTGTGATGGAACCCCTTAAAAAAAATTCATGTTCCATCTTAAAATTCTACAGAGTTTGGGTTAAAGTTTGTATATGAGGGCTTAGGTTTTTTTTCTATTGCCATTGTTCAAGGGTTTTATGTTATCTTGGACCCATCTTAAAAAACCCTTGAGTTTACATCCTTGCCAAAGTCTTAATTTTGTGTTGACTCCATATTGTCGATTCCTAATCTTTTAAGTAACATCTTATGCCATCAAAATCCATGAAATGACTAGCCCTTTGGTATAATTGTATCGGTAGTTATATGTTGGGTCATTATTTTAATTTTCTGAAATCAAGCTAAATATTCCTTGTTGAAATCATTTGAGCCTTAAGTCATTTAATCTCATGGGTTGTATTCCCATCGACCTAGTTAGGTCCCTCTTCTAAGACTAACAATTTTGGCATGTGCAGATATGAAAATCCCTAATGGCCATTCAATCGTCGAGAGAAAATCACTGTCGTTCCCAATGTTTGTTTTCTATTTCATTGCCTACTATTTTATTCTCATGGGCTAGTGAGTGTAAGCCATGTGTCATGTGCATTGATGGGCCCAGTATCTTTGTTAAAGATTGCAGGCGATATTAAAAGGAAATCAATGGTGGTCGTTGAATGATGTGGTTGCATCTTGATCGCTCCCCATATGCTCACTTTGTTTCATTATTCATTAAAATATTCAAGCTGGCTAGCGGATGGCTGTTGAGTGTCAAGTGCAATTGTGGGCCCAGTGTTTCCAAGCGGTCAACAAGTGAAGCTTTGAAGAGAATCAACGGTTGATAGCAGGTAACATGGGTCAATCCTAACTGCTCCTCGCTATCCCATGCAGTTCCCACCTTGATTGTCTAGTTCTCAATGGGGTAGTGGGAAATTTCCATGTGGAATAACCCAGAGGTCATGGAAGCATTGGAGAAACTGAAAATATTAATCAAATATTCCAACACAGGGCATGGAGAATAAAGTGTGCGCTACTAAAAGAAGATATAATGCACGTGTTTGAGATCTTTTAATCCGGGTCATTGATTATGTCAGATGAATAAGGTTGGGGGCAATTGGTCTTGGATTAAGATGTGAGTAAGTAGAGGCTGTGAGATTTAATCTCAGCCCTTCCCCAACTCCCTACTGATGAGAGTTGCACATGGGTTAAGACTCACGAGGGTGAGGGGAAGAAGAAAAATGGATTCTGGATAAAACAACAAAGGAATGGTGGAGCCCACAAATCACTAGTAAGTGGTTCCATGTGGCTTTTTGTCATTTGATAAGTATTACGGGTGCATACAGTCAGGTTTCTCCAAATCAAGCTAACTAAATCTAGATCATCCATCAATTAGCACACCTATAGGATTAATGACTCACATTTAAAACTTAGTTTGAAGGAAAGTGATATGTTCTAGCTCGCGCAAGTGAGTCTTACTAATGTAAAGGACTTCAAGCTACTGAAGGAGTTTGCATAGCTATTAAATCCTATCTTGAAAGCATAATTCAGCATTGTGAAGGATATTCTGCACACTTGGACAACTCGTGTTGTGGTCTTTAGCATTGTCTAATGATGAGGCTAGGGTTAAAACTTGCGAAATAACCAGTAAGTAAATTATTGCCTTCCCATAAGAATTATTGATAAATTATGGTTTCCCAAACCTTTGAATCAATTAGGTTTTTCTTGGTTATGCATTTTAAGGTTTGACATTCATAAAAGAGAATTGGTTGGTCCTACATTGTTGTAGTCCATGTCAAACCCTTATCTAAGTTGTAATTCTTGTTCCAAGAAACTACTAACCCTACTTTGTAATACCTTATGTATCATGGCTCCCAAAGCACAATCAAAAGCATCCTCATCTAAAGGGGAAGCTTCTGCTCCCAAAAGAATTTTTAGTAAAGACCTTACTGACTAGTTGCCACCCTCGACCAGTGAAAAACCTAAGGGTCAACTGCTTCTCTGAGGTATGCAAGTAGTTGAGGGTTTTATTGAAAAGAATAGTTCTAGTAAGGATACCAAATTACCTTATACTAGGTGGGAATTGTTCTTTGGTTGGTTCAAAAATAGAAACATGGGTATTCCAATGGGTAAACCCTAGAATTGAGACCTAGGGAAGTTGATTGTACCCAATGTTTAGATGGATGTTGACTTGCTTAAAGTAGTGGCCACTAATTATGATCCAGTTACAAGGACTATAAGAACATATGATGGGAAGGAAATGGTTAAAATTACCAGCCTGGATGAATTTTCTCATGTCTTCAAGCTCACAAGGTGAAGTGATGAAATGCCTAAAATCAATGAAAACACTCTTAAGGAGGAATATGATAAGACTAAAATTGCACTCAAAGTCCATGTCCTACCAAGATATCTTGTAGAAATTGGGGTCCAAAGGATTATAATAGGGCAATATGATAAGGAGCCTTTCCCTGTTAGTTATTTTGTTTCCTACTTCCAAGAAACCTTTTACTCCATTTTCCAAATAATTGGTTATGATCATGTCACACGAATTCCTATGGAATGGATGTATATGGCAGCCCATATTCAACACCCCCAATATTTCACAGTATATGACTATGCATGTTTTCTTGTAGAAATAATTCATGAGGGTTTGATAAGGTTGAAGAAAGGTCCAGATGGAGTGAGGTTTAGCTGGTACTGGCTACTAATGCACATGTTTTTTTCAAAGGTGCATCTTACATTAGGTAGAGTATGACTTTGGATAGGAAGGAGGATAACTTGTATTTTCCTGTGTAGCGTTGGACTACTATCTTGGACAAGGATGACAAGGCATATGAATATGTGACATTTCAAACCTTGTTTGCTTTAGAATTGAAGAGATCCTTGGTTGTGAATATACCTGGAATTCCCATAACCCTATATGACTTCTTGAGACCCAAGAAAAGAAGGCCTGAGTTGGGAGTTCATCACAATTGGGGAGATGTTATCCCATATCCCAATTACACTATATTAAGAGTGTATGGTTCCACTATTTCACCTCACTTGTTACCAAGATTTTTGCTAGATAGAATTGGTTTCCTTGAGGTAATAAGGCAATTGGGAAGTGTGGAAAACAAACATTTGTTGAATCAAGGAAAAGGAACATTCTTTCCTTCATACACATGACTCTCTAATTTTGTAATGATAAAGGGAGGTTGGAATAAGATACTTGGTATACTTAAGGCCTACCACATGCAAAGGTTAGTAGAGAGGATCAGGTATGATCCTAAATGTTTCATGGTCTGGTTGAAACAAAGGAACAAGAGTTAAAAATTTGTGCACATTTTCTAATTCCTAGAAGATGTGATAAGAAAAGTATTTGACATTTTGGAACAAGAAAAAAGAAAAGAAAGATGGTTTTTTTTCAATAAGATGCAGAGAAATATATAGAAGGGGAAACTTGACTTCAATATTCTCCCATAGATTGAAAATGTAATGCAAAAGGTGGAACATGTATCCCAAAATTTTGAGACAATAGTGGGCCACCTTGAAACTAAAGGGTTGATAAGTAAGGATAAGGGGAAAGCCCCCATTGAAGAAGAATAGGGTTGGGGAGAAGTCCTTGTTATGGAAGAGTAATCCACATCTTAAGAGCTTGAAGAACCAAAAAAAAAGTTCTTTGTAAGGAGAAAGAGTAAGGAAAAGAAAAATGATGTAGTTCCGGCAGTCCCTCCCAAAAAGAGGAGCAAATGCCTCCTTCTCCTATGCCATAAGTACCACCACCATCTCCTCCAATTCCAATAGAGCCCAAAATTGTGGATATTGATGCTCCACCATTGAGAGCATCACCACCAAAAGAGCCACCATTGAAGAAATAAAAGGTTCAAGTAACTAGTTTGGTGGAATATGTTGATGAAGAATTTGGCAATGACATTTGAGTATCAAAGTAGGAAATGCATGAAGGAATGCCCACTACACCAACAATGAGGGTGAAATGGATATTAAGAATGAGGTTGAGTGAAGTTGACCTAACTGGGCTTAATGGTAAAGATGATATTTGGGTGGAAGCATGCAAAAAAAATTTGGATGATTATTCATTTGTAAAGTCTCAAGCTTTTATGGAGTTGGCATACAGGGCTAAGAGAGATAAATATGTCAACAACTTGGCCATAGAAAGAAGTCCTCTTCTAGAATCATCTGATTCCATGATCCTGGAAAAGGTTTTGAATGAAATGAGAGCTAAGTTCCAAAATATTAATACAAAGGAGTGTAGAGAGTTCATGAGAAATAGTGGTAATTTATTTCTTCTAGAATGGGATTTAGCTTTTTCCATAGCCTTTGATACAATAAAGAGATACATGATAGACTTCTCTACAATTCAAAAGAAGGGGTTGTAATTGCATTACAAGGGTCTACCTTTAGTGAACAATGGGATGCATTAGTTAGTTGGTATTTAGCCTCAAGTACAAGGAAGCCTGGCATTGCTGAGCTTGCACCTAACTACAATGGAGGCCTAATAAAAAAGAGGTTGTCAAAATTATCAGCTCTAGAGGTATCAAATATGTCAATACATGTTTCACAATTCACAAGGGCCATTGTAGAATTGGTAACTACCAAAAAGAAGAAGCTCAGGACATACCACAATAATTTGCTAGTTGACTGTGGAAAGCTTCAACAACAAAATATGCAGTTACAAACAAAAGTAGCATTGATTGAGGAAAAGTTATGAATTTTGTAACCAAGAAAGCATAAGCAAACTGATGTTAATTCCCCTACCACTTCACAAGAAGCTGCACCCACTAAATTTACCCCTGAAGTAAGTTCCTCATGGGAAATTGTGCCATACAACATGGGAGATGTGTCTATTTGAATAATAGAGCCTAGTATATCAAAAATACCATAGGCTGAGGAAGATATCAGTAGGGAGGAGTTTCTCAAGAAGCTAAATGAGTATAAAAAAAGTGTGACAATCATGACAGGGAGATTTTTAATAGAAATATAGAGATTGTCAGTACAGTCTTGAAGCATCTGAACAAAAGGGTGAATAACAAATTGAATAGCATTCATTATAGCTATTCATCCATTGTGGTTGCTATAAATAATTTTAACAATGATGAGGAAAGAGCTATTCCACTTATGGAAACATGGATCCCTAAGATGAAGGAACTAATATTGATGTCAATTGGAGCTAAGCAAGATGCTAAGCCCCTGAAAATTTTAAGCTCACTCATACTCTTTTGGGTAAAATTCAAGAGTATAGAGGAAAAATTGAACCTTTGGAAATTAAAATAAGGGAATTAGTAAATTCCTTTCATAAATCACATCATGGTCTCCTCCTATCCATTCTAAGGGATGATGGTAGCATAGAAACCCTATAGGAGTGGAGAGAAGAAACTAGTAAAACCATTGAAAAGAAAGCAGATTCAATCTATAAAAAAGGTTATATGGGTACATTGAAAAGAAGTATGGATATGTTGGCTCATGCAGAGATTTTCTTGTCATAATTTGATAGGGAAGCCAATCAAATTGTTACCAAGTACTCGCCTTATAGAGAAAAGGTTGATGATGTCATGAATTTCAACTGGTCTACTGAAGAGGAATTCTTTGCATGGAGAGATGAGTACATGGAGGGGGTGGTGATTTGGAAATTTTGATTTTGAAGTCTACAATCATGATGAATAACGGATGGGTGAAAATGCACTACATAGCCTAGATTTATTATAGATTAGGCTTTTTTCTAAAATATAGAAAATATAATGCATTTTCTTCAAGTTGAATTGGTGATAGTTCTACAAATGTGGACATATTCTTTGTCCTTTCCTTTTCATTTCTTTCATGCTTTCTTTCACTTTCACTTTGTGTGGATGGGCACAATTTTTGAGGAAACTATTTGAAGATGCCTTTTGAAAGGTGGGACTAGATCTCCAACAATGAATGAAGACTAGTCTTATTTCACACATGTTTCCCACCACTTAGGGGGTATGTGTAGGAACATGATGGGCCAAAAAATGGCAATATGATGGGTATGTGTAGGGTATGTGGCTGACGACTTTTTTTTTACCCAAAATTGATAAAACGAAAAGGGTTTTTAAACGAGATTCTCATATTTCCACCAATATAAATTATGCTTTACTTTGAATTTAATGAATTATTATTATTCATTTTCTATTTGAATGACGACCAAATTCCTAATTGATAGGCTGATTGAAAAACATCAATAGCTTTCAAATGGTATCACATTTTTTGAATCCAAAACATGTGTCACATTCTATGTTTCACATACTATAGGATTAAAAAAAAGGAATTTCATGAAGTTTTGATTGACCAAGTTAAGGTGGTCATACATACGAGTTTTTTATAGTTTTTAAAAGTTGTAATAAAAAATAATATTTAATTATTTACTTGGAAAAAAATTACAAAAAAATATGCATCACATCGGGACATGAGTCCTCTACTTATATCTAATATTTTATAAAAAAATAATTATCATTTTATTGTGGTTGGGTTGGTTAGAAAAACACCTACTTCTTATTTTTTCCCTGAAATTTAAGTACTATTGCATTTAAATTTCAAAATTTCACCAAATAGATTTAAAAAAAAAAAAACTAGTAGTTTAGAAACTACATTCAATTTGCTACTGTAGACACGCAAAATATGCATATAGGTCAATCCAATGGATTAATCAAATAATAAAATTTCATCTCTCATAAATCATTCAACCTTTATCTTGCATCATCCATTTAATAAACCAGGACTTTATTTAATTAAGTCTCAAAATTCATATTCCATCCTTTTCTGATTTAAATAAATCAAATATTTAAGTCCTAAAAGTCAAAATCATCCTAATCATCATTAAGCTAACCTAATTAGCCTAACCTAACTACCAATCACATCATCTAGATAATACCACTTGCACAAATAAATCAATTTATTGATTTATTAAAATCCTTATTTTCCATCAACATAGCATCCATGAGGAATATTCCATCAGGTTTGAATTCAAAAGGCAAGTTGAAATGTACATCCAATAGGGCATTTAAGAGGTCTTGCATGTCTCTTACATGTCCCTTGCACAAGTCAAACTCAGCATTAACTCTCATTTCAATTTTGAAATTTCCCCCTCTTGGGCACATTTCCCAAATCTTGCACATGCATCAACCACTCACATGATCATAAGTGGCCTCTCCCCATTGGCTTATCTTTAGTCCCACATCCTCCATGTTTGGCACTCTTAGCATTTGAGAATCTACAAATAGAGGCTTCATCCTTGATCAAATCCTCCACAACTCCACAATCTTGATGCAAGGTCATTCTCTTAAACTGAGAACTAATTTTGTCCATTTATCATCTTAGCATTCCATATCATTTTCATCATCAAGCTTAAGCAAGGGTTGGGAAAGGGCTATTTTCTACAATAGCACCAATCCAATATGAGATAGATATGTTTCATGTTTCTTTATAGATGTTTCAGTTACTTGTGATTGTATTGCATTTTAAAAAGCATGTTGCATTATCTCATATGGATGTTTAAGATTTAGTTTGGTTTTAAAATGCTAACCATTTGTAGATTTTGACATCCACAAAATGGCACTAGAAGGAGGGTCGGATATTGACTGCATGGCGAGGGTCTGATTTGGCATAGGGGTCTACTCAACGTAATGCTATGATTGTAAGGTGTTTCAAAGGCTTCTCTGGCTTATGCATAAGCACTAGACCAGGTCTGAGATATATCCATCTCTTCATTGTTTATTATTGTTGTATTCAAACTAAGAGTAAATGATAAAATAACCTTGTTGTAGTAGTTTTCTGAGCATTACTATTTGTACATCTGCCCTTTTACATTACTTGGTTTAGTTTTGTATAAGGTTGTAGTTTTTTCAAAAGATTATCCCCGTAGTTCAGTCATACTGTTATCTAATATTTACCAGTTCGTAGTTAAAATAACATTTGTATGGAAATATGAAATCGGTATCTACTCTGGTGAGCATATACTTGGCTATAGCTTTCTCTATTTGCTTATACTGTTGTAACACAACCAATTGAGACTGTATGTACTTGTTATTTTCTTTCAAACCTTCTGTAGCTATTTCGTGACCTCTATCATCGCCATAGATAGAGACATAAACCGTTGCAACCTGCAATTCCTTTAAAATCTCAACATCACTTATAGTGTCCAGTGAAGTCAAGTACGCATCTATACTAGGAGCACATAAATCTATGATTTATTCATTGTATAGCTCCAGGAAAAAAAATTTGATTGAGAGAGGCGTATGTTTTGGCAGATTTCTTATTAATGTTCCTGTCTTTTCTCATCGATATTTTTGTTCTCTTTATTTAATTTCATTGTCTCCATTGAGTGACTGGCCATGTAGGGAGTAGCCTGCATTTGAGGTAGTATCTCATCCATTTTAGTGTACACCCATACCAAGTTTACTTATCTCTGAAGGTTCATATCCTCCCCGTGCTGCGTCTATATATCTTCTAGAAATGAGCCAAATGAAGGGTTGTCCAGGCTGCTAGTTGCAGCAGCATTAAAGCCCAAGACCTCTGCCTAGAAAGTGATTGTATACAATCCAGATGCTAGGCATGCTTTTGTCATAGAACACGTCCAAGCAGTCAGCTTAAGACATGCGTAGTCTTGAGCTTGTGAAGCACATCCTTGAACAATGCCATGTCCAAGCCCATTCTCTTGTTTCCACTATGAACATCAGCCGCACTATCTTTGCTCTCCCACTATGAATTAAGGTGTATAAATTTCTTTCGGTGTATCTTGCAAACATTGTATTCCATGAAGATCACATTTCAGAGAGGCATCCTGTCAAATAGTCCACATACCTTGGTTCATTTATTTGAGGCCTTCTGTCAAAAAGTTCATGTGACTTGTCTATGCTTCCACATGCTATAGACATATCTACTAGGGCAGTGAGAATGCTGGAATGGCTGGGGAGTTTGGCTGTACACCCAATAGTTGGATTTGCGTTAAAATTTCTTACACCCTTTTAATAAATATATTTTGTGTAGGTCCCACAATTATTGCATTCCATGAAATGATATTCAAAATGCGTTGAATTATCATATGTTACTATTCTTGTGTCAGCTAGTAATGTGTAGACCAGAATACATAAAGACCGTATAGAGTCTAGGGAATACCAAATGACATGATGTATAGACATTCATCTTCTATTAGCATGTGTTTTTTGGCTTCTAGGTTCATTAAAACAATGTACTAAGTCGTTCTCATATAAAGTTTATTTTCACTCTATTGCTTTACTAAGTCTTTGATAAGAGCCTTATTTTCAGTCTCCCCGTCCATCTGAAGTTAATAATCCCATTACCAGTCTACAACGAGCTCAACCTGCCACCTATATTTTAGTTTGATAGTACTTTTTTACCTTATAAATTTGCAGATCTAGGGCGCAAGTGTGATCACACGGTACCTAGTAATTGGTTGTACTTTGCAAGACCAGAATCTTTCATCAAAATTTTGACTTCTACTACACCATCCTAAAATTCTAAGACCAGAATAATCCATTTTTGCGAACTCTAGGCTTAGCATGTGCTTTACGGGTAGTGGACTGACTACATTTATGGTCATTTGGTTTATATTTTTTTAATCTGTTACCTTCTCTTTACAGGCAAAGTTGTGGATATTTGAGCAAAGTATTTCAAGTTCCTTTTGTGAATATCATGTATCATTGATTTCCATTCATTAAAGGTTTACCTACTATCTTTAATTGGTATGCAAAGATGGAAACATGGTAAGGGCTACATACTGATTTTATATCATGAACATTTGAGGTACCTAGAGGGTTAACTTTAAATGCTATTGACAGATTTTGAAATTGTTGTTAGAAATTTAAAATCATTATCAAACATCGAAATCAAGCATTGGAATCAAGCAGAAACAAAGGCAAGATTGGAGTTAAAGATTTAAACATCAAAACTTGAAACCAAAAAGTTTTTTTAAATGCTTTGAGCTTCCATCACATGCCTTAATTTTCTATTTCATGGTAACTCATCTTTAGTTTTGGGATTTAAAATGAATGTTCCAAAATACTTGGAGAGTTTGTCGTATGATTTAATTTTCTATTTTAGGCTAACTCATATTTCGTTTGGTGCTTTAAAACAAATCAAATCATTGCTTTGAAGGATAAAATGAATGTGTTTCTTTATTGTTTTTTAATTATTTACACAAAGTAATATCATCAAAAGACATGTGCTTCTCTCACACCTCACGACAATCTTGAGAATCAAAAGGCTTTTGGTGACATTAAGTTGCATAAATAATTTCCCATACACACTTCGATTTGGGTTTAAAATTGAACAAAACACTTTGCGAGTGTGAGTTAGGTATATATCATGTGTGTTCTCCCTATGTTTCTAAATGAACGTCAATCGAACTATAGATGTGCTTGCTCGCTATTGTTTACCTTTAGAGGGGCCTGCGTAAGAGACACATTCGAAAGGAGAACTCGAAGGCGACTCCAACCGGTTTTTCATTCAGGCTGATATATAAATGGATAAGACTAAACTGTCAAGTCCTCATGGTATGTAGGCCTTAGCCATACAGTGTCTTTCAGAATAGGGTACTATCGTAAAACATATAAGAGCCCCTAGTAGGATTGATTAAAGCCTTTAATGGCTTGCTGGACACTCGCAAGGTGCCATGTCCCTAATGTTGTGTCATTAAGAACCTTGTTCATAGTTGCCAACCAGTCCATCCAACGAGTTTATCAAAGTGGTGCATTGGAACTTAGATTCCAAGAAGTTACTTGCCATGTCCGATCTTGGTTGAAATATAGAGGTTAAGACTTCATTCTTAACATGCCTTTATATTTTGTCCTTTGTTGCATGTAAAATCATCTCTTCTATTACGAAGGGCATGAGGCAAGCCCACCAAGAAAAACATAACAATTGAGCTAGGATGCTATATTGCTTGTGAGTCATTTTGAAAACATAGTGCTTTTTGATCAAAAACATCGAAACCAACATTCAACGAATCACCAAAATTGCAAACCCTTTAGGAGAGGAAAATATCCTTGAACAAATTCACATGTTATTGCTTTCCCTTGGGATTCGTATCCTTAGAGGCTTCTAAGAATTTGGATTGCATCTCAATTTTATCCTACTAAGGTCAACTTTAGGTAACTTTTGCCTCAAATTTCCTTGGTTTCTGCATAACACAATTTGTGGGATAAGGGGAAAGTTGAGACATTAGACATATAGATTCAAAATCTAATCAAGAGTGTATTTGTGGTAAAATGAATCCATTAAGCAAAGATTAAATCAACTGGACCCCACATATGTGCTTGGCATCTTTTGGTCATATGGTTTTCATGCAAACATTGATCTTTTGATTTTGAATTACTTTTAGAGAAAGGCATGTTCTTCACTACCTTGGTCTAGTAAACAAATCCTTCCTAGGTTCATTTAGGATCAAATCAAACATTTCACCCATCCCAAAAACTTATCAAAATCCATCCCACCAAACAACTTTAGAGCTTTGAAAGCATCATTCTAGACTTGGGTAAATCATCAAAACAAAAATCACCTTGTTTAGTTAGGAATATGGGAATGCATCCTTTCTCATACATCTAATTAAATCAGCAATCCTTTGAACAAGTTCATCCTAAGATAACATCTTACATCTTAGGGTTTACAAGTTCATTATCTAATAAAACCAATCATAATCAAACCCTAAGTCTACCATTAATCCAAAGTTCCTAAAAAATTCATCACTCATATCATTTACCCCTTTCATCCTTCATCTCGTCATTAGTCCTAAGAACCTTAGAGGTCACTTTTGCAACAAGATCAAAACACAAGGAGAACATGGAATACAAACTTGATCCATACATCATGAGTAATCTACATTAATTGAACTTTCAAAGCCTTACAACGCTGATTGATTATCAACATTCACATCTATACAATCCATACATGGGATTATTACCTTCTACAAATGTCAATGGCACAAAAAGTGTGAGTATGACCAAATCAAATATTGGAACACATTTCCCAATGGTAGATCTAAATCCAAACCTACAAGTCTGTCAACCAAACAATCAATGCATGAGCCTTCAAACGAACATCATCCCATCAAATCCCTATATGCCAAATGCCAATGTAACAACTACAACTTTACCAAACATGAACATTTTGAACCAAAACTTGGCAAACTTTGGGATAAATATTTTTTCAAATCATACAAATATTGTTCAAAATCCAAACAAGATGTTAAAAACTCCAAGAAAAGGTGAAACTAGGAAAAATCAAAGTTACCTAAATCAAGGCAATGTGATCCCCAACAACAACAATGTTCAATTTCAACCTATCATGCCAAATCTAAACATCATCCCAAATTAGAACATTATCCAAGATCGGTTTTTCCATGATCCCATTCAAACACCACAAGGGCACATTCCAAATCTTCTTCAAAAAAATCCAAATCAAGGGAGTCAAATTCAAAATCAAGATCAAATTCCGCTAGAGCAACTTGCTTCACACGCAAAATTAATTGAATTATTGAGCCAATAGATATCTTCTCTGCAAAATCAATACATTCCTCCATTGGTTGAACCATGCCATCAAAGCATTGAGTTATGTCCACAACTGCATCAAGAACAACATCTCCAATGGCAAGAAGCCAGATATCAAGATCAACAACATCAACAACAAACCCAATCACCACATCTCCAAAATCAATCACCACAAGGTCAATTTAAAGTGCAAATATCACAAGGAAACAAGCAAAAATACACACCACTTGGGAGACCAATTGAATCAATCCTGCAACAATTGGTACAAGAAAATCTCATCAAAATCCCTATTTATGTGAACTATCAAGAACTAGCCATAAAACCACCAAGGTACAATGAGAAGCACCTTTGTGATTATCATAGAATAAAGGGACACAAAACATTAGATTGTGTTTGACTCAAAAAACTCATCCAAGACCTGATTGATCAGAAGATAATCACTATTGGGGACAATGATAGCATTGGCAATCTCTCCACCACAACTATTGAGAACAAGGAGCAAGATCAACCCATCGCTAGCACCTTGAAGTTGTGTCTACTTCATCCGAAGATCAAATCAACATACATCAAAAGTCATTTTTTGATCAAAGTACACCAATAATACCCAACAATGATCCAATTCAAGAAAAGTCAACATCATTTGACCCTATGGTTGAAGACATTGGAAATCCCTCCACCACAATTGTTGAAAACAATGATCAAGATCTATCCATCAATAAAGATGTTTTCGCCTCATCCAATGACACATCGACCAATGATCATGTCGAAAATGTCTCTACATCGCCTAATGAGTTAGAGGGCATATCTCAAGAATTTATCCTAAAGTGTGATCAATGTCTTTCACCAAAGTCTAGCAATGGTCCTTTCCAAGACATATTGACATCCTTCGACCTCATGATTGTCGATATTGAAGGAATCTTCAACTCGACACCTGATCCAAGTCCACTTGAATATCAAGAAGATATTAAGCCACTTCCTATGCCTAATGAAGATATCCAAGAACCATTTGTAAGAAATTCATCCTTTGAAACTAACCCATGTCAGGAACTTGATCCAAAGCATGTTGAAAGCGATTCCAAAATCATTCAAGATCAAGAATTTGTATCTCCAAGATACTACAATGATGTAATGGACACTCTCCTATCTATGCAAGATGCACATACTCCTCCATCTACCAATGAGATGCTTTCTATGGATGGACACATAGATGATCTTCATTCAGAAAAGGATCCCTTTATTCCTAACATTATTACACAAAAAGAGTAGGTTATTGATTCCTACAATCAAACAGGGTTGTCAACAATAGTATCAAATATATCGCAAATTCAGACTAAGGACATCATGAATAAAGATATTGAACATTATCCACTCAAGGAAGCAATTCAGATAGACCAGTATAATCTAGAGTTAGCAGAGCGGCAAATTGAAACATCATCTACAATGGTCATTTATCAGAGAATGCATTCTGAACAAGAGCTCTCAGAATGGGCAGAATCAAAGCATTAAGAAGCATATCAAACAAATCAAATACACATGGATACCAAAGAATACAAGGAAAGATTATCCCTATCAAACTCCATCAGTCAAATAAATTATGGGGCATAATCAAAAAGGGAAATGTATCCATCAAAGATGTCTACAAAAGAAAAAGAAGGATTTCCAAGCGACGTATAAAGTGTATCAAGCAGTTGGTCCTAATTCCACACACACTTTCATATCCACCCATCATTGCTCATCTTCCCAAGTTTGGAGAGTCAAAGGTTCCAAACTGTCAACCAATCCATCTCCTATCCCTAAACACACTCCATCCACGCCTCCATGCATGATATCCAATTCTCACATTGACCATGTATTGGCAATGACCCTTCATCATAAGGATTCAGAAGGCACTCTAGCAAGATGTGCGCACAAAGATAGAGTTAACCTCGATATCAATAAAGTAGATCAAGAATCCCAAAAGTTGCATTCAAGTGCGCGTATCTTAGCAAAGCAACTTATTCAAGTAGGATATCGATGGCACATTATGACAGGGGCATCTACATCAGCAACACCTTGCGATTTAGCATGAGTTTAAAATCTTCTAGAAAAATAAAAAAAATAAAAAAAAATGAAAATCCAAAAAAATCAGAAAATAGTTTGAAAATAGTAAAGATAAAAAATCATCCTCTAGTGAAAACCGCATGGGCGGCGCTTTGGGCAAGACATTGACGAAAACCTGGCAAACATGCGTCATGTGTGGAATCGAGCATCTGCGTGTGCCAGTTCAAATGAAAGCATCTCATACCATTCGTAATAAATCCATCATTCCATCCATCTCAGCTATAATAAATCTATTCATCCATGAACCATTTATCCAATCCATTTTATCCATCTGCATCCATAGTCCGAGTTATCTTGATCTTGATGAAAGTTTAGGGCAAAATTTATGCTTGCTTAAGGTAAAACATCTTGACATGGGTCATTTTCATTGATCCTATCCTATCCAACGTTATCTAAGCCATGAAGCATTATAGCAAGATAATCCATAGCCATCCATCCATACACTTATCTGAGCATCCATCCATCACACTCCATATATTGCTAGACATTGGGGGTAGATATGTACATCTTGCTTCGAGAATAAATCTTGATCTATATCCTCCAACTTATGTGGTGATTTGAACATTGGAAAATGTGAAACCAAATTGGTCAAACCACTTGTGAGCAAAAATCCAAATCACTAGCCCATGGCACATTTTGACAAGCAAACATTCCTTATCAATATTTATCTTTCATCGAACATCAATCCAAACAATCAATATCAGTCGCATCTAATTTTCACATCAATGTCACATCAAATCATTCAAAAAAAAATTGTTCCAAACCAAGCTTCAACAATCCTAATCAATTGAATCCAATCAATCCATAATCTTGGGATATCCTTCCTGATCATTGTGTTGCTTAACATTATCCTTGCATTGTTGTGCATCCTCAACAATGTTATCATCATCATCAATCCATCAATTTGATCAATCAACCTTAGCTTGGTCTTCAACAAAATCCCAAACAAAGAACTGATATCGTAAGACATATCCATATCAAAATCATGCGAAAATCCAAAAACATCAAAAAATCTAAAAATCCAAAAACACTCAAAAAGTCAGAAAAACATCAAAAAAATATGAAAACCTGAACTACGTCATCTCTGAGCTTAAACGTAGGCAAGGCTAATCTTTGATCAGCCCCTCGAGACATCAAAATCCAAAAACATTCAAAAACACATCAAAATCCAAAAACATTTGAAAACACATCAAAATCCAAAAACATTCAAAAACATCAAAATCCATAAACATTAAAAAAAAACACAAAATCCAAAACATTCAAAAAAGTCAAAAATCAAAACATTTGTAAAATCCAAAAACACCAAAAACAGCCTCAAAACATTTCAAAACATCAAAAACATCCAAATATTTGAAAAATCCATTTGTCCCCATCTTGCTTTCACCTACAATAATCAATCATCCATAATAAACTAATCGTCACCTTCATCCTTTGGCAACACAAAGAGAAAAAATCATAGCAGTTAGCAAAAGTAAGCTTCAATCGTAAAATCAAAATCAAAACAACAGACCTCTAAAACAAAATCAAACTCTTGATCAGTCGCAAACATGTCAATCAACTTTATATCAACAGCCTATCAATCAACTTATCAAACCAACATCATCCTATACAATGCATGTCCTAGGATATATCGTTCCGACAATGGGCATCATTTTGGATATCACCATGGATTCTTATCCTATCAAAACACATCTCTTTGGCTGAAGGTATGAAGAACACTAGCTTGTTTGCATACTTGATCTTTTCTTTTGATTTATCTTATTACGCTCATTCCAAGGACCTCTTGATGATATCCAAACGAAGGATTTAGAGAGATAGGAATGGCACAACAATCATTATCCTTTTTGTTTGTTGTGCTTGTTGGACGTTCTTGTAAAATAACTTGGCGAATACTTGCTTTGTTAGGTATGTCCTAGCAAGGTTTATGTATGTCAAGTGTGAACAAGAATACTCCTATATGTTTGTTGAGTCAAATTCCATCACAGTAGGTCCAACGCCATCCTGGTTCTTTATACCTTGATGCATCGTATCTACATGTGTAATCAAACATAAGGTAAGTAGCCCTTTTAAAATCCCAATCCTTGATAAGCAAATCATCATCATTTATCATAATCATCATCATCTATCATCATCATCATCATCTCTAATAAAGTCTCGTCAGATCATGTACTTGTGGGATCCTCTTGTCATCATCTCATTTATGCACTAACATCAAAATCACCAATGCATCCATCATGCATCCATCCTGCATCTACAAACCGTCAGCATACCACATATCATTCATATCATACATAAGAGGAAACATCGATCATTTCACATGCATTGCATTTGCATCATCTTCATAATATAGATCTGTTAGTCTAAGCATCTCATAAAATCATACATTTGCATAAAACATCTATTGCATAATCATATAGGCATTATCGCATCATCATCTCAATCATCCATACCATCCATCTTGAACCTCTTCATCACGAGATTGACCCTCAAATCGAATATTTTCGCTCGATCTCTCGAGGGGGAAATGTACCAGTGTACTTCTTTCTACTGGGGCATCCAAAAAAAATAGAAAATTTTTAAATTTTGATCGTAGCAAGTTTATTCTTTGAACCAACGCAACAAGTACATTGCTTCAAAGAGGGGAAAAATGTAGACACGCAAAATATGCATATAGGTCAATCCAATGGTTTAATCAAATAATAACATTTCATCTCTCATAAATCATTCAACCTTTATCTTGCATCATCCATTTAATAAACCAGGATTTTATTTACTTAAGTCTCAAAATTCATATTCCATCCTTTTCTGATTTAAATAAATCAAATATTTAAGTCCTAAAAGTCAAAATCATCCTAATCATCATTAAGCTAACCTAATTAGCCATCACATCCTCTAGATAATCCCACTTGCACAAATAAATCAATTTATTGATTTATTAAAATCCTTATTTTCCATCAACATGGCATCCATGAGGAATATTCCATCAGGTTTGAATTCAAAAGGAAAGTTGAAATGTACATCCAACAGGGCATTTAATAGGTCTTACATGTCCCTTGCACAAGTCAAACTCAACATTAACTCTCATTTCAATTTTGGAATTTCCCCCTCTTAGGCACATTTCCCAAATCTTGCACATGCATCAACCACTCACATGATCATAAGTGGCCTCTCCCCATTGGCTTATCTCTAGTCCCACATCCTCCATGTTTGGCTCTCTTAGCATTTGAGAATCTACAAATAGAGGCTTCATCCTTGATCAAATCCTCCACAACTCTACAATCTTGATGCAAGGTCATTCTCTTAAACTGAGAACTGATTTTGTCCATTTATCATCTTAGCATTCCATATCATTTTCATCATCAAGCTTAAGCAATGGTTGGGAAAGGGCTATTTTCTACAATAGCACCAATCCAATATGAGATAGATATGTTTCATGTTTCTTTATAGATGTTTTAGTTAACTTGTGATTGTATTGCATTTTAAAAAGCATGTTGCATTATCTCATATGGATGTTTAAGATTTAGTTTGGTTTTAAAATGCTAACCATTTGCGGATTTTGACATCCATAGCTACAAATTCTATTCTTACATATTTTTGAAATAATATAGATAACTGTTGTGCCCTTAGCACACATGCCCCGTTCAGAACGACGACCCTATTTTCTTTTGCCTTGTCGGGTCATTTTGTCGATGCCTTATTTTGCATGCCCCGCTTTTGGTATCCTGGATGGTCAATGTTGCTTTAAAGTCCTACCATAAGTTGACCATGCCATCCCCTCTTAATTTTGTCGTGTTCTCGGGCTTAGCCGAGTCCCCCTTGCAGTTTAACCCTATCGGCGGCCCCAGGCCCTCCCGGCCCCGGCCGTTCGGGTTTCCGTTGCCGGGTTTCCCCATTGTGCCTACCGTTCACAACGGCACTCGATTCGCGTCCTCCCGGGCCCCGGGGTCCGAACTCCCATTCTCTGTCTGCAATCTATTTTAAATTTTGACGGTTGTTTAACCCTGTGGACCCCGAACCCTAGAGTTCTGCTCCCAGGGTTCTGGGAGTGTCTCGCCATCCCAGACGGCAAACCTCTAGTGGTGTCCCGCCTTCCGAGTCCCACCCCCATGTTTACCATCTGAAAAGTTTGCGTGAAATCCTGGCTTTCGCTGAGTGTTACGGGCCCGGTCCTTCAGAATTCCAAGTTTGGAATTCTGTGATGGTTCCACCGTCTCGACGGCGGGTCTTTGGGGGAACTTCGCCTTCCGGACCCTGACTCTCTCTTCGCTGCTGCTGACCCAACCGAGTTGAAATCTCCAAGTGGCCGTCGGACCCCGCGTCTCCCGCTACCATTGCCGACTTTCAAATTCACCAACTTTTCTCTCACCGTACCTGCATTTAATGGGGTCATTAATGGCGATTAGGGTATAAAAGACCCACTTGAGCCTGACATTATCACTTGACAGAGTTTTAGAGCGATCAGGGAACTTGCTAGAGGAGCCCACTGTCTTCGACACTATCATGCTCGTCGCTCTCACCATCACTTCATCGATCGTAGGTGGATCCCACATCTCCCTGCATCGATTGTTTGAGGTAGGTCCTCTGTTTTCCCTCCCGATCATTCTTTTTGTGATTTCTAAGGATTTAAATGAATAATAGTTATCAAGAAGGCATGACAATGATAAAATTTGGCATTGCGCACAAAACCCATGTTTTGAAAATCTAAGAAACCTTCAAGGGTGCCCTCATCACAAATCTGGAACTTTGCATCGCCGTGGTCATTCTTCGCGTAGGGAGATCATCCCCTTCGGCCCCGAGACCTACCTTGGCCATCCATACCTAAACGCTAAACCTAATTGGCGACGACAATTTCCTCCTTCGGGCCCGGGCCACCGGACTTCCTTGATTGGAAGTCACCCTGGATACCGCCATGTCCACATAGCGAACTCTTCCCACCCCTCTAGACTCCGGAGTCTGCCCTTCTCCTCGCTATAGGCATTTCAAAGTTAGATCGGGTGCCCTTCGAGTTCGCGGATCCTGCACCCTCCAGAGCCCCTTTCGGTTTCTGCCGTGTCTGCCTCCTAGTTTCTACCTGAGGCCCGCCATTTGGGCCCCAGGCCTTCTTTCTCCGATTGGAGTGCTGGCTAAACTCAGAACACCCTTATCTACTTTAAGCTCCGGGCACCGGGTCTCTGTGCCTCCTTATCTGCCATCCCGAGGGGAAATTCTCACTCGCCCCTCTGAGCTCCGGGCTTCGTCCTTCCATCCGCTGTGGGGCTGAAAACAAAGTTGAACGGCGGGCCCCTCTGCCGGGTCCGGTCTTGGTCTCGGCTGTCGGTGTGACTTCACACTTCGGCATAACCTTTCGCCGACCCCCCTTCCTAGATGTCATTCTGACCTCCAGGCTCCGGATAGGCGTTCACTGCTAGGATGTCACGTGAACTCGAAATGCCCTCATTCCTACCAGGTTCCGCTGCCCGGAAGCCCTGTCATCATCCACCATCCCGTGGGGTAAGTCCTCACCCGTCCTTTCGCCCGTCGGACTCTGCCTTCCCGTTCGCCGCCGAACTTAGAAAATGAAATCAAAGTGGGGGATGCCCAGGCCAGGTCCAGTCATGCTCCCGACTATCGGCGAGACCTACAGATCTTGCCAGAACCTTAACCCGCCATGCCCTTGTTGCTGGGTTGCCCCTTCCAGACTTTCGTCCGTCGTTTGTCGTCACAAACGAAGAAAGACGAACACCTTCCCGGTGCCACAGACCCGAACGATGAAAGGTGAAGTCACGAACTGTTAGTCGCCGTATAGCCTACCGGACCCCGGACCCCGGAGTTTCGTCTCAAGAATTATGTTTTTGATCTGCTATTCCAAACTGCCATCTCCAGGCGGTTCTCAGACCCAGGACTTCCGGATTCTCCTAAACCGATCCAAATGAGCCCAAATCTGAAATCTAACTTCGACCCACGTGCTTAATTTTGGTCCTCTTCATCACAAACCTCTCAAAGTGCTAAAATCTGACTGAAGAGAATCTTTGGGAGCCCTCTGCCCCTTTTGCCCTTCCAAACAGTATTCCTACTGAGGAAGTTCGGCCCTTTGGGCCTGGACTGTCCAAATACCCTTAATCGAGAGATCAATGACATCATGAGATAAAAGATCATGTTATGCTTAATAGATGGATTATTTAAAATCGATGTTAACTTTTGAATTTCAGCTAACATGAACACTTTTGTGATCTATTGTGCTGACTATGCCTTTGCTTGCAAAATATATGGAATCGGGTGCAGGACCTTCAGCGCCACCCATCGAGAAGGACAAAGGGAAAAGGCCAGGAAAAACTCCTTGAGGGAAGGAGGACAAGGACCAGATGAAGTACCAATTCCAGGGCGAGCCTCAACACTCAAAAGTCACCACGGATTGGAAGGAGATCACTGACACCAACATAGGCCACGTGAATATTGACGAATTTATACAAAGGGTCAGGTCAACCCAACGACCAAAAATGCAAGACTGATAAGGCAAAGTAGAATAGCAAAGGTTGTTGGGTTCCCTCCATCCCTCGTGGCCGAGTTGGTCATGGTTTGTCAGGAGGCATATCAAGCCGACACAAGAACAATCGTTGATAGAGAGGGCAATGTTCTCGCCGACATGTCACCTGAAGGGATCACAAAAACCTTCCATATTCCCACATTTCAAGAGATGGAAGTGCCCAACATAGAAGAATACCAAGCAACATGGGATGATAATCCGGCGGGCTATAAAAGGATGATAAATCAGCACTGGCTCAAGGAAAAGCGGGGCAGCGCTGTGAAGGTTCCTCAAGAACTCTTCCGCAGTGACTTCTACGAAGATTACCACGACTTAGTCACCATGTTAAGTAGAGTTATGGGTCTTCCTGCGGCAGCCTACTTTCAGGAATGGATGGTGTACTTTGTTGAACAAATTCTTCAGGGGAATGAGGATGTCACCATAAAGACTTCATTCTATTGGGGAGGTATAATAAGCAACTGCTTTCATGAGCAATTCATCAACGTGAAGAAGAGCTCTAAATTTTATATGACCTCCTATCTTATCTATTCCTTGGTGGATTGGAGATAGTACAACGGGGTATTTGTGGCACCCGATCAAGAGCAAGGGTGAAGACTCAAAGCATATGATAGGTACCTGCAGCTCCAGTACCGAAACTTCAAGAAGGAATACTACAGAGTAAACGATGCCTTCATTGGCTATATTATCAGAATGATTGCCAGAGACTTCGAGAGGAGGGTCTACCACAGGGCTAGGGAAATTTTGAAGCAGTATGCCTTCCTCTTCATCTAGTACCCGAAGTTCATGTACATCCATGCCCAGGGATTCACTGAAAGGCCAAACAAGTTGCCTCGATACCCCAATGATCAGATCATCCTTCTGGAGCTTTCCCGGCAACTCCAACACATACAGGCAATCTTCAACAGCAAACACATAGCAGGGATTTCTTATCCCATGACTTTGGGCCAGGGCATGTATAGACTACGAACGTCTCAGTGTGCTGGTAACTCCGAGAAAGTACTAAAATATTACCATTTCTACCTACACACTGCTCGCCCATGGATAGACCTGCATGGCCACGTCAGGAAGGCATTGAGACCAGGGTTCGCCTATCTGCATCACATTGAAGACTTCTGGGGGGATTGTCAAGATGACAAGGAGGTAAGGGCAAGGCACTATATGTGAATGAATATGTAGTTTGTAAGGAACGTGGAGCCTTTCCCCATACCGGACCAAGTCGAGGAGGACGAGAGCACCATAATGCACCCTAGGTACCCTGCGGTCGCTAATTTGTTGATACCATCAATTGACTGGGATGAGCAGGAGGTCGATGACCTCGACACTATAACCAAGCCAATCTCTACCCGCACTACACCATAATGCACCCTAGGTACCCTGCGGTCGCTAATTTGCTGATACCATCAATTGACTGGGATGAGTAGGAGGTCGATGACCTCGACACTATAACCAAGCCAATCTCTACCCGCACTAAGGAGTGGGTCGATGGGCAAGTAGCTCAATTAAAGCAACAAGAAGTAATTTTGACATACGAAGGGCTCAAAAGTGAGCCAAGTGCCACAGAAGATGCCGCTGCCACCACTTCTACCGGCAGGACCTCCAAGTCTCCTCCGCTCACGAGATCCAAGAAGAGAAAGGGAATAGAAACATAACAGTCTCTAGACCCCAAGGTCTATGTGAGGAAAGAAGCAGGAGGCTCACCCTCCAAAAGGCTCAAACAAACGGGGAGCACCACAGAACAACCCTCGACCCAAGAGGAGAAGGTGAAGGGTACAGATCAATTGGAACCTCTGTTGGCTCTCCCTACCCCTGCCACTGCACCGCCTACCTCTTTAGCTATGATTGCCACATCCCCGCCGGTAGTGGACATTTCCATCCATCTTTCCCCTTCGCCTCTGTCCAAGTCTATAATTATTGTCGACTCCTCTTCTGCCATGACCATGGCCCCTTCATTGCCATGTCACCAACCACATCACTCCCTCTGGCAACTATCACAGCGCCTATTCCCATTTCCACCGTGCCTAAGGCTCTCTCGAGACATATGCAGAATCTTCCCCCTGAGCTATCCCAGATCCTAATGGATCTCGCTCTTCAAGCAGCACTTGCACAAGCCCTCACTACTGCTCAGCCTTCACAACTACCGATAGGGCCACCGGCTATGGAAGCCACCATGTTGATCTCTAAGGAGTGGGAGGAATGAGAACGAGAAGCCTTAGGGGCCTATGAGGAGGAGGTTGATGAATACCACGAGCACCCAGAATATGAGCACCGAGTAATTGACAAAGTGGCCTATGAAGAAGAGGGAACCAATTCCTCGGAGAGTAGGGATGAGGAAGGCAGCCCTGGTGGCAGGGTAATCGTGCAGGCCTTTGACGATGACCTTGAAGAAGAACTGGCCCTTCAGCCAGAGGACACCAAATCAGAGGAAGAAAGGCCACCCCTTGAAAAAGAAGAGCAGCAGTAAGAAGACAAAACTGAGGGTTGGACCCAAACTGTTGAGAGCCTCGAAGTTGGGCAATTAGTAGAACATGTGCATGAGATTGAACATGCTGAGGAAAAGGAAGAAGAAGAGACAACAGAGAAAGGAAGTCCCATATAGCAACTATCCACCGTACTTCCTATCAAATGCCTCGTGTTCACCCAAGATTCTAACGAGGAAGAGGGAGATGCTGCCAAGCAAAAAGAAAAGTCCCCAAAAGAAAATGGAGTAGAAGCCTTGGCCTTGACTGAGAAGGGTGAGGGTGGCCATGATTCACCTAAGGGGAAATCTGTTGTGCCTAAATGGTTAGAGAGGAAGCTCGAAAGAAAAACCCCTATATTAAAAAACCCAAGGGCGAGATTAGAGGCCATCTTGGCTCAGGCTCAAATCACGACAAAGAAGGAGAAGAAGTTGAAAGTTCGATCCGGGTTTACGATGGATGCATCTGGGTGTCGAGTAGCGCAAATAGCAACTCCTGGGGTTGGCCAAGCTGGGGTAAGTTACAACATCTCCACCATCGACTTGGGGACCGCCACCAGAGAGCAGAAAGTCGGTCACCTTGAGGAGTTAGTGGCTATAGTGGTGCATTTGATAAAACAAGATAATATTTTGAAGGATGAGCTCAAGGCACAGGTCGTAGCCTTAACGGATTACATACAACAATGGTCTTCTATGGACGACCTACCTACCACATCCACAACCGCACCCCAGCTACTATCCAAGGAGCAGATCGATAAGATGGAAAGAAGGAAGAATTTGGAAAAGACCACAGAGGACTGGTTCCGACAACTCGCATATGTTGGAAACATGGGAATTAGCCGGGCTGTGCGAATAGCCAACAAGTTCTTAGATCTATTGCAGTCTCTGGAGGGCACGAGGAAGCTCTGCACCGACTTCCCTGCGACCTACGACTCCACCTTTCTGAGTATCGAAGCTATCCTTTGGATGCTAGAAGCCATGTGGGAAAAGAAGCTCGCATTTAAGAAGGACGACCACTGGCTAATGGATGTATGGTGACAGGACTTTGACAACCAGAGGGAAAGACTGGAACAAATCATGAGCAAGGTGGATCCGGACATTGAATGGATCAAGGAAATCAGGGCAGAGTGCACTCATTATCTGAAGCTAATGACGGACTACGACATGACTATAGTGCAAATGGATCCAGAGAAGGTAAAGCCCTACTTCCAGGAGATGATGGACATGATGGCTAGTGAAATCATGGTGGAATTCCTGAGTTTTGCTACCCATGCCTTCGATCAATCAGAGTTGTTGAGAGACCAAGGCACAAAGTATGATGAGGATTGGAAGAGGCTGGAAGATAACACAAAAGAATGGAGCTACCAGGTGCTGCAATATGAAATCGTCGAAATGGACAAGCTCCAAGCAGTCATCCTCAAGTTCATAGAATACACAGTTTCTAAGAGGTAGGAGGACAGCCCCGCCAAAGATGAAGAACTCCCTAAAGAGTAGCTACAGTGCAACAACAATCAGCTACAAGACAAAATGCTACAATGCCGTCAGTAGAGGACAAAATAGGGAAAATGACAAAATAAAATTTTAAATTGCTGAATATTAGGGGTAGGTGAAACCCTATTTTGTAATGAATCTTGGCCACACAATAAGAATTGATCTTGGCCATTCATTAGATCTTTTGTGCACTATAAATAGAGCTCTCTTCTCATTTGCAAAGGGATTTGAGTTGTTGTAAAGGCATGTTGTAGAAATTTATAAAGAAAAGACATTGACTTGGTGTATTTTCTGAGTTTCTCACATGTTGCTTGATTCAACCTCCATTGGTAGATGTTTAACTTAGATTTCATTTCTATTCTAGTTAACTGTTTCCTTGCTTTGGTAGATTTTTAGGAATGTTGTCCTGTGCTCATGAAAATTCTTGTTGCATTGATGACTTCTTAGTCCATACTTTTTGTTGTTTACTGATGGTAGGTAGCTGTGTAAAGTTAGTCTAGACTTGAACTCGAAGCTGGTCCAAAACTTTCATCTTTGTTCATGCATGTATATGGTGAATGACAAATGAAACATTTGCAAGCCTTAGAAGATAACACAAGTTCTACGATACTATGAGATTTCTAGTTAAGTGGAACATTGTTTCAAGAAGTTGTCCATTGCATGAACTCCATCATCACTGTTCACAATTAGTTGTAGATCTAGGAACCTCCTCTCTTCCCTGCCCCTTTTCATTTTATTTAATGAGTGACCTATGCAAAGGTTCATTGCACATTGTAAAGCTAAATCCAATGATAAACATGGAGTTTACGAATGTTGTTTGAACCTACATCAAAATGCATAATAACTTCCCTATCTTAAAAACTTCATTCCAAGGTCCAACTTCCTATGCTTTGTATTACCTATGTAAGACCGCTTTGTGATTCCAGCAAATCACATCAAACAACTGAGAAATTCCAAGCACTATCAAGACCTGACATTAGAGACTTTGGGATAGTGTTCTGCAATCTGATTGTGGAAGATTGTCTTTTAAGAGAGGTAGTGCACCTACGCACTACCTATGTTGAGAATCGCATAAAAAACATGTCAACAGAACTAGCGCTAGAGGGAGGGCTTGAAGTTGGAATACAAAGGTTAAAGGTTAAAGACGAAGCTGGATCGAATCAGATCATTCTCCCCAGACAGATTTCAAAGAGTTTTACGGTCAACACCAAACAAGGGAGAATTTGAAGAATTGCAGCCTGCTACAAGGGAGAAGCGAGTTAAGGGAAGTAGCATTCCCTCTTCTTCTTCCTCCACTCCACCCACTTCCATTCCATCCTCACCTTCATTTGGCTTGCCTTCATCTTCCACCCAACCATCTCAAACTGCATTTGCACCTCCTATCTCCTGTAGCCAGGGGATTGCTCCCCTCTCGACCCTTCCAGCCCACGGCACGGTCCAATCAACAGCATCTCAAGTGCAGCCCTAGATTATTGTTTTATTGCGAGTACAGCCCCAACTTGCTATTTCCCAACAACAGATACCACCTCTACCACCCTCCATGGCTTGGTTGGCACATACCCCTTCACCGATACATTTCGCTACCTATCATGATATGCCCAAGAATCTGAAGGGCTTTTGTTGAAAGTTCCATCCACGCGACCTACAAAGAACAGTTGAGGAGCATATCAAAATATTTGAGACAACAATCACCGAAATGCAAGTTGACCACAAGGATGTTGCATGCCCCATTTTTCCACATTCATTGGGGGAAGAAGCTTTCTATTAGTACATCAACCTACCGAGGGGATCCATTACCTCATGGAATCTGATGAAGAATGCCTTCCTACAGAAATATAAGATTCCTATCAGCCCTTCAGAACTTTACCAGCAGTTTATGTCCGTCAGAAGGGAAGTCAATGAACCTATCGGGTCCTTCAATGATCACTTTCATCAGGCCTATACAAGGCTTCAAGACCTGTACCTTCATAATGATGCTGCAGCTCTCCCGGTTTACTATGCGGCTTTGGATAACCTCACGTCGGCTTTGGTGAAAAGGATGCGCCCAACACTCACTACCCTGGTGACCCCCTATACAGAGGCTATTGTCGCAAGTGTAGATTTGCGGTAGAATATCTCCGACCCACTGCCTTCTTTGGGGCCGGTAGCTCACCCGATGTAGATTCAAGGACTGAATTAGGCTTTTGCTCATCAAACCCCTCTTATGAATCAAATGCCTCAGTTGCCCATTGTCCCACATCTGGAGCAGCCACTGAATTATGCACCTCCCATGCCCTCCTATTTGCAGCCTCAACCACAGTATAACTATCCTCAGGCCGTTCCACAACAGCAGGCGTACTCCCAGCAGCCCCAGGTGCCATTGTATCTATCAGGACCAAAATTTCCTCCAGCTTATCAGAATCAGCTGACAGCCCCACCCGCTTTTCTTCAAAATCCGACATCGTCGCCTCAGAACGAGACCGAGAAAGACAAGTTAGAGGAACTGACTAAGATGATAAAGAAAATGTCCACAAAAATGACGCACCTAAAAAATCAAAACAATCAGTTCTAGGCCTCCCAGCGTAATTTCTAGGCCAATCTTAACCAAGACAACCGAGACAATATGGATAGTAGGGACAATCCAGAAGCAAGCACTTCCTCTAGGGAGAACTATGATAGGGGAAAAATGCTAATCAGAATTCAGAAAGGAGACCTTCTCAGAGGCAGAATCGCGCATGGAACACTAGGCCCAATAACGGAGGTGTCCCTACGCCTTTCGATCAACCAGCAAGCAACAAAAAAATGACCAATGGAGTATACCTTGATGAGGCAGCCTTGTCCGGATGGTACCGGATTCATAAAACCAGCAGACATTTCGAGTTGGATTGCCCCGAATTCCAGACAGTTGCTAAAATATTCTAGGTAGAGGTGCAAAATGCAGTAGACAATGCTGGTTGTAGGGACATCATCCCATCTAAGCCATACGATTCCTCCTATCTCATGGTTAATCAAGCGTCATTTCCGAGAGGTGACCACAATGAGCTCGAAGTCGAGCCTGCTCCTGTTGAGGATGGAGAAGTGCAAGAGGTAAGTAACGAACAAACTTTGGCTCAGCTTTTCGATTCTATAGATAATGGTCCAGTAGATAAAGAAGAGTCATTTGTAGATGAGGTCCATATGTTCCATCAAAGGTCGACTCCCTACTTCCTTAGGAATAGATAGGTGGGTGGACCCTTCACAACTTCTACCCTACTAAAAATTTTTGCCACTCCGCCAGATCCTAATGCCAGCAACAACCCTGGACTTCCCCATATACCTACCGAATACCTCAACAAGAATGGACTTCAAAACTAGTCGCAAAATCAGGCTCAAGGCCAATCCCAAAATCCGTTTGGCCAAACGAAAGTCCAACCTCCTAATTCTGCCATATGCCAAGCTTTTAGTTCAGAAATTGAGCAAATGGGTGAATATGTGGCTGAAGAGTTCAAAAAGGTAAAAATCAGTTTGTCAGCCTTTGAATTATTCAAAGTCCCTACTGTAAGGCATGTCTTCTTTAGGATTTTTAATGGAACTCTATCTTCTAGTACAATGCAAGAGATGCCAGCTAAGAGGGTTACCTTTGAAGAGCCTAGGCGAGAACCAGAAATATAGGATAATACCAGGAAAAAGAAGGATATCCCTATAAATCAATCGACGAGTAAACAAATTGAAAAGGAACCAGAGCAGAGTAATAGGTAGTTTTCCAAGGACCTACCGTTTAGGAAAAATAAGGATAAAGGAAGTGATAAGGACAAGGGCCAAGTAGCTGATGTGGATACGCCTACAAGCATCTTCCAAGGAAGGTTGGAAACTCCCTCTTTCTTAACCACCATTAGGATCTTTGGGAAGAACCTGCATAACTGCTTGCTTGACTCAGGAGCATTTGCCAATGTCATGCCTTTGGCAGTATGCAAGGCTCTTGGCATCACCCTTACGCCTTTAAGGAGGAAGGTCACCCAACTGGACAAAACATAGATTATCATCATAGGAAAAATAAACCGGATCCCGATGCAAATTGCCGTAGACCCAAGGATACAAGTAATTGATATTCAGGTGGTAGAAATTCCTGATGCATATAGAATCATCTTGGGAAGGGAGTTCACCAAGGCACTGAATGGATATACTACCACAAACCTTTCTCACATGTGGCTACCATGGAAGGGGTTGCCAAATCAAATTTATATTGACCGTGAACCCCATATGAAATACATGATCATAGAGTATAATAATATTAATGAGGTGTTGTTTGTCGAAACCAACCTGGGGAACTACTGTCCTTTTGCCTACCAAAACAAGGTTGAGCTCCAAGAGGAATGTGTCGATGAAGTACTCCTAGTGTTGTGCAATCTTTCGATAGATTCCACTCAAATATCTCTGAGTACAGAAGGGTTGGTGGAGCCAGATGACGAGCCTGATGAACAGGATGACTGGGGAGTACTCAGTTATTTCCAGGGATTCCTGGAAAAGTGTGTTAGCGACCAACTCAACTTGGGTACCTGAATGAACTTCCAAGATCTTTTATTGCCAAACTGGTGCAGGGTTCACAACGCTGCCCACTCCAAGTTTGATTGTTGCTTATGTCAAACAACAGTCGAACATGTTAAAGGATTAGCTTCTCCTTAGATTGAAATGCCAAAGGAGGCACCAATAGAACCACCCACTGTTCACCACACCGCCCCAGAAAGTTCCCCTAAGATCACCGAACCAGTTGCCCAACTAAAAGGGAACAGGAACTTAATCAGACCCGAAGATAAAGAACCTTCCGCATGCTAGACGCTCTGATTTGATGGATCCAAGTCCAAACAAGGAGCCGAAGCTGGGTTTGAACTCATCAGTCTAATGGGTAAGACCATTTTTGCTTCCCATAGATTGTAATTTTATTGCACCAACAACGTAGTAGAATATGAGGCCTTAGTCCATGGCCTTCTCATGGCCTTGAAGAAAAATGTGAAAATGTTACAAGTTTTTGGAGATTCTGAACTAGTGGTCAAGTAGGTCAGGAAGCTATATTCTTGTCATGATAGAAGGCTCGCCAATTATAGGCACAGGGTTTGGGATCTCCTGGAGGGCTTAGATGCATTCAATATATAATTGATCCCTCGTACTCAAAATCAAACAGCCAATGCTTTGGCTCAAGTGGCCAGCACCTTACAACCCCTCTCTTTATCTAGGCTCAAGAAATTCACGGTTGAGCTGACATCCACGCCATCGGTCCCAAATAATGTTACCCACTTACAGGTCTTCAATGATGACAAACATATCCTTAAATTCATCACAAGTTTCAATGTCTTCGCAGCCCAAATAATTGATTAAGCTGAACCGCAAGAAGCCGAACTGGACATAGAAGGGGTTATTAACCTCAAGACCAACACAATCCCCAGAGGAATGGCTCAGCTAGAATGTGTATTTGACTTATACCAAATCAAAGGCCAGAATCAACAAACAAAGGAAGAGGCCATAAGCAACCAGTGCGATGCTCACAACCTCGGGACAGCCAAGGAAATCAAGAATGTTTTTATTGGCAAGGTATGCACGCCAGAGGAAAATAAATGAATAATAGATGTGTTGCAGAAATATCATGATGTGGTGGCATGGAGCTATGAAGATTTAAAGACATATGACACTTTTGTCATCACGCACACCATCCCTCTCAAGACAGAGGTGAGACCATTCCGTCAGCGGCAGTGTCCTATCAATGCCTTGTTAGAACCCGTCATTTACAAGGAAGTACATAAATTGTTGTCGGAAAGGATTATTTTCCTGGTTAGGCATTCCACATGGGTGGCCAATTTGGTCCCAGTTAGAAAAAAGAATGGGGAGATTATATTGTGCGTGGATTTTTGCAATTTGAACCGAGCTTCGGAGAAGGATAATTATTCAGTCCCTTCATTAGATGAGGTGTTGCAAATCATCAACGGCTCCCAAATGATGTCTTTCCTCGATGGATACTCTGGTTATAATCAGGTGATGGTACAGTATGAAGATCGTCATAAAACGGCGTTCACCACCAAGTGGGGGATGTTCGCGTATAGGAGAATGCCTTTTGGGCTCATCAACACCGATGCCACCTTCCAACGCACCATGGATATCGCCTTCAAGGATCTGATTGGCAAGTGCATAATCATCTACATGGATGATTTAACTATTTTTTCTAAAAAAAGAGGTGATCACATCTCTATTTTGTGCAAAGTGTTTCAGAGATGCAGGGAGTTCGGGGTTTCCCTTAACCCCAAGAAGTGTATTTTTGGAGTGACCGAAGGTAGATTGCTCGAGCACATCATTTCAGAATAGGGTATCTCTATAGACCCTGAACGTATCGAGTCCCTACTCAAAATTCCACCCCTAGGCAGCAAGAAAGAATTAAAATCCTTCTTTGGAAAGATCAATTCCATCAAGAAATTCATCACGAGTTTTGTGGAGATTGTTAAACCTCTCAATGCTATGTTGAAACAAGATGCCAAAGTTGAGTGGACACCTGACGCCAAACAAGCTTTTGAGGAAATCAAACGGGCCATCACCGAGGCACCTGTATTAGTCAGCCTAGATTATCTGAAGCCATTCTACATTTACTCGTTCGCTTCAGAGCATTCCTGTGCTAGCCTGTTGACCCAGAAGGACGAGGAAGGAAATAAGCACCTGATCACCTTCATGAGTGCTCCCTTAAAGGAGGTTGAATTGTGATATCACAACGTAGAAAAGCAGGCCTACGCTCTCGTCAGAGGGGTGAAGAAATTTAGACACTACATCCTGCGCAATAAGGTATTTGCCATTGTCCTTGACCTAGCAGTAAAAATGTTGCTTATGTAGAATGAATTGGGTGAAAGAAGAGCTAAATGGGTCACCCTGCTCCAAAAATATGACATGGAGATCCAACCAATGAAGCTGGTGAGAGGACAGGCACTCACCCGCATGATTTCTGAAACAGCAGCGGAGGCTAGACCCGCACTCACTATGCAGTAGTACCAGCTTGAGGATGTCTTCCCCGGGAGAATGGTATCAGAATGTCATCTATTATTTGCTGAACTATAAGTGTCCACCGCATTTGCAAGGAGTCCAAAAGCGGGCCCTTAGATTGAAGAGTAATGGTTACATGCTACAAGGTTCCATTCTCTGTAAGAAGAATCATTAGGGCATTTACTTAAGATGCCTGGGTAAGGAGGAAGCAGATCGAGTTTTAAAAGAGTTCCACGACAAATTTGGCACAGGCCATGGTTCTGGTTCTTCCACAGCACATCAGATATTGAGAGTGGGGTATTATTGGCCAACTATCTTCAAGGATGCTCATTGTCATGTTTGTTCATGTCACACATGCCAGACCGCTGCCACCAGGGAAAAGAATGCTGCTATCCCATTGCAGCCTATGTTGGAGGTAAGGCCATTTGCGCAATGGGGTTTCGACTTCATTGGTCTAGTAAGCCCTCCATCGTCTGTAGGACACAAGTACATTCTTACCGCTACTGATTACTGTACTTGGTGGATGGAAGCAATAGTATGTAAGTAATGCACAACTGAAGTAGTTATTAATTTCTTAGAAAGTTTCATTTTAAATTACTTTGGTTGTCCTTATGCTTTGGTATGTGACAATGGACTGACTTTTACTTCATTGAAATTTGCTAGTTAGGCATTTGACTACGGGATTGCCCTTAAGTTTTCATCCAATTACTAACCCCAAGGCAATGGCCTCACTGAATCTACAAATAAAAACCTGATTACCGTAATAAAAAACTTCTAGATAGGAATCCTAAGGACTGGTATACCCAGCTCTATTTCGCCCTTTGGGCTGATCACACTCGCCACAAGGCTGCCCTTGGCGATTCCCCGTTCCACCTTGTTTATGGCATAGAACCTATATTTCCTATCCACCTGAAGATTCCTACTCTTCAGTTTATCAACATTTTTTATGAGGGAGGAGATCGTACGGAAGCTCGGTTAGCTGAGCTCTTGCATTTAGAGGAAGTTTGAGACCATGTAATAGAAAATTTCGCCAAACATCAGGGCGTAGTTAAAAGATGGTTCGACTGCCCAGCCAAGATCAAGGCCTTTAGAATTGTAGATTTAGTTCTTGTATTGGGACAAGTCCCACGAAAAGAAAGGGGGACACAACAAGTTTGACAAGCTCTAGCTTGGCCCCTTTCAAATAGCTGAGATTTTGGGAGATAATGCCTTCTGCCTAAAGACCTTAACTAGTGAGAACGTCTCGTTGCCAGTCAACGGACAGTACCTAAAGCATTACTTCCAGGCTTGAGCTCATTCGAGCTCTTCTTTGTAAATATTTGTACATTGGTTAGGGTAGATTGCTTTTCTCGTTTTCTTGCGTTGTTTATTTTGCGTCGCTCTTTTGTTTTCTCCCTCCCGATAGTTTTGTTTTGAAAAGTTGTTTCCTGCCTCCTAGCGGTGGTCGTGCTTGCTCAACAAGCGGTTTACTTTGTTGTCCGTCCTTTGTGTTCTTCGGCTAAACATTCACTCTCGACTATCGGCCTCTGAAAGCTATCCATGAATGATTTCCTTGTTTGAGCTCTGCTTAGAACTTGACCCTGGATTGGATCTTCTTACACACATCTCGGATCTCGCACAAAACACAATATAATCATTTCTAAAGGACTGTGCCATGGTGGTTATGACACCCTAGTGAGTGAAAAAATCTTAAGCCTGCTCCAGTGACCACTGCAGTCTCAAACCCATCGTAAGCTTCAGTGCTTACCCAATCAAACTAAATGATAAATGAGAAATGAACATTGAAGGAAATATCAAAGCAAAAAAGTAAAGGAATTCTAAAAAATAAATGACCTTATGGGTGTGCGGGTAACTCTACCGGGGCTATGGATGTCCGGTTGGTAGTAGAGCAATATCTGTGGGATTGCAGCAACAACTCTGTCAAAGCTATCGATGCCTGATTGGAAGTGGAGCAATGTCCAGGTTACTTTTGGTGTTAGATGATTTACGTAGCTTGCTCGGTTGAATTGGTAACCCTGGTCACTATCCCGAGGAAAGGAATGAACTCACTGCACACATTTCTGAGATGTCCTGTAAACTGACCCAATTAAGGATCTTGTTCTCCCAAATTCATCTATGGAAGCTACTCCTGGTCTGTGAAACCAGATATTTTGGGTCCTGAATGAATATTTACCCTTAAAACACTCAGGAGCATTCTCCAGTGGAGTCACCATTTGTTGTGCCCTTAGCACGCACGCCTCGTTTGGAATAGGGACCCTCTTTTCTTTTGCCTTGTTGGGTTGTTTTGTCATCGCCTCATTTTGCGTGCCCCACTTTTGGTATCCCGGTTGGTCAATGTTGCTTTAAAGTCCTACCATAAGTTGACTATGCCATCCCCTCTTAATTTTGTCATGTTTTGGGGCTTAGCGGAGTCCCCCTGGCAGTTTGACCCTGCCGGCAACCCCCAGCCCTCTCGGCACTGGTCGTTTGGGCTTTCGTTATCAGGTTTCCCCGTTGCGCCTGCCATTCCCAATGGCGCTCAGTTCGTGTCCTCCCAGCCCCCATGGTCTGAACTCCCATTCTCTATCTGCAATCTGTTTTAAATTTTGACAGTTGTTTAACCCTACAGACCCCGAACCCCGAAGTTTGGCTCCTGGGGTTCTGAGAGTGTCTCGTCGTCCCAGACGGCGAACCTTTGGCGACGTCCCACCTTCTGGGTCCCACCACCATGTTTACCATCTTAAAAGTTTGCGTGAAATCCTGACTTTCACTAAGTGTTCCGGGCCCAGTCCTCCAAAATTTTGAGTCTGGAATTCCGTGATGGTTCTGCCGTCTCGATGGCAGGTCTTTGGCGGAACTCCACCTTTCGGACCCTGACTCTCTCTCCGCTGCCGCCGACCCAACCGAGTTGAAATCTCCAAGCAGCCATCGTATTGAGCCCCTCTGGCCGTCGGACCTCGGGTCTCCCACCGCTGTTGCCGACTTTCAAATTCACCAACTTTTCTCTCACCGTACCTACATTTAATGGGGTCATTAATGGCGATTAGGGGTATAAAAGACCCGCTTGAGCCCGTCATTATCACTTGACAAAGTTGCAGAGCGATCAGGGAACTTGCTAGAGGAGCCCACCGTCTTCGACATCGTCACGCTCATCGCTCTCACTGTCACTTCATCGATCGTAGGTGGATCCCACATCTCCCCGCATCGATTGTTTGAGGTAGGTCCTCCGTTCGCCCTTCTAAGCATTCTTTTTGTGATTTCTAAGGATTTAAATGAATAAAAACTATCAAGAAGGCATGACAATGATAAAATTCGGCATCGTGTACAAAACCCATGTTTTGAAAATCTAAGAAACCTTAAAGGGTGCCCTCATCACAAATTCGGAACTCCGCATCGCCACGGCCATTCTTCGCATAGGGAGATCATCCCCTTCGGCCTCGGGACCTGCCTTGGCCATCCATACCCAAATGATAAACCTTAATGCCGACGGAAATTTCCACCTTCGGGCCTGGGCCGCTGGACTTCCTCGATCGAAAGTCACCCTGGATACTACCATGTCCACATAGCGAACTCTTCCCACCCCTCCGGACTCCGGGGTCCACCCTTCTCCTCGCTGCAGGCATTTCAAAGTTTGATCGAGCGCCCTTCGAGTTTGCAGATCTCGCACCCTCCGGAGCCCCTCTCGGTTTCCGCCGTGTCTGCCTCCTAGTTTCTATCAGAGCCCTGCCATCCGGGCCCTGGGCCTTCTTTCTCCGATTGGAGTGGCGGCTAAACTCAGAACACCCTTATCTGCTCCAGGCTCTGGGCACTGGGTCTCCGTGCCTCCTTATCCGCCATCCTGAGGGGAAATTCTCGCCCACCCCTCCGAGCTCCGAGCTCCATGCTTCCGTCCACTGTGGGGCTGAAAACAAAGTTGAATGGTGGGCCCCTTTGCCGGGTCCGGTCTTGGTCCCGGCTGTCAGCGTGACTTCACACTTCAGCATAACCTTTCACCGACCCCCCTTCCTAGACGTCCTTCTGACCTCCGAGCTCCAGACTGGCGTTCGCCGCTAGGATGTCACTTGAACTCGGAAACGCCCTCATTCCTGCCGGGCTCTGCCACCCAAGAGCCATGTCATCATCCATCGTCTTGAGGGGGAAATCCTCGCCCATCCTTCCACCTGTCGGACTCCGCCTTCTTTTTCACCGCCGAACTTAGAAAATGAAATCAAAGCGGTGGATGCCCAAGCCGGGTCCAGTCATGCTCCTGGCTATTGGTGAGACTTGCGGATCTCACCGGAACCTTAACCCGTCGGGCCCTTGCTGTCGGGTTGCCCCTTCCAAAATTTCATCCAGTGTTTGCCGTCAGAAACGGAGAAAGATGAACACCTTCCCGGTGCCACAGACCCAAACGATGAAAGGTGAAGTCACAAACTATTCGTCGCCCTACAGCCTACCGGACCCCGGACCCCGGAGTTCCGTCTCTAGAATTATGTTTTCGATCTGTTGTTCCAAACTGCCATCTCCAGGCAACTCTCTGACCTAGGACTTCCAGATTCTCCTAAACCGATCCAAATGAGCCAAAATCTGAAATCTAACTTCGACCCATGTGCTTAATTTCGGTCCTCTTCATCACGAACCTCTCAAAGTGCTAAAATATGATCGAAGAGAATCTCTAGGAGCCCTCTGCCCCTTTTGCCCTTCCAAAAAACATTCTTGCTGAGGAAGTTCGGCCCTCCAAGTGCCCAGACCGTCCAAATGCCCTTAATCAAGAGATCAATGACATCAGGAGATAAAAGATCATGTTATACTTAATAGATGGATTGTTTAAAATGGATGTTAACTTTCAGATTTTAGCTAACATGAACGATTTTGTGATCTATTGTGTTGACTACGCCTTTGCTTGCAGAATATATGGAATCGGGCGCAGGACCTTCAGCGCCACCCGTCGAGAAGGACAAAGGGAAAAGGCCAGGAAAACTCCTTGAGGGAAGGAGGACAAGGACCAGATGAAGTACAAATTCTAGGGTGAGCCTCTCCACTCAAAAGTCACCACGAATTGGAAGGAGATCACTGACACCAACATAGGCCACGTCAATATTGACGAATTCATACAAAGGGTAAGGGTCAACCCAATAACCAAACATGAAAGACTAATAAGGAAAAGCGGAATAGCAAAGGCTGCTGGGTTCCCTCCATTCCTCGTGGCCCCCGAGTTGGTCATGGCTTGTCAGGAGGCATATCAAGATGACACAATAACAATCATTGATAGAGAAGGCAATGTTCTCGCCGACATGTCACCTAAAAGGATCACAAAAACCTTCCATATTCCCACATTTCAAGAGATGGAAGCGCCCAACATAGAAGAATGCCAAGCAGTATGGGATGATAATCAGGCGGGCTATAAAAGGATGATAGATCAGCATTGGCTCAAGGAAAAGCGAGGCAGCGCTGCAAAGGTTCCTCAAGAACTCTTCCATAGTGACTTCTACAAAGATTACCACAACTTAGTCACCATGTTAAGCAGACTTATGGGTCTTCTTGTGGCCGCCTACTTTTAGGAATGGATGGTGTACTTCATTGAACAAATTCTTTGGGGGAATGAGGATGTCACCACAAAGACTCCATTCTATTGGGGAGGTATAATAAGCAACTGCTTTCATGAGAAATTCGTCAATGTGAAGAAGAGCTCTAAATTTTATATAACCTCCTATCTTGTCTATTCCTTGGTGGATCAGAGACAATACAACGGGTTATTTGTGGCACCCGATCAAGCGCAAGGGAAAAGACTCAAAGCATATGATAGGTACCCGCAGCTCTAGTACCGGAACTTCAAAAAGGAATACTGCAGAGTAAACAATGCCTTCATTGGCTATATTATCAGAATGATTGCTAGAGACTTCGAGAGGAGGGTCTCCCACAGTGCCAGGGCACTTTTGAAGTAGTATGCCTTCCTCTTCATCCAGTACCCAAAGTTCACGTACATCCGTGCCCAGGGCTTCACTAAAAGGCCAAACAGGTTGCCTCAATACCCTAATGACCGGATCATCCTTCAGGAGCTTTCCCGCCAACTCCAACACATACAGGCAATCTTCGGCAGCAAACACATAGCAGGGATTTCTTATCCCATGACTTTGGGCCAAGGCATGTATAGACTACAAACGTCCTAGTGTGCTAGTAACTCCGAGAAAGAACTGAAAGATTACCATTTCTACCTATACACTGCTCACCCACGGATAGACCCACATGGCCACGTCAGGAAGGCATTGGGACTAAGGTTCGCCCATCTGCATCACATTGAAGACTTCTGGGGGGTTTCTAGGATGACAAGGAGGTAAGGGCAAGGCACTATATGCGAATGACTGTGTAGTTTGTAAGGAAGGTGCAACCTTTCCCCATACCGGACCAAGTCGAGGAGGACGAGAGCACCATAATGCACCCCAGGTACCCTATGGTTGCCAATTTGCCGATACCAACAATTGACTAGGACGAGCAGGAGGTCGATGACCTCGACACTATAACCAAGCCAATCTTGGCCCACACTAAGGACTAGGTCGATGGGAAAGTAGCTCAATTAAAGCAACAAGGAGTAATTTTGACTTATGAAGGGCTCAAAAGTGAGCCATGTGCCACAGAAGATGCTGCTGCCACCACTTCTACCGGTGGGACCTCCAAGTCTCCTCCGGTCACTGGATCCAAGAAACGAAAGGGGACAAAAATAGAATAGTCTCTAGACCCCAAGGTCTATGCGAGGAAAGAAGTGGGAGGCTCACCCTCCAAAAGGCTCAAACAAACAGGGAGCACCACGGAACAGCCCTCGACCCAGGAGGAGAAGGTGAAGGGTACCGATCAATTGGAACCTCTGTTGGCTCTCCCTGCCCCTGCCACTGCGCCGCCTACCTCTCTAGCTATGATTGCCACATCCCCGCCGGTAGTGGACATTTCCGTCCATCTTGCCCCTTCGCCTTCGGCCGAGTCTGTAATTATTGTTGACTCCTCTTCTGCCATGACCATGCTCCATTCCTCCGCTGCCATCTCACCAACCACATCACTAGCTTTGGCAACTGTCACAGTGCCTATTCCCATTTCCATCGTGCCTGAGGCTCTCTCGAGACATATGCAGAATCTTCCCCCTAAGCTATCCTAGATCCTAATGGATCTTGCTCTTCAAGCAGCCCTTGCACAAGCCCTCACTACTGCTTAGCCTTCACAACTACCGACAGGGCCACCGGCTATGGAAGCCACCATGCTGATCTCTAAGGAGTGGGAGGAACGAGAATGAGAAATCTCAGGGGCCTATGAGGAGGAGGCTGATGAATACCACGAGCACCTAGAATATGAGCACCGAGTAATTGAAAAAGTGGCCTATGAAGAAGAGGGATCTAGTTCCTTGAAGAGCAGGGACGAGGAGGGCAGCCCTGGTGGTAGGTTAATCGTGTAGGCCTTTCACGATGACCTTGAAGAAGAAATAGCCCGGTAGCCAGAGGACACCAAATTAGAGGAAGAAAGGTCGCCCCTTGAAGAAGAAGAGTAGCAGCAAGAAGACAAAACTGAGGGTGGGACCCAAACTATTGAGAGCCTCAAAGTTGGGCAATTAGTAGAACATGTGCACGAGATTGAACATGCTGAGGAAAAGGAAGAAGAAGAGATGGCAGAGAGAGGAAGTCCCATACAACAACTGTCCACCATACTTCCTATCAAACACCTCATGTTCGCCCAAGATTTTGACAAGGAAGAGGGAGATGTTGCCAAGCAGAAAGAAAAGTCCCCAGAAGAAAAGGGAGCAGAAGCCTTAGCCTTGACTGAGAAGGATGAGGTTGGCAATGATTCACCTAAGGGGAAATCTGTTGTGCCCGAATGGTTAGAGAGGCAGCTCGAAAGAAAAACCCCTATATTAAAAGACCCAAGGGGGAGATTAGAGGCCATCTTGGCTCGAGCTCAAATCATGAAAAAGAAGGAGAAGAAGCCCAAAGTCTGATCCAGGGTGACGATGGATGCGTCTGGGTCTCGAGCAGCACAAATAGCAACTCTTGTGGTTGGCCAAGCTGGGGTAAGTTACAACATTTCCACCATCAACTTGGGGACCACCAGCAGAGAGCAGAAAGTCGGTCACCTTAAGGAGTCAGTGGCTATGGTGGTGCATTTGATAAAACAAGATAAGATTTTGAAGAATGAGTTCAAGGCAGAAGTCGCAGCCTTAACTGATTAGATACAGGAATGGTCTTCAGTGGACGACCTGCCTACCACATGCACAGCCGCACCCTAGCTACTATCCAAGGAGCAGATCGATAAGATGGAAAGAAGGAAGAACTTGGAAAAGACCACAAAGGACTGGTTCCGATAAGTCTCATATGTCAGAAACATGGGAATTAGCCGGGCTGTGCGAATAGCCAACAAGTTCTTAGATCTGTTGCAGTCTCTGGAGGGCACGAGGAAGCTCTGCATTGACTTCCCTGCGACCTACGACTCCACCTTTCCGAGGATCGAAGCTATCCTTCAGATGCTAGAGGCCATGTGGGAAAAGGAGCTCTCATTTAAGAAGGATGACCACTGGCTAATGGATGTATAGTGATAGGACTTTGCAGCCGGAGGGAAAGACTGGAACAAATCATGAGCAAGGTGGATCCAGACATTGAATGGATCAAGGAAATCAAGGCAGAGTGCACTCGTTATCTCAAGCTAATGACGGACTACAACATTCCCATAGTGCAAATGGATCCAGAGAAGGTAAATCCCTACTTCCAGGAGAAGATGAAGGATGGGATGGCTGGTGAAATCACAGTGGAATTCCTGAGTTTTGCTGCTCGTGCCTTCGATCAATTAGAGTTTTTCAGAGACCAAGGCACAAAGTATGATGAGGATTGGAAGAGGCTGGAAGATAATGCAAAAGAATGGAGCTACCAGGTGCTGCGATATGACATCGTCAAAATGGACAAGCTCCAAGCAGTCATCCTCAAGTTCATAGAATACACAGCTTCTAAGAGGCAGGAGGACAACCCCGCCAAAGATGAAGAACTCCTTGAAGAGTAGCTACAGTGCAACAATAATCAGCTACAAGACAAAATGCTACAGTGCCGTCAATAGATGACAAAATAGGGAAAATGACAAAATAAAATTTTAAATTGCTGAATATTGGGGGTAGGTGAAACCCTATTTTGTAATGAATCTTGGCCACACAATAAGAATTGATCTTGGCCATTCATTAGATCTTTTGGGCACTATAAATAGAGCTCTCCTCTCATTTGCAAAGGGAGTTGAGTTGTTGTAAAGGCATGCTGTAGAAATTTATAAAGAAAAGATACTGACTTGGTGTATTTTCTGAGTTTCTCACATGTTGCTTGATTCAACCTCCATTGTTAGATGTTTAACTTAGATTTTATTACTGTTCTAGTTAATTTTTTCCTCGCTTTGGTAGATTTTAGGAATGTTGTCCTGTGATCATGAAAATTCTTGTTGTGTTGATGACTTCTTAGTCCATACTTTTTGTTGTTTACTGATGGTAGGTAGCTGTGTAAAGTTAGTCTAGACTTGAACTCGAAGCTGCTCCAAAACTTTCATCTTTGTTCATGCATGTATATGGTGAATGACAGACGAAACATTTGTAGGCCTTAGAAGATAGCACAAGTTCTACGATACTGTGAGATTTCTGGTTAAGTGGAACATTGTTTCAAGAAGTTGTCCATTGCAGGAACTCCATCATCACTGTTCACAATTAGTTGTAGATCTAGGAACCTCCTCTCTTCCCTGCCCCTTTTCATTTTATTTAATGAGTGACCTATGCCAAGGTTCATTGCACATTTTAAAGCTAAATCCAATGATAAACATGGAGTTTACAAATGTTGTTTGAACCTACAGCAAAATGCACAATAACTTCCCTATCTTAAAAACTCCATTCTAAGGTCCAACTTCCCATGCTTTGTATTACCTACGTAAGACCACCTTGTGATTCTAGAAAATCACATCAAACAACTGAGATATTCCAAGCACTGTCAAGACCTAATGTTAAATACCTTGGGATAGTGTTCTGTAATCCAATTGTGGAAGATTGTCTTTCAAGAGAGGTAGTGCACCTACGCGCTGCCTATGTTGAGAAGTGCATAAAAAACACATCAACAATAACTTATTCAAATTTTTACGTCAAGTTGTCTAACTCTGATTTTTTTGAATTTTTTTCCACTTAAGGTTCTGCATTTTCCATGATGATCTTGCACATACCCTGGGAATGCAGAGTAACTAAAAATGGAATATATGTTATAGTGGTCCAATAAGGTAATGACATGTGTACTTTCTTGCTTGAGGCTTATTTTCTCCTTCAATTCTATAAGAAGGAATTCATGGCTAGAAATTGGGGGTTCGTTGAATTCTAATTGACACATTGAATTGTTAACAAAATATTTCAAGCATAGTTTGAGTTTTTTCTTAAGTTCTAAGTCTGTAGTTACTTATGTAATTTTGATAACAGTATAGAAAATACAATACAAAAATGATATCAATTTCGTGGCTATTGTCTCTCCTCTGTACTTGTTTTATGAGTTATGAATTAAAATATTCAATGATTGTTTTGTTCATCTCTATTGTTTACCAATGGATGTTTAACTTCATTCCTACTTATTAGTTCAATGAATTAATGTAAATGTTTGGATGTGATTGTTAACTCATGTGAATTAGGTGCTAGGATATCTGTAAGCAATTATGGTCATGAATGTAAAGTGGGAGTGTTGTAATGCAATGTTTCTTGAGATTATATGTTGCTATTGTTGAGTTGTTATCTGGTTGTGTAGGTTGAGATTGACTTTGTGTTTAGGATGAGGCACTAATTTAAGAGAGGTATTCATAATTCAATTTATAGGTCATTTCATCAACAAATCACTCTTTATTTACAAACTTTCAAGTGAGTTACCACTATCTTTACATTGAGTTTCACTATTCTCATGCTCCAAGTGTAGAGTATTATTAAAAGAACTACCAAATCTTTTGATATGCTATGTTGTTGAGTGGTTATTGGAGAATTATTTTTCATTTACAATGTATTTAAATATTACGCATTAAAGTTATTAAGTATGCATTGTGGGATTACCCTCCTGGGTTTCACAAAGCCTAAAGTATAGGAGTAAAATTTTTGAAGCTTTTACTCATTCGTTGGCCAATCCCTTTAGATTAATAATTATTTAAAATGACAAAGTCCACTAGTAATTTTGAAGACCATCTTGGTTCTTAAAAAATAACCAATATATTTGGTGACTTCACTAGGGATTTGGTAATTTCAAAGTCTCTAGTTCAGATCTGGTATAATCAAAGATGAGTATTATATTATTCTTTATTGTTGAAGAATAATTGGTTCAAAACTATAGAAAAAAATTCACGTATAATCTTATGTGTCACATTCTGGTTAATTTTGTCACTTTGTGTTGGGTTATGTTTAGATTCTTTTCTAAAATTACAAATACCAAGTCGAAGTGCAATCACTTCCAATTTCCCAGCATTCTAGGTGGCGAATTTGAAGTCTCATCTACCAGTGTAAAGATAATTTCTCAAAGAGAACATCAGAAGAAGGATTTTGATACATTTGACACCATGGAGAAGACCAGGAGCTATATGAAAAAGCATTTGGAGTAGAAGCTAGAGCCTGAGCTTGCAAAGGACAAAAAAACCTTTATGGGTGAAGCAAACTATTGAATCGGGTAAGTTTGTTGAATCCCTTGATGAAGCATCTCCTACTTTTAATAATGAAGTAGGGTATGTGCAAGATCATCATGGAAAAAATAAATCCTTCAGTGGTAAAAAATTTACTTGACGTAAAAAATTGAATAAGTTATTTATATTATTTCAAAAATACGTAAGAATATAATCTGTAGCAAATTGAATGTAGTTTCTAATCTACTAGGTTTGTTTAAAAAAAAAAATCTATTTGGTGAAAATTTGAAATTTCAATGCAGTGGTAATTAAATTTTAGGGAAAAAATAAGTAGGTATTTGTATGACCACCCTAACCACAATAAAATGATAATATTTTTTATAATATTTTATATATAAGTAGAGGACTCATGCCCCGATGTGATGCACATTTTTTTATAATTTTTTTCCAAGTAAATAATTAATTATGAATTTTTTATTACAATTTTTTTTTAAATATAAAATCTCGTATGTCTGACCACCTTAACTTGGTCAAACTTCATGAAATTCAATTCTAATTTTTTCAATCCTATAGTATGTGAAGAATAGAATGCGATGCATGTTTTGGATTCAAAAATGTGATACTATTTAAAAGTTATAGATGTTTTTCAATAAGCCTATCAATTAGGACTTTATTCGTAATTTGAATAGAAAATGAATAATAATTACTTATTAAATTCAAAGTAAAGCATAATTTATATTGGTGGAAAGCTAAGAATCTCCTTTAAAAACCCTTTTCATTTCTTCAATTTTGGGAAAAAAATAGTCATCAGCCACATACCCATCATATTGCCACTTTTTGGCCCATCATGATCCTACACATACCTAGTAGATAGCGGGAATATCCAGGGAGAAGCACATGTAATTGAAGATCCTAATGTAGACCAAGGGATTTTTCCTATTGAGAAAGTATTTGACAATGAATTTGTTGTGTCAAGACAGGAGGATAGGTGAGAGTTTTGGGATAAGAATAAGAATTTATCAAAGCCTTTAACCCTTGGTGTTGGATTTGTCTTCAATGGATAGAATTTCAAACCAAAGGGAGAATCTCCTAATATAGAAGTGCACATTTCCCTTGAGGAAGACCCAGTTGATCAAGCCTATTATACTCCTGTGCCTAGTGAGGCTGGAAACATCTTAGAAAATAAAGAAGACATAGACAATACATGCAAGCCTTAGAAGAAGAAGAAACTAGGCCTAAGGAAGAAGAAGAGAATAGAAAAAAGTACTTGAAGGAGAGGGAAGATAGGATTAGAGCTAAACAACTTGAGAGAGATGCTCAAAATAAAAAATTAGAGAAGATGAGAGAAGATGTTGCTAGGTGGAAGGCCTTTGATGAGAATGTCTCTAAGTTGACTGTTAAAATTATCCCTGAAATTCCTAACGAAATAGTTTAAATGGGAACCTCTGCTGCTAGTACCTATACCACATCTGTTGCAACTACTAAAGCCTTAGATCCCCCTGCTAGTGCTAAGAAATCATCATTTATAGATCATGGAAAGAAACCCATTGATATGACAAAGATGACTACTTTTAATACTTTTAGTACCAACACCAATGAAAATACTCATGCTTCATCTATTAAAACCCCCATCAATAATGTTAAAATTTATCCTACTCCGTCCACTGCACCCCCAAATCCTAAGATCTTGAAACTGTAATTGGAGAATGAAAAACTACAGGAAGATTTGAGGAAAGCTAAAATAGAAGTTGCCAATGTAGAAATAGCTAGGAAGATTGCTTTTATTAAGATATCCACACCAACTCCAAAGGCTTCAAGCTCTATACATAATAATAGTGAATCCCAAAAGAAAAATTATAGAGGACATGCTACTAGTGGAAGTGATGGTGGAGGTTAGGGTGGTGGAGGTGGAGGAAATAATAAAAACAAGAACTCATACTTTGAAGATGATGAGGGGAACAAGAACGGAGGTGATGGTGATGATGAAAGTGGGAATGGTAAGGATAAAAATCAATATGATAACTAAAAGGATGATGAGCATATAAATCCTCATAGAGATAGACATACTAGGATGCCACCCCAAGTTGAAAGGTATCAACAGTTATGTTTCACGGGGATACCTGGTTATCGTAACCCATTTCCTGAAGACTTCAGACCTGCTTTAGTCAGATTCTCTAGAAATAATGCCTTGAGTGGTGAAGATCACCTCAAAGCATTTGCAAATGTTGTGGATGTCTTTGAGGTAGAAGTAGAGGATGTAATGATGAAGTTGTTTATGCAGTTTCTCATTAAAGATGCTCAAGAGTGGTATAGGAGTTTTCTTGCTAAGAGTATTGGCTCCTGGGAGGAATTCAAGAGGATGTTCCAAGAGTAGTATGGCGATAAGATTGATTGAAGTTATTTATTCAATTAATTTAATAACACTGCTAAAGATACTAATGATTATGTGGTTGATTTTAATAGAAGGTTCCAAATGAAAAGGAAAAGGTTGCCTCCTCATTTGCAATTGAATGACAATGTGTTCCTAGTAAATTACTATAATGCTTTTGATGTGAAGATGACCTACCACTTCATGTAGAAGAATCCTCAAACAATGAGGTAGGCTTATAAGATGGAAGAACGTATTGATAATATCAACAGATCCACTGGTAAATTTGGTAGAAGAGATGATACAAAATTCCTCAGAAACCTAAAAAAGGAGGATAAGAGTTCGGGTGCTAAAGGGGGTACCCTTTAGAATAAGATTGATAATTTCATGAAAACTATAAATGAAAAAATTATCAGAGAAATGCTCAAAATAAGGTTCCCTTGAATCCTTTATAGAAGAATTCAAGAAATTTCGCTGAAGAAACTCCTTGGTGCATGGTTTTCCAGATGCCTCATTCTACTCATCAATGTGTAGTGGCAAAGATGGTTGAAGTTGAAGAAGATGCACCCAAGGAATGTGATCAATCAAATGAGGAGGATATTGATATAAATATTATTATGGATGGTTCTAACTTGGATGATAGTGAATTCTCATGTAATATGGAGTCTCATGAAATGGGTTTAGATGACCAAAGGAAAATTTCTAGTACATATCACCAGCAAGTTCCCTTAGATGAGGATGTTGACAGTGATACTGAAGTATACAATTTAGAAGCAATGGAAGATGGTGTGTCCCTAAGAAGACCTTTGGATGAATAAATTGGAAGATATATTGTGGCTTTGGAAACTCAAGGGAGAAGCTCATATCGCCTAAGGAATTTTACAGTCGATGGTGAACAAGGTAGTCCTGCTAGTCTTTTCATTAAGGAGCAAAATGCAATAAGAAAAGAGCACAAGTCTGATGGAAAAGCATAAGAAAACATAACTAAGGAAAACAAGGGAGATAAGATTTGGGCCAAAAAGGTAGATAAACCAAAGATAGATGTAGATCTCAAATCCCCTCTTGTTAAGACAAAGATATAGAGACAGGATCATGAAGTTGTGAGAAAATATGTCAAGCCTAGAGCTAAGACGTCCAAAAATCAACAGAAGGACAGTAACACAGAACAAGGTATGATCCCAATTGAATTTCCTAAGTACACTCCTATTGATATGTTTCAATTACTTATCAAAGTAAAAGTATTAATTCCCTTTCATGAGATGATGAGAATAGATGAGCATAAGAAAAAGGCAGTAGCCATTATCAATGGTGCTACTATAGCTTGCAATGATTTTAGTAATCACTAAAATCCCTCATATCTTTCTAGGGAATTTTATAACTGCTTGTCCTATGAAGATAGATCCATTTTTCCTCACGCTGATTGTTGATGGAAATTTTCTAAAAAAATGTATTATTGACTCTGGAGCATCCAATAATATCATGCTAGTCAAAATCATGGAGGCATTGGGACTAAAATTTGATAGCACTCATGGCAAGTGTTATGTTATGGATTCAAGAGAAGTCCCTATTATTGGTGTGATCAATGAACTTCCTTACAAATTGGAAGCATGTTAAAATAAGGAGTTTAAGATGAGTGTGGTGGTAGTAGATATTCCACCTAATTTTGGAATGTTCTTATCTAGGAAATGGAGTGCATCCATGGGAGATAGTATGCAGTGTGACATATCATATGACACCTTCCCTATTGATGGTAAGAATGTTCAAGTGGTACGAGAACTAAAGGTGCCACATATCATGGAGCATTCTCCTGAAGATGATACAATCCTATTCATAGATACTGATATTAATGATTTCAAGGTGGAAGAAACACCAAGAGAAATTGATAGGCGCCTTGCACCTATAGATAATGAAGTCATAAGATTATCAGACAAAGATGACTTATGTAAGATATAATTTGATGGTGCAAGTTACAAGGAAGGGTTTGGTGTAGTAATATTAATTGTATCACCCACAAGTTTTCTTTCGCTCTACCTTTGGTCTGCACAAATAATGTAGCAGAATATGAAGCACTGTTATGGGGATTGAGATTGACTGAAAAGAATGAGATAAAGAAATTAATGGTAATTGGAGATTCTAAATTAGTGATATCCTAGGTAAGGGCCAAGTATGCTTGCAAGAATAATAGAATGAAACAATAAAAAAAATAATTCTTGGACTCTATTGACCAATTTGATGCTTTTGGAATTGATTGGATGAAGAGAGGACAAAATAGAGGGTATGTGTAGGAACATGATGGGCCAAAAGTGGCAATATGATAGGTATGTGGCTGGCGACTATTTTTTATCCAAAATTGATTAAACAAAAAGGGTTTTTAAAGGAGATTCTTAGCTTTCCACTGATATAAATTATGCTTTACTTTGAATTTAATAAGTAATTATTATTCATTTTCTATTCAAATTACGACTATAGTCCCGATTGATAGGCTGATTGAAAAATATCTATAGCTTTCAAACGGTATCACATTTGAATCCAAAACATGTGTCACATTCCATGCTTCACATACTATAGGATTAAAAAGAGAAAAATTGAATTTCATGAAGTTTTGGCCAAGTTAAGGTGGTCAAACATACGAGTTTTTACATTTTTTAAAAATTTGTAATAAAAAAATGATAATTAATTATTTATTTGGAAAAAAATTACAAAAAAATATGCATCACATTGGGGCATGAGTCCTCTACTTACATCTAAAATATTATAAAAAAATATTATCATTTTATTGTGGTTAGGTTGGTAAGACAGACACCTACTTCTTATTTTTTCCTTGAAATTTAAGTACCATTGCATTGAAATTTCAAATTTTCACCAAATAGATTTTTTGTTTTTTTAAACAAACCTAGTAGTTTATAAACTATATTCAATTTTCCATAGATTCTATTCTTACATATTTTTGAAATAATATAGATAACTTATTCAAATTTTTACATCAAGTTGCCTAACTCTGATATTTTTGATTTTTTTGCCACATAAGGGCCTATTTTTTCCATGGTGATCTTGCACATACCCTAGAGTGGCAAACTTACTTCCTAACATTGCATTAAGACTAGATGATAGATATTTTTTAGTTATCTCAAAGGTTGAGGTACAATCAAGGCCTTCCATCCCTATTAATGTACATAATTGGTAGATCCTCAATGATGATGAAGATATTTTGAAATTCTTGAGATATATAGATGAATATGAAGGACATGAGATCAATTTAGGGGGATTTGTTGAAAATTTGGATGGAAATGATACAATATTTGGAAATGAAGTCATCTAGTTAAAGACAAAAAAAATCCCCAAAGATCTTGTAGCACTTGAAAGGGTCTTTGATAGTCAAGATAAGAGCAAGGTTAACTGCTACCTATCTAGAGAACCTAGAGGAAGTGAATTTTGGGAGTGAAAATGCCCCAAAGAAATTGTATGTAGGAAAGAAGATGAAACCTAAGGTTAAGGAAATGTTAGTCGCCTTACTAAGAAAATATAGGCATGTCTTTTCTTGGTCATATGATGACCAAAAATCCTATAGATTGGAATTGTTTCAGCATCATATTCCTCTAAATGAAAATGCTAAGCCTTTTAGGTAGAAGCAAAGACCAATTAATCATACTTTAGATCCCAAGATGTAAGAGGAGCTGGTAAAGTAAAGAGATGCTAGCATCATAAAACCTATCAGGCATTCTTCATGGGTATCTAATCTAGTGCCAGTCAAAAAAAGAATGGTGATATAAGGTTGTGTGTAGATTTTAGAAATCTAAACATATCATCAATAAAGGAAAATTATCCATTGTCGAGCATGGAGACCATGTTATAGAAGGTAACTAGATGTTAACTACTATCAATGATGGATGGATTTTCCATTTATAATCAAGTGAAGGTAAAGGAGTCTGAGCATTACAAGACTAGATTCACTACTCCATGGGGCACCTATGTATATGTAAGGATGCTATTCGATTTAAAAAATATAGGTGCCACTTTCCAAAGGGCTATGGATGTAGCCTTTTCTGATTTTATTGACTTATTTATGGTTATATACCAAATTGACTTGACTACCTACTCCAAGAAAGAGGAGGATCATTGCACACACTTGGAAAAAGGTATTTATCAAAGCTTCAGAGTATGGGATCTCACTTAATCCAAAGAAATTTTCCTTTAGGGTCACTGAAGGTAAACTATTTGGGAACATCGTATCCAAAGAGGTAGCAAGGATTGATCTCGAAAGGGTAGCAGCAATAGATAAGATCCCTCAACCAAAGAATGTCAAAGGAATTTAGTCATTCTTTGAACAAATCAATTTATTGAGGAGATTTGTGACCAACTTTGCAAAAATAAAAATCTAGTAGTCTCCAATATGTTGAAGAAATGAGAGAAAGTGGTGGGTATGTGTAGGATCATCATGGAAAAAATAGGCCCTTAAGTGGAAAAAAATTCAGAAAAATCAGAGTTAGGCAACTTGACGTAAAAATTTGAATAAGTTATCTATATTATTTCAAAAATATGTAACAATAGAATCTATAGAAAATTGAATGTAGTTTCTAAACTACTAGGTTTGTTTAAAAAAAATCTATTTGGTGAAAATTTGAAATTTCAATGCAGTAGTACTTAAATTTCAGGGAAAAAATAAGAAGTAGGTGTCTATCTGACCACCCTAACCACAATAAAATGATGATATTTTTTTATAAGATTTTAGATATAAGTAGAGGGCTAATGCCCCAATGTGATGCATATTTTTTTGTAATTTTTTTCCATATAAATAATTAATTATAAATTTTTTATTACAATTTTTTAAAAATATAAAAACTTGTATGTCTAACCACCTTAACTTGGTCAAATTTCATGAAATTCATTTTTTCTTTTTTTAATCTTATAGTATGTGAAGCATAGAATGTGACACATGTTTTGGATTCAAAAAATGTGATACCATTTGAAAGTTGTAAATGTTTTTCAATCAGCCTATTAATCAGGACTTTAGTTGTAATTAAAATAGAAAATAAATAATAATTACTTATTAAATTCAAAGTAAAGCATAATTTATATTGGCAGAAAGTTGATAATATCCTTGAAAAACCCTTTTCGTTTCATCAATTTTGGGTAAAACAAAAGTTGTTAGTCACATACCCATCATATTGCTACTTTTTGGCCCATCATGATCTTGCACATACCTTGGTTTGGAGTGAAGAGCCTAGTCAAGCCTTCAAGAAAATTAAACAATCTATTAAGGAAGCTCTAGATTTGAAATCTCTGGATTTCTCTAAGCCAATGTATATTTTCTCTTTTGCTTCATTCCATATACTATTGTTGCTATCTTATTTCAAAAAAATGAGGAGGGCTATGAACAACCCATAATGTTCTTTAGCAAATCTTTACAGGTTGCAGAGCTTAAGTATGATATCATTGAAAAACAAGAATATGCTCTAGTCAAGGCTGTGAAGAATTTTAGGACTTACTTAGTGGGGGCTACTGTCATAGCTTTTGTGCCAAGTGTTGTTGTGAAAGATATCTTCAGTCAACAAGAAACTACAAGGAAAAAGGTGTAGATGGATCAACAAGATCCAAGAATTTAACATTGATGTCTAGATCATGAAGTTAGTTAGGGGACAGGGCCTAGCTAAATTGATGGTAGAAACTAATTTGGAAGCCAATCATATTAATCAAGTAGAGATTCTTGATGTTGCACCTATTTGTGATATGCAAACATGTGGCTAGTACAAAAGGAATTGTCAATATTTACAAAATTTGCAATGTCCGACAGATATGGCTGACAATGACAAGAGAATACTAAAGTTACATGCCATAACGTATGTGATTATTTACAATGGACTATGGTGGAGAAGCTAGGATGGTGTATTGCTTAAATTTGTGAATGGAAAACAAGCATTAGAACTCTTGCAAGAAATGCACAATGGGGCATGTGGGGGTCATTATATGGCAAAGACCACTGCTCATAAGGTCTTTATAATAGGATTATGGTGGTCTACTATTTTTAAAGATGCTCATAAGTTTGATTAGACTTGTGATGCTTGTAAGAGATTTGCAGGAAAACTAAAGTTTTCAGGAAGTTTTCCACTAAGGCCTATTTTTGTTTAGGACCCTTTTCAGCAATGGGGAATTGATTTCATTGGTGAAATACTAGAAAAGTATAATGGAGGGCACTCATGGATCTTGGTTGCCACTAACTATTTCATAAAGTGGGTAGAAGAAATACCTACAAGGAAAGCAACAAGAAAAGTGGTAATGGAATTCCTAATGAACAATATTCTGATTAGGTTTGGAGTCCAGGAAAATATCATTTTAGATAATGTTATGTGTTTTAGATCTAGGGATTTTAAAGATTTTTGTGATAAGCATGGCATACAAATTTCTTATTCTTCATCTTACCACCCTCAAGGAAATGGTCAGGCCGAGTCTAGTAATAAGATCTTAATGAAAATTATCAAAAGGGTGATGGAGAAGATGTTCAAGAAAGCTTGGGACTCAAAGCTGAAGGTGGCACTATGGGAAGATATGGTTATTATGAAAAAGGCTACTAGTTATTCACCATTTGGTTTTTTGTATGGCTTAGATATTAGACTCCATAGAATAACTTGCTAAAGATGTATAAATTTGTGCGGGAATATGATGATGATATATGGGATGATATGTAGCATAGAATTGATAATTTGGTGCAATTAGATGAAACTAGAAGAGAAGCTAGTGCCAAAAATGCAAAACTACAACTACAAGCCAAGAACTTGCATGAGAAGAGGGCTTCTCCCAGAAAATTTGAGGTGGATAGTATGGTATTAGTCTAGAATGCAAGGGCTCGGGATAAGGGTGAACATGGAAAGTTTGAATCATTATGGTTAGGCCCTTATCTAATAGCCAGTACACATGGGGAGGATTCTTACTTCCTCCAAAGTTTGACAGGAGAACTTCTTGAACTACTAGTACATGAACAGTTCTTCAAGCCATACTTCTCATAAGTATGTTATGATTCCATGTACACTATAGGTTTTGCACATTTTGTATATAGGTGTGTTTGCTTTGGTTGTGTCTAGTTTGGTCTTGCTACCTAGTCCGGGTAGTTCCCTAGTTTTTGATTCATTGTGTTTGGTTGATCTACTTCAACTTGAGATTCTAGGATCTCGCCATGCCTATGAGAGGCATGCATCCCCATTCAAAGCCATTGATGGAACCCCTTAAAAAAAATTCATGATCCATCTCAAAATTTTGCAAAGTTTGGGTTAAATTTTGTATCTAAGAGCTTAGAGTATTTTTTCTACTGTCACTGTTCAAGGGTTTTATGTTATCTTTTAAGTCACATCTTATGCCATCAAATCCATGAAATGACTAGCCTTTTGGTATAGTTGTATCAGTTGTCATATGTTGGGCTATTATTTTAATTTTCTGAAGTTGGGATAAATATTCCTTGTTGAAATCTTTTGAGCCTTAAATCACTTAATCCCATAGGTTGTATTCTCGTCAACCTAGTCATGTCCCTCTTTTAAGACTAACAATTTTGGCATGTGAAGATATGAAAATCCCTAATGATCATTTTTATTTTTGAGAAAAAATCACCATTGTTCCCTATGCGCCTATTCTATTTCATTGCGTACTATTTTATTCTCATGAGCTAGCGGGCATAAGCTATGTGTCATGTGCATTGATAGGCTCGGTGTCTTTGTTAAACATTGCAGGTGGTATTAAAAGGAAATCAATGATGGTCATTGAATGATGTGGCTACATCTCGACCATTCCCCATGCACCCGCTCTATTTCATTCTTCATTAAAATATTTGAGCGAGCTAGCGAGCGGTTGTCACATTATGAATCCAACTATGGGCCGAGTGTTTCCAAGTGGTCAACAAGTGAAGCTTTGAATAGAATCAACAGTCGATAGTAGGTGATGTGGTTCAATCTTGACCACTCCTTTTTATCCTATGCAATTTCCACATGGAATATCCCAGAGGGCGTGGAAGCATTGGAGCAAAGGAAAATATTAATAAAATATTTCAACATGAGGCATGGATAATAAAGTGTGTGATACTAAAAGAAGATATAATGCATGTTTTTGAGATCTTTCAATCTGGGTCACTGATTATGTCAGATGAATAAGGCCATGGGTAATTGTTCTTGGATTAAGATGTGAGTATGTAGAGGCCATGAGACTTAATCTCATCCCTTCTCCATCTCCCCATTGATGTGAGTTGCACATGGTTTAAGACTCACGGGGGCAAGGGGAAGAATACACATGGATTCTGGATCTAATGACAAAGGAATGGTGGACCTCACACATCACTAGCAAGTGATTCCATGTGGATTTCTATCATTTGATAAGTATTATGAGTGCATATAGTAAGGTTCTTCAAATAAATCTAACTAAATATGGATTGTCCATCTGTTAACACACCCATTGGATCAACAAATAGCATTTAAAACTCAATTTGAAGGCAAGTGAGTCATTCTAGTTCACATGAGCGAGTCTTAATAACTGAAAGGAAGTCAAGCTACCAAAGCAGGAGGTTGCATAGCTATTAAAACCTATCTTGAAAGCATAATTGAGCATTGTCTTCAGGCTTGTTTGACGACGAGGCTAGGGTTATCAACCTGAGAAAGAACCAATAAGTAAATTACTGCCTTCCCATCAAAATTATTGATAAATTATGGTTTCCCAAACCTTTGATTCAATTAGGGTTTTCTTGGTTCTGCATTTTAAGGTTTGACATTCATAAAAGAGAATTGGTTGGCCCTACATTGTTGTAGTCCATGTCAAACCCTTATCTGAGTTGTAAGTCTTGTTCCAAGAAACCAATAACCCTACTTTGTAATACCTTTTGTATCATGGCTCCCAAAGCATAATCAAAAGCATCTTTTTCTAAAGGGGAAGCTTCTTCTCCCAAAATACTTTTGAGTACAGACCTTACTAGCTAGTTTCCACCCTCGACTAGTGAAAAACCTAAGGGTCAAGTGCTTCTCTGAGGTCTGCAAGTAGTTCAAGGTTTGATTGACAAGAGCAGTTCTATTAAGGACACCAAATTACCTTATACTTGGTGGGACTTGTTCTTTGGTTGGTTCAGAAATAGAAACATGGGTATTCCAATGGGTAACCCTTGGAATTTTGATCTAGGGAATTTGATTGTACCCAATGTTTACATGGATTTTGACTTGCTTAAATCAATGGCCACCAATTATGATCCAGTTGCAAGGACTATAAGAACATATGATGGGAAGGAAATGGTTAAAATTAACAAGGATGTATTTTCTCATATCTTCAAACTCACTAGGTGGGGTGATGAAATGCCTAAAATCAATGAAAACACTCTTAAGGAGGAATATGATAAGACTAAAATTGCATTTAGAGTCCACATCCTACCAAGATATCTAGCAGAAATTGGGGGTCAAAGGATTACAATAGGTAAATATGATAAGGATCCTTTCCTTGTTAGTTATTTTGTTTCCTAATTCAAAAAAACCTTTTACTCCATTTACCAGATAATTGGTTATGATCCTATCATGGGAATTCCTATGGCATGGATGTATAATATGGAATCGCATATTCAACACCCCCAATATTGCACACTATATGACTATGTGGGGTTTCTTGCAGAAAGAATTCATGAGGGTTTGATAAGTTTGAAGAAAGGTGCAGATGGAGTGAGGTTTAGTTTGTATTCACTACTAATGCACATTATTTTTTTCAAAGGTGCATCTTACTTTGGGCAGAGTATGACTTTGGATAGGAAGAAGGGTAACTTGGATTTGCATGTGTAATGTTGGACTACTATCCTGGACAAGGATGATAGGTCATATGACCATGTGGAATTTTAGAACTTGTTTTCTTCATAATTGAAGGGAGCCCTGGTTGTGAATATACCTGGAATTCCCATAGCCCTACATAGCTTCTTGAGACCCAAGGAATGAAGGCCAGAGTTGTTAGTTGATCACAATTTAGGAGATGTTATCCCATATCCTGATTAGACTGTATTAAGAGTGTATGGTCCCATTGTTGCACCTCACCTACTACCAAGATGTGTACAAGAGAGAATTGGTTTCCTTGAGGTAATATGGAAATTGGGGAGTGTGGAAAATGAACATTTATTGAATCAAGGAAAAGGAACATTTTTTCCTTCATACACATGCTTGTCTAATTTTGTAATGAAAAAGGGAGGTTGGAATAAGATACTTGATATACTCAAGACCTACCCAATGCAAATATCAGTAGAGAGGATTAGCTATGACCCCAAAGGTTTCATGGCCTAGTTGAAGGAAGGGAACAAGAGTTACAAATTTTTGCACATTTTCCAATTCCAAGAAGATGCGATAAGAAATGTGTTTGACCTTTTGGAAGAAGAAAAAAGAAAAGAAAGATGGATTACTTTCAATAAGATGAAAAGAAAGATAAAGAAGGAGAAACTTGACTTCAATATTCTCCCAGAGATTGAAAATGTAATGCAAAAGGTGGAACATGTATCACTGAATTTTGAGACAATAGTGGGCCACCTTGAAACTAAAGGGGTGATAATTAATAATAAAGGGAAATCCCCCATTGAACAAGAATAAGTTGTGGGAGAAGTCCCTACTATGGAAGAGAAATATACATCTCAAGCCCCCGAAAAACCAAAAATAAAGTTCTTTGTAAGAAGAAAGAGTAAGGAAAAGAAAAATGATGCAGTTCCTACTCCCTCCCAACAAGAGGAGCAAAGGCCTCCTTCTCTTATGCCATAAGTACCACCACCATCTCCTCCAAGGCCAATAGAGCCCCAAAATTGTGGATATTGATGCTCCACCGCTAAGTGCATCACCACCAAAAGAGCCACCATTGAAGAAGTAGAAGGTTGAAGTTACTAATTTGGTGGACTATGTTGATGAAGAATTTGATGATGACATTTGGGTATTAGCTCGTAGGAAATGCGGGAAGGAATTCACTAGAAATGAGGGAAACAAAATAATTAAGTATGAGGTTGAGTAAAGCTGATCTCACTGGGATTAATGGTAAAGATGATATTCAAGTGGAAGCATGCACAAAAAATTTTGGATGATGATTCATTTATAAAGTCTCAAGCTTTTATGGAGTTTTCATACAAGGCTAAGAGAGATGACTATGTCAATAGCTTGGCCATAGAAATAAGTCTCCATCTATAATTTCCTGATGCCACCATCCAGGAAAAGGTTTTTGAATGAAATGAGAGCTAATTTCCAAAAGATGACTGCAAAGGAGAGTAGAGAGTTGGTGAGAAATAGTGGTATTTTATTACTTCTAGAATGGGATTTAGCTTCTATGACAGCCTTTGATACAATAAAGAGATGTGATATACCTCTCTACAATTCAAAAGAAGAGGCTACAATTCCATTACAAGGGTCTCCCTTTAGTGAACAATGGGATGTATTAGATATTTGGTCTCTAGCCCCAAGTACAAGGAATCTTGACATTGTTGATCCTGCATCTAACTGCAGTGGAGACCTAATAATAAAGATGGTGTCAAAAACATTGGCTTTAGAGGTAGAAAATATGTCAGTACATGTTGCACAATTCACAAGATCCATTGTAGAATCAATAACTGTAGGAAAGGAGAAGCTTAGGATAGACCACAATAATTTTCTAGTTGAATGTGGAAAGGTTGAACAACAAAATATGTAGTTACAAACAAATGTAGCATTACTAGAGGTGAAGTTGTGAATTTTACAACCAAGAAATCATAAACAGACTAATGTTGATTCCCCTACCACTTCACAAGAAGTTGCACCCCCTGAATTTACCCTTGAAGTAATTTCCTCGTGGGAAATTGTGTCATACAACATGGGAAGTGTTCCTATTTGAATAATAGAGCCTAGTATATCAGAAATGCCTCAAGATGAGGAAGATATCAACAAGGAGGAGTTCCTCAAGAAGCTAAATGAGTATAAAGAAAAGTGTGACAATTATGAAAGGGAGGATTTTAATAGCAATATGGTGATTGTCACTACAACCTTGAAGCATTCGAAGAGAGGGGAGAATAATATATTGAATAGCATTCATTATAGCTATTCATCCATGGTGAGTGCTATAAATAATTTTGACAATGACAAGAAAAGAGCTATTCCACTTTTGGAAACATGGATCCCTAGGATGGATGTCAATTGGATCTAAGTAGATGATAACCCCCCTGAAAAGTTTAAGCCCACTCATACTCTTGTAAGTAAAATTGAGGATTATAGAGGAAACATTGAACCTTTGGAAATCAAAATAAGGGAATTGGTAAATTCCTAAGTTCATAAGTCACATCATGGTCTCCTCCCATCCATTATAAGGGATGATGGTAGCATAAAAACCCTATAGGAGTGGAGAGATGAAACTAGTAAAACCATTGTAAAGCAAGCAATTTCAATCTGTCAAAAAGGTGATATGGGTACATTGAAAATAAATATGGATATGTTGATTCATGCAGAGATTGTCTTATCATAATTTTATAGGGAGTCCAATCAAATTGTTACCAAGTACTCGCCTTATAGAGAAAATATTGATGAGGTCATGATTTTCAACTAGCCTACTAAAGAGGAATTCTTGTCATGGAGAGATAAGTACTTGGAGGTGGTGGTGATATAAAATTTTTGATTTTGAAGTCTGCAATCATGATGAATAACGGATCAATGAAAATGCACTACATAGCTTGGATTTATTACAGATTAGGCTTTTGCTACAAAATAGAAAATATAGTGCATTTTCTTCAAATTGAATGGGTGATAGGTCTGTAGACGTGGACATATTCTTTGTCATTTCCTTTCTGTTTCTTTCACTTAAATCACTTTGTATGCATGGGCACAATTTTTGAGGAAACTATTTGAAGATGCATTTTGAAAGGTGGGACCATATCTCCAATAATGAATGAAGACTAATCTTATTTTAGACATGTTTCCCACCACCTGGGAATGCAGAGTAACTAAAAATGGAATATATGTTATAGCAGTCCAATAAGGTAATGACATGTGTACTTTCTAGTCTGATTCTTGTTTTTCTCCTTCATTTTTATAAGAAGGAATTTAGGGTCAAAAAGTGGGAATTAGTTGAATTTTAATTGACACAATGAATTGTTAGAAAAATATTGAGCATAGTTTGAGTTTTGTCTTAAGTTCTAATTTTGTAGTTATGTAATTTTGATAACAAGATTGCAAATACAATATAGAATGATATCAATTGCATGGTTGTTGTCTCTCCTCTATACTTTTTTTATGAGTTATGAATGAAGATAATCAAGGATTGTTTTGTTTATCTCTATTGTTTACCAATGGATGTTTAACTTCATTCCTACTTATTAGTTCAATGAATTAATGTAAATGGTTGGGTGGGATTGCTAACTCATGTGAATTAGGTGCTAGGATATTTGTAAGCAGTTTTGTTCATTAATCTAATGTGGAGTGTTGTAATGTAATGTTTCTTGAGATTATATGTTGCTATTGTTGAGTTGTTATCTAGTTGAATAGGTTGAGATTGACTATATGTTTAGGATAAGGCACTAATTTAAGAGAGGTATTCATAATTCAATTTTTGGGTTAGTTCATCAGTAAATCACTCTTTATTTACAATCTTTCAAGTGATTTACCACTATCTTTACATTGTTTTTCACCATTCTCATGCTCCAAGTGTAGATATTAAAATTCTTAAGTATACATTTTGGGATTACCCTCCCGGGTTTCACAGAGCCAAAGTGTAGGAGTAAAATTTTGTAGCTTTTACTCATTCTTTGGCCAATCCCTTTAGATTGCTAATTGATGGAAATGGTAAAGTCCACAGGAAATTCTGAAGACCAGCTTGGTTCTTAAAAAATAACCAACAAACTATTTTCTAAAATGTGGTTAACTAATTGTTTGATGGGTTGATTGTTTGACAATGTCTAGTTTCAGGAGAGGAAACATATCATATAGGATATCAATTCTAGTTTCAACCATGTAACCACATGTATAAGGAAAATGAGAGATTGGATAATGACAATGTTTAGTTTTAGGAAGGACACATCATGTATAATACAAGTGACATGGTTTATTGTCATTATGTTTATTTGATGTTTGACTGATTTGACTTGAAGACTTGTTGGATAATTTGTCTTGTTGATTTGTGATTTTATTGGGGTTTTGATGACCATGTTGCATTAGATAATAATGTCTAACTTAATGTGACTGACTCAAAAAAACCTAAAGGATCGACCTAGGGGGCCTCGAGGGCTCATCGACTGATGGCCTTACCTACGTAACAATGTGTAGAGACCTTGTAGTTTGATAGGAATGGACTTTTTTTATTGACTAAGGACTCCATCATGACCAATTTTACTCGAAAAACCCTAAGGGACCGACTTAATTCCTTAGGGGCTCATCAGCGGATGGTCTTGCCTATATTATACATACAAAGATGTCATAGTTCAACTGGACTTGGACTGACATGACTGACTCTGACTCCTTTTTTTTTGGATTTTGAAGATTATTTGAATTTTTTGTGTTTTTGGCATGTTTTAATTTTTTTAAAAAAATTGAGAATATTTGATTTTTTTGTCATTTTGGGAATTTTTTTTTTTAATATTTTTGGGAATATAGTGACCTCTAATGGTAAGTGTAGAATCGAATGAAAGCATAGGCTAAGTACTTTCCACTAGTTGAGTATAAGACTAATTTATTAAGGGTGGAATGGGATAAGTTTACTGCGGATGGATATGGAAGGTGAAAGGATGCATAATGTCAATCATTCCAGGCTATGGGAAGGAGAACAAACCATTATTATGGAAGGTGTGGAGAGCATGAAGGGTAATTATTATGGGCAATAGGTGGAAAATCAAGTAGAGTGATCATAGATGATGGAGCAAAGATCAACTACACATGGAGCTTGTTTGCCAAGTTTTCACCATGGCACTTATCCAAAGTGCCACTAAAGTGATTTTCACTATTGGAGAGATTATTTCTTTTTACTATTTTCTTATTTTTAAATTTTTTTGGTATCATCACCTTAATGAAAACTTGTCAAATAGGCATCTTGGTGTCACCAAGATTCTTGTTTGATAGGTTTTCATTAAGGTGATGATTTTTTCAAACTTTTTAATATTTTTTCAGGTTATTGGCATGGCTCTCTAAAGCTAAGTGTAGAATTTATGCAAGTGAAAAGTGTTGATAGGATATGACAAGGGTTCCCCTTCAGGATTTGAAAGTTGATATGCTCTTGATCCATAGACTATTGTGACGATGTAGGATGATGATGTCAAATGAAGGGATTTGATTTGAACAAAGGCTGTGAGTGGTAGATATGAAGGGTGGTAAAGGTGGTGGACAAAGGAGGCTAGGGAATGATCCCTAATGCACACACTACATAGGCCATTAGGCTTGAGACGAAAAGGAGTTTGGGTGACCAATGAGTTATTGTACATGAAGGTGTCATCGTCAAAGGTCCATTGAGAGACATTTCCAATAGAGGTGGAGTGACATGATGGATATGTAAAAATGGATGTACTCGGTAGAATGTATGGAATAAGTGAAAGTGATTTGAATGGAGTAATTGCATCAACATCTTATTTTTTTATACTACTTTGATAAATGCCCCCAATGATTTTTGATGAAGAGGCATAATTAGAGATCAACTTTTCCTTGCTTTCATTCTTGACTTGTATTTTTATCTTTGATTTGTCCAATAGCTTTTGATTTTGACTAGAGGAATTGTATTGATCTTTCCTTCTTTGTATTCTTTCTTTTGATTCTAGATCTCGTTTTAAAGAGGGCACTCCTACATTTGATTCTTGAGCTTGATCCTTGTTATTTTTGACTTGTTGATCCATGTCTATGAGGTGGGTGGATGTGAGCGAGATGGATGAAATGGATGAGGTGACAAGAATGTTTAGTTGATGGAAGAGAATGACGATGCACTTAATTGGTTCTTCGAGACTAGCCTTATCGATATTGTTAATGTCAAATGAAGCTTGCACACCCTTAACAAAGTGGAAAGAATACTTAGAAGAGGCAACAGTAGGAGATGCATATCCTAACCTAGGGTGGCTGAAATGGAGGGATAATGGTTCAAAAGGTGGAGAAGAATGATTTGAGATATCCTCATTAAGGTCATGATCAAAAAGTGGATTATCATTAATATCATGGTCAAACATGGGATTATTATGGACATGAAAGGATTAGGTTGAAGTGGATAGGGTAAAGAAAGATGTATCATTAGGATCAAGAAAATTTTCAATCCAAGCACAACCATCTATTTGCATATTTTCTAAAGCTAACTTATCATTTCTCTTGGAAGTAGTATTAACATTTTGACCTATAGGTTATTTGTTAGCACAAGATGAACTTCTCATGCAATATTCTCCACATCCCATGTCATGAACCTGGGCCCTGGTGTTTGATCCTGTGTTAAATGAACTAGGAAATTTGGTCAAGGAAGATGGATCAATGTAATGTGACAAGGTGGAGGACAAAGCTTCCTCGTTGATGGGCACTTGGAATTGAGTAGTCCCTTTCAGATTGTTGTGGTATTGAAAGGGGTCAAGATCATTAGCTATTGTAATCTAAGTGCCATTATGAGGAAACTTTAGGAATAAATGGTATGTGGATGGAACGAATTTCATGGCATGGATCCATGGTAGACTAAGGATGAGGTTATATGGGAGATCAAGGTCCAAAACTTGGAATGTGGTGTCCAATGTTGCAGTTCCAACTCTGATTGGTATTGTTATGACACCCTTGGAGGAGTGATCTTCATTGTTCTATGCTTTTACGATAATGATCTTTTTTTTTTTCACATAAGCTTCAAAGAAACCTAATGCCTCAATCAGTTTTAGAGTGCAAATATTTAATCCTACTCTATCATCTACCAAGACTCGTCTGATTTTATGTTTATGAATGAATACTTCTAGGTGAAAGGGGTCATTATAGCTAGACTTTTGAGATGAATAGTCTTGATCTAAAAGAGTGATGTGATGGGTACTAGCTAAGTATCCCACCATTTCCTTGAAGTGATTGTTATCAAGGTTAGTTAGAATGGAGGTGTCTTGTAATCATTTGTCAAAAATAGCTCTATGCTTGGGGGATATATGAAGCAACTCAAGTATTGATATTTGAGTAGGTTTCTTCCCAAAGTAGTCTAATAGATTATATTGTGACTTTTTTTGTGGTTTAGGGGGGCACCTTGTATGGTCACCTTGGTTCATCATGTGTTTACTACACATTCTGGGGTATTTTTAATGGTAATGGTATTGACATGGTCATCTATGACTCGAATATGATTTATGGTGTAGTAGTCAAAAGCAACATTGGTATAGTTGGTGTGATTATTGGTCTTTGAACCTAAGTTTCTTGTCCCATGTTTTTGCAATGGATTCTTAAAAATTGTATGATCATTATTAGAGGCTACTTATTGACCGTCTATTTCTATGACACCCTTTTCAATCAAGTCCTGAATGATGTTTTTGAGTTGTCTGCAAGATGAGGTTTTGTGTCCATTACCATGACGGTTATTGTAAAAGGAATTATCATCCCACTATGAAGGTTTGAATTTCCCTAGATCATAAGGTTTTTCCTTGGGAATTTGTATGAATTTTGACTACAAGAGTTGGTTTTTAGATGGATTCCATGTGTTCCCCAAGGGGAGTGTATTTGTATCCTATCAAAAAATTCTTTCAAGGTCTTTTTTCTCAAGTGTTTTGAAGGGAATTTGCTACTTGTTTAGGGACACATGATATTTTTTTTGATGTATTAGGTCCTTTGAGTGTGAGAGTAGGACTAGTATGTATTGTCTTAGCATCAACAACTCTTTCATCAGTGACATTCTTGTTTCAGGCCCAATATTTTCTTTTTTCATTTGATGTGCCTTGGGTGTTTTGATTTGTTTTGTATGTATTAAGTTACCCTTTTGCAATGAGGGCCTTCTCAAGTATGGCTCCTTTTTCCACTCAATCAACAAATGTGGTACAACAATGCGATTGTAGTTGATATTTCAAGTTTGTGGTCAAGTTTTTGATGAACATGACAATTCTTTATTTTTTCCTAGAATCTTAAAAGGAAAACAACTAGCCAAGCTCCTCCATCACTAGAATAATTTTATAAATGACTCACCTTCTTCTTGTTTAGTGTGACATAGTGTGGTTATGGTGATGTTAGTTTCAATGTTATAGGAAAAGTGAGTAACAAATTTATTTTCTAGTTCATCCCATGATTGGATGCCTAGAGATAGGTGAGTAAACCATTCAAATGCTTGTCCTATGAGACTTCTAGGGAATAGTCTCATGAGATATGTCTGTTCGGATGCAATGTTTATCAAATCCATGTGGAATTATCTTACGTGTTCAGTGGGGTTTCCATTTTCTCTATACTTGGGTAAATTTGGCATGAAATAGTTAGGAGGAAAGGATAGCATGTATATGATTCTATCAAATGGGTAGGGATATAAATCTTGTGTTCAGTAGGTCTTTTTTGTTCAACAATGTTATGTTTTACACTTTTTTTGCAAGGAAAGCACCTGATTGGCTAAGACATCAACTTGTGTGAGGGATGTGTCCCTTGCATTGTAACTGCATTGTGATATGAGTCCATTTGTTTGTTTTGCAATCTAATGTTGTGGGTAGATAATTTTGTGTTGATTTGAGGTATGTATAATTTTTGTTTTAATTTGGGATGTTTTGAGTTTGGATGTGTGGTGTTTGATTTTGAATATATGTGGTATTTGATTTTGAATATTCGGTATGTATGATGTGAAAGTTGGGATTGTGTGTGAGATGTTTGTATTGAATTGCATTTGGAATGGATTGGAAGTATTTTGACCTTGTGTGTATTGATTGTTGTATTGGTGAAAAGGCCCTTGTGTGTTTGTTTGTTGGGGAAAGCTTGTGTTAGGACCTTGTGAGGCATTGGTTTTTGAGGTGTTCTTCTTAGACCCATGAATATGAATCCTAGTCCTCTTATTTTTTCCAAATGGATTTGAGGATGATGCATTCATGGAAATAGATGTCCCAACTGGATTAATTATGTGGAAAAAAGGTCATGACATGGGTTGTGTAATTGATTATGCCATGGCTTGTGTCCTATGGATTGTGGTAGAATCTTGTGTTGACCCTCCTAATGACATAGAAACATTTATTTTTCAGATATTAGAGCCTTTAGAAGTGGATGTGTAATTTCCTTGACTTTGTTTAGTCCCTATGTTTCGTGTTGGTTCTTCTTGAAGTGTATTGACATCAAAGCCATGTGGAACTTTAGCTACACTATGAAAAAGTTTTGCTAGGAAGTTTAGCCACATCAAGGTCTTCGGAGGTTGCTTCTACTTCATCCTCAATTATGTCCTTGGTGTTGTATTTTTCAAAATGAGTATGTGGCTCTGGTGCCTCATTAGATGAGGATCCAAGGTTCAATTTTCTAGTATAGTTGTAAAGGTCATTATCATCATTGAAGAAGTCCATTTCCTTTCTCTTCCTTTGTGATCTTGTTTGGACCATAAAAGGACTTACAAGTGTGAGATGAGTGGGATATGAAGCCTAAGAAATGATAATGAAAACATGTGACATAAGCCTAAGGTATGAAACCTATGCTATTTTTTTGGATTTTTCATGATATAAGGTATGCCAAATGATAATGTACCAAGATTAAAGACACAAAGTGACAATGGTCGAAATGTAGATAGGATAATGTCACAATGATAAAAATCTATGGTATTTCTAGGACTAAGGTATGCCAAATGTAATGTAAATATGAAATGGTGATGAAGGGGAATGGCATGACTAATGATACAACTAAGAACTTTTTTGGTAAACCTAAGGTAAGGCCACTAACCAAAATAAGATAGCCAAAGTGACAAATCTAATTTTCAAGACCTCAAGGATGACAAATATTAAAATGATGAAAGTTTGACAAGGTGGCCTCAAAATAGACTAGTGAGTTTAAAGATCCAACCTAAAGGACTAAGTACTTTATTGATTGAAAGATAAGGTCAAGATAAATTTGATTTTGTTACTATGGTCTTCTCTAGAGTTTGGTAAATTTCCAAATCTAAAGTCTGCAACAAGGTGTATGCAAGCTAATAAATGACCTAAAGTTTGACCTATGATGGATGCAACTAATGAAAATGTGATCCAATGGATGGAATGAGAATGAAAAGTCTTAGAATCGCAAGTTTGTGGTTTGATAGTAAGAATCCAATTGAGAATTGATCATAAATCTGACTATTCCAAGATTCCCTAAAAAATTAGCAACTAGCAATTGTGATGTTCTGAGTGTGAAATGTGGTGTTCTGAGCAGGAATTGTGGTGTTATGGTTTTTATCAAATGCGGTGTTTTGAGAATAAATTGCAATTAACAGTGACAGTTATGGTGAATAACTTATTTTTGTTCTAGTTTGACTGATTTTGACTAGTTTTTGTGAAATTTTTTGTGAAATTTTGTTGGAAAACACAACAAACAATCTTAAAATAGTGTCTTGGCTAGTCTTGAGTGTTAAAATGTGTTATCATAATGTGTATATTTGGACGTTATTCACCACAATTTCCATAGGTTTAGCACAAATCAAAGACAATTCACACACATAAAGCACTTGCTATCCTTAAGGTCAATGTCTAATGATAGCACTCTTAAACCCATGCTAGGAATATTTGTCAATGCAAGTGAGGGATACCCTTTTTGGTTATGTTTGTAACTCTTTTCTATGGGAGTGGATGGATAGAGGCCTCTTGGAATGGAAGGATGACCCAAATCACCCTCTCCTTGGAAAGTTATAAGTATAACAAGTAACTTATGCTAAGCCAAGGAATCTCACCTCACTCAAGGGATCCAAATGGTGAGTGTAAAAAATATTTGAGGTACAGTGTGCTTCCCCTACACTAAAAATGTCACCAAAAGTCAATAAAAAAGGTGGCCTCTAACTAATTTTTCTTTTAGCCACAAATCAATGACATACCTCCCAGCAAGTGGAATAGTCGGGCAACATGGCTAGTCAGACTCGGGTTTCCCCTAATCCTTTTATATATTGGCCTGAGGGAAAAATCAGTTGGGATCACCAAGGAGTTCTCTGTATGGATGTATCCCACATTGGTAGGCCCACTCTAATGGGGTATACCAAAGCAATGCGATAACAACATGTTTTTGATCTCTAAGATCACTCAAAGTGTGAGGAGAGAGCACACACAATGTACTTGACTCACACTAGCAATAGTTCATTAACCTTAATATAACCAAATGTGTGGTGTGATAGTGCAAATGTCAAGAGATGTTTTCGATTCCCAAGATCACTCATGGTGTGAGGGAAGAGCATACACACCTCAAAAAAAAAAAAAAATCACAAGACAATGAAGACAATGGTTCTTTTTATGTCCCAAATCAAAATGTGAGAGTAGCAAAGACACTTGATGCAAATTGTTTGTTCTTTTTAAGACCAATGAGTGTGAAAAAGCAAGTTATTTTTAACCCAAATGAGTGTAAAATTCAAGAATATTGTTAATTTTAAGACCAATGAGTGAAATATGCAAGGTTGTTGTTCATTTTAAACCCATGAATGGGAAATGCAAGTTAATTTTAAGCCAAATGAATGAGAATGCAATTTAATTTTAAGTCCAATAAGCATGAAAATGCTAAGAGATATTACAAAATGAAAACAACATAAAAAAAAAATAGCAATCCTAAATACAAAGGTATCCTTCCACCTAAGCAACACATTGTAAACCAAATACTAGTAGTAGAAAAATCCGTAGACTATCAAATGCAAAAGACAAATTGAAAATTCCTAATAAAATGTTAAATTTTGCAAGAAGCAGGAAATTGTGGTGTAGAGACTGTTGTATGCGGCTCACTGGCTTTTGACAAATGTGGTGTAGGAACAACCACTATGGTTTCTAGAATGGAAAGTATGACAAAATAGATGTAGTGAATCCCTTAATGATTGTGATGAAGCCCTAATCAATTGTGTCACATAGACCTGAAGCTGCAAAACACTAAAAAATTGACATAATTTAACAAAACCATACTTTTTTTATGCAATTATGATGTTAGAAGGTGAAAACCAAAACCAAAAACTAAAAAACAATAGGAAAACTCAAAAATAAAATTGATGAAGTGATTTTCCTAAATTTTGGACAAATGTGGCATTCTCGCTAGTGACTGTGGTGAACTGGCTTTTAGCGATTGCGTTGTTCAGACTCGCAATTATGGTGCAAAATTGGAACTTCAAATTTTCTATTTTTTTTAAAGATCTATTTATTTCATGTCAGGTTCACCAATATAATCTAGGGTAAAACCAAGGTTAATGTAATATATCATTAAAGCTAAACCACTAAAGCCCTAAACCAACAATGAAGTACAATCCAACATAGAAACATAAACATAAAGTAATATTACCTATGCCATGGTTTCTTGACCTCCATTTTGCTCGAATATGATGAATTCCCTCAAGTTTGAGTATGCAACAATAGCCTAATGACACTAATAGCAAAATATTGAAGTATTGTAGTTGTCTCATTTGATGATAATAGTCTAGGTATGTTGAAATGATAACGATAGGAATCTTTTATAGAAAGTCAATTTAGAATGAAGGGATGAGATTAAAATACAACAAGATATGTCAATCAATGGATAAGAATGAAAGTTATAGTATGAAATAGGGTTAGGGCTAAATTAGGGAAAAGATAAGAATGAATGGTTGAGATTGAATTATAAATTAATTCAATCAATGGTGGAAATTGAATGAGACATGAAGAGATAAGAATGGCACATATAAGGAGGTTGGCATGGAATAAGAGGTTATTGGAGTACTTTAATTAATTATAAAATTATTTAAATAAGGAGGGAAAATGAATAATTAAATAATGGAAACATTATTTAACTATAGAAGACATGTAACAAGTTGAATTTTTGATTAAATAATAATTTAATTTAAAAATGGGAGAAAAGGACAAATTAGTATCCAATTAAATAAATAATTTTTTTTCAATTTATGGAAGAAAAGGTTAATGAATAATTAAATAATTGAGATCATTATTTAATTATAGTAGGAAGGTGATTAATAATTAAATAAATAAAATTTCCTTTTAATTAATCAAAAAGGGGAAATAAAAGAAAGCAATAAATTAATTAACCAAAATTATTTAATTCATAGAAGAAATATGGCATTAGATAATAATCAAATAATTAAAATTATCTAATTATTTTGGATGAAAGGGGAATGATGAAGAAAAATAACATTCGCAAGCCTAAGACGATGTTTAGTGCCTACAAACTGATTACCCTAAACTAGGCTTAGCTTGCGCACTTAATATGAACAATCTTAATGAATACATGGGCTCTGAATCACATTCATTGATCTAGCATCAAGTTTGATTGCTTTGTTACATGATTGTCTTGTAATTTAACTCAATAATTAGAATAAATCTTTTGATTTATTTTTAATATTATCTAAAGACAAGAAAGTATTAAAAGTAAATAATATATAAGATAATTTAATACACACACAATACCTTCACATAAAACCCTTCTTTCTCCTCAAATAAAGCTTGAATTAGAGTGCACCCCAATTCCATCTCATTTGTTCTTTGATGTATTAATGGAAGAAATAGATAAAAATTGTAACATAATAGTAGCAAGAGAGAAGATATCCAAATGAGATGAATGGTCCCTAATTTATAGAATTTTCATGAGATAAATCAATGAAAAGATGGATTGATTAATGGATGGATAGGATTGAATGAGGATTGTAGCTTGGTCAAAAGTTATAGTCATGTGACAAGTGTCACATTAGATATAAGGGCTAGATTTATTAATGGATTAGGGCAACATCCTTATGTGAATGGTTAGGATCTGGAGATGTAGTATGAAATGAATGGATGATATGGAAAGTTAGTTTGACTTTTAAAAGTTTTCTAGATTCAATTAATCTATACAAGGTCTTAGTTAGTCATCATAGAGGGACACTTGTCACATGGTGACAAATTAATATTGTGATCCATGTGAGTGAATTTAATGGTTAGGATTAAATGGGAAAAGACTGGAGAATAAAGTAGAATTATATATTGGAAGAAAAGGTAATGGGAATTGATTAACTCAGATTAATTAATTAATTTAGTTAGAGGGTTTTGGGATAAGAGTAATGCATAAATTAATTAAATAAATAATGAAAATTCATTTAATTAAAATTAGCTAGGAATAGGAGGGATAAATATTATGGATGAATCAATTAAATAAATAAATAATATTTATTTTAATAAGTGTGGAATAAAAGGGAAGGATAAATTAAATAAATAAATAAATAATATTTATTTAATTAATGGTTTAATAATTAATATTTTCTTAATTAATGGCTAGAATGAGGAAAAGGTCAAGTGTGGTCAAGATATAGTGGATATACAATGGATAAGGATTAGTGGCATGATGCTTAAGTCCCTAGTGAGGATGGGGATGAGGAGGAGGTATGTGATTCCCCCTTGCAAGGACATGCATATTCAAAGAACACAGTTATGCTCTCAAAATAGATGAGAGAATTAGAGGATAGAGGATGAAAGGAGGAACCAAATAAGGATTGATGGAAGAAGATAAATATGATGAAGATATAGATGGGGGAGGGAGGATGGATGATCATGATGCTTCAATGATATAAGAAACCTATATTTGATATTATCTTTACATTATGCACCAAGCTATAAAGAACTAGGTCATAGCACGTGTCAAGTACATGTTTAAAAAGGTCAAAATATAAACATATACCTTGTAACAAAATGATATGGAATATCATGATGCCATTGTGGAAATAGAGTGTAGATACCATGATAAATGTAAACAAAAATTAAAAAAACAAGCATTCTTAAAAAACCCTAAACAAATTATGACAATGCCTTGAGTCAAGCTGAAAACGTATTGATCTATTTGATTGACTGATTGACAAGGAGGATAAAAAAATTAACTATAAGAACAATGTGTACCCCAAGGATTGTGTTGTTAACACTAAGGAAAATGCTTGGATTAGGAAGGATGCATCCCTATGATGATAGTTGGATTAATGGATCAATAGATTTTAGTAGATTATAATCAAAATGAAGGATTTATTTGGTATGATGAGCTAGATTGCAAGATTGGATTCCATGGATTAGGATTGATTTCACTAGATGTATAGCTTTGGGATTCTAGATCGTATGGAGAAATGGTGGATAAATGGATAGAATAAGATAGTTAGATGGACGGTAGGGGATAAATGAATTGGATAGGAACAATAATAATGGAAACCTAAGGCTTGACAAAAGTTTGAAGGATAGAGGAATTTTGTGGATAGGAGATAGATGGATTGGAGAATGGAGGATGGAGGAGGGAGATCCAAGGACTATATTGCAAAGGAGTAGATGCCCAACACTATAGCAAATATAGTAAAGGATGGAAGATGGTAGGACAAGATGTATGTGATGGAAGGATAGTGTATAAGGGATGTAGATGGTATAGAAAGTTAGGTTTATATTTTCTAAATAATCCATTGATTTTTTTTTCTTAGATCTTATCAAGATCAAGGGCAGGAAGTGGGGATGCATTTGTACATGATGAAAGGAGATAGTATGAGTGATATAGGATGAAACATGTGGATAATTTAGGGTAGATAAGATACATGATACTTATGAATACCCTTAACATTGTCAAGATCAAAGATGAAAAGGGGAAGATGTATTTAGATAAGATGATGGATAGGAGATGAAAGCTAGTGGAGGATATGGATAGGATCTGGTATGTATAAAATTTTCGCTAAGTGTAGAGGGAAAGAGGATGGGGGATTACATATGATATTTTTTTGCTAGGTTTTAATCATGGTACTTATCCAAGGTACCACAAGAAGTGATTTTTTTCCATTGGATGAATGATTTCTCTTTAAGTTTTTAGGTATTTTAAACTTTTTCACTGTTTTGATATTTGGAATAGTGTGGATGGAAAGTATCATGATAAAGATATCGATGGTGGAGTTGGAATATAGTGTATTTACAATGAAAGAATAAAGGAAGGATTCAAGAACATGTTCCATTTATGGTATCCCTTGAAGATGTGTTGCAATAGACCATGGCAATTACAAATACACTCATAGAAGTTGGTAGAATGATGGAAAGGGAGGTTAAATGGATTTTTTCAAAGACTTGGATTAAAAGGGGATTATTGGGAATGAATGTAGGATGATTAACGGGGTGTTGAAATGCTTATGGATTAGTGGATGGAAATGTTGTCAAGACCAAAATTGGCACACTGTTTGAATGGTGGGGGGATGTAGAGAAGTAGATTTTACATTTCAATATTTAGATGGAGTAGTAGATTTAAAGTTTAGGATATAAGATCCCAAAATGGATGGAGTAGATGATGTAACTATGATAGTGGTTTTTGGGACATAGGGGCCCAAAATGAATTTGGAAGATGGGGGATTTTTAGATGGAGTGGTGGAAGATTTTAGATGAGTAGAACAGGATGCCAATATTGATTGATATTTAAGATGAATTTCTTATATTAGTTGCTTTGGGATCCACATGTTTTTTTATTTTTGTTTTCTCTTCATGGGCCATTGTGCCCTCTTGGATTTATCTTTTTTCTTGTGGATCAATTTTTTTTGCAATGTCTTTTTGAAGGGACATGTTGATCTTTGGGTTTTTATGGATTTTTAGATTATTCATTTTATATTTGGAATTTGAATTACTTCCAAGATCAAAGGGTCAAATGTAGATAGGATTTTGAAAGGATTTAAAATATTTGTGCCTTGGTTGATCTCAATTTATGATAGGATGAAAGGATTTTGAGATAGTGGATGGAAGGATATAAGGACTCAAGATGGATGAAATGGGTGAATGATTTAGTTTTGGGAAATAGGGTCCCAAAATAGATGGAAGGGATGAAGGATTGGGATTTGTAACATAATGTCCCAAAATGGATTTAGAAGATTAAATGAAAGTTTTGACTTAAATGGAGGGATTTGGGATTTTAGAGGGATACCAATGTATTCAACATGAGCTTTGTAGCCACGTCCATGAGATTTTGTATTTGATTTGACTTAGATAAGTTTCAATATAACTTTTTCATAAAGGCCTAGCTCTTTTCCTTGATAGTCCATATTTTTATATAAATCCTTTCAAGCCAATGGGTTAATTATTATTTTGGAACCAAGATGTGGGACTATTTTGAGGAGGATATGACATGAGAGGAATGATATGTGATGAGCCCAAAATATGCTCATAGTTTGGATATTATGATGAACTTTTAATGCCTTTACTTTTGTTATTCGTTGTTGTTTAAAACTCTTTTGAAACCTTTTATAGGGATATCCTGTAGCAAAACATTCGCATATTCCTGTAGCTTATTGTGTTGACTTGACTACATTTATTACCTTGTTGACTTCCTAAATGATTGGTATATTGCATACAGTTTTTGAATGATGAAATAGACTTAAATGTGTGATTAATGAACGAATATTGTGTATGTGCCATACGCCTTTTCTTTCGCATCTGTTACCTTTTGTTTCGCAGGTTGTTGAAGAATGATCGAGTCAAGTGCAGCTGATCTCGGCCTTGCAGTAAAGTCCATTTCCTGCACGACTTCGAGGAAGCTCCGACGAAGACTCTTTGACCGAAATCATTGGGAAAGATTTTTAATGATAGTCAATCTGGAAAGAGTGGGGTGCTAGATTCTCTCCGGATCAGGTTGAATGCATAAATTCATTTATGAAGTTTGTTCCTTGATTCTGGGATACACTTTACTTCCACGTCTTTCTTTGATAGGGTTAGTTAGTTAGTTGCTCTCCAGATTTTAAATAAAGTACTCCTCCTGCACGAGTAAGAAGGGAGATGATAGTTAGAGTAAGATAGAAGCATAGTGATAGAAAGATAGCAGATATCATGTAAGAGTTAGTATGATAATGAAAAGCAGAATCTGTTTGACAAGAGACAAATTTTGTTGTTAGTTTATATCAACAAAGCAATGTATACCATTCTATTTTCATGAATAAAGTTTGATGAAGTTCTGAGTTCAGCACCTGCGTAATCAGTAGATGCTTGCTAAGGGGGCCCACTTAGTAAGTATATGTAGCTAGTTAGTTAGCTGTTCTTTTCTGTTGATTTTCAGTTAGCTTTCATCTTTGAAGTTTTCATACAAATTCAGTCTTGTATTGCTCCTACAGCATAGGGAATCCATCCCTGTGCTTGTTCCTGTAGCATAAGGCCAGTTCATAGTTTGTGTTTCAGTCGTAGCTGTTATGGTTTCTGTTTTAATCAAATCATAGTTGAGTTAAAGAACTTTCTATTACCTTTCTGTAGCATAGATAGAATTCCTTCCAAGTATTTATTTCTGCTAAGTTTTGACCGAAACCAGTTCTTAGCGCATATATTGTGCTGTGCCATTTAAAGTATATGTCCCCTGGTTTGACAAGTAAATGAACGTCCATAGAGAGATATTAGTCACCTGTTAGAATGTCCAATTCCCAGGAAAGGTTTTACTGTGATTTTCATATCCTTTTGTGGGCGCGACCATTTTTGGCACTGTTGCTGGGGATGGTGTTAAGCTAAGGATTTGTCAGAAGTCATTTTTGGTATTAGTTTAGCTTGTTAGTCAAAATATTTCAAAATATTTCAAACCACCATTCATCGTATTGCATGCATAGAAGAAGAAGAGATGCACTGGGAAGGTTCCTCCCTGAAAACCTGTTTGTTGAACTACCATTTGACCTAGCTGACAACGAACCTGAGGAAAATCCATTCGCTTTGTTATTCCAGCAAGCAAACATGGCAAATAATCCACCTAATAATCCACCTCCTGCTTTTGAGTTTCCCATTGTTCCCCAATGAGATACTGACAATCTTAAGAATATACCTTCTTCACTACTTCCAAAATTCTATGGCCTAGTCATAGAGGACCCTAAAACTTTTCTGTTTGAGTTTGATGTCCTCTGTCGCAGTTATGGATACAACTCAGACGCTCATAAACTGAAGTTATTTCCTTCCACCTTGAAGGAGGGAGCTCTCAGATGGTTCATGAATCGGGGAAGAGGCGTTGTTGATAGTTGGGTAGCCATGCAGAAAAAATTCCTTGAGAAGTATAAGGAATATTGTAAGAGTGCTAGCAAAGGTGATGACATATTCTGAATTCAGCAGAAGGAGGATGAAAGTCTAGAAGATTATATTTCTAGATTTTTGTTTTCACTAAAGAGGAACTCAAACCATACTCTCAACGAGGACTCTCAGAAACTACTCTTTCTAAGGGGAATCAGTGATGCCTGTATAGACGCCCTGGACCTGATGGGAGGAGGTGATATAACCCAACTGCCTTGGGATGATATAAAGAAAATATGTCTTAACTACTCCCGAGCAATAGTTAAGAAAGGTCGAGGTCATCATGCTACAGTGGGGAAGTCTTCTTCTGGTGGAGTTTCTCGGATGGAGATAACAAATTTGCTGTCTAACTTCAAGCATGACATCATTAATAATATGGCTAGACAACTGGACACTATGCAAGCTTGGAAGAAACATGAGGAAGAAGCTGAGGCAATTTTGGCCGAAGTTCTGTCCATATTGCAGACAAAAGAAGCGTGACTACAGATGCAAGATGGTGGCTAATTTGGAAGCTAAGCAACTACCTACTGACTTCAAGCCAGTAGAAGGTGATGATGATCAAGGTTCTTTGTTGCACAAAGGAGACCATGGGCCCAAAGACAAGGTATGCCTCAAGATCCTTTAACTTTTGGTAATCCTTATTCGCTATAATAACCAATGGCAACATGCATATGGACCACCACCACCATCCTGAATCCACCTCAACCAAGTTGGCCTAATTATCAGACTCTGCAATGGCAATCTCCTCAAGGAGGTTGGCAGCAGCCACAAGGACAATGGACCCCACCTTCAGGTAATTGGCAGCAAAATCCTTAATGGAGAGGTCCTCAGCAATGGAAAAACCAGTCCCCTGGATTCCTGCAGCTTCCACAGCCGCAACCACAGGCCCTTATGCCACCTCCTACAACAACTGCCACAAATACTAGACCTCCAAAACAAATGCCTATGCCTGCCCAGCCATTGCCAAATCCCAATAATAGGCAACAGCAGTAGCCACAGCAGCCCACCTATCTTGCCGAAGCCAACCAATATCAAGCTTATGCCTTAAATGTTAATGACATCCATTTGAGGTCTGAAACCACTTTACCTGCTCCAAAATCGCCTCTAATTACTGAAATACTAGATTCTCCCCTTGAAGAATCTACTGCACCTGCTGATCCTACTGAGCATATGCCTATACCTAATATGGTTTCTAAGGATCCTGTCTTGCAAAGTCAAGACAAACCACCTTTTCCTCAGAGGTTGCAAAGTACTGCATTTAAATCCATGGAAGAACCCACTTTTGACATTCTGGATCAGCTCAAAAATGTACAAATTCAAATCCGCTTATTTCAAGCTATTAAAGATGTTCCCATTTTTGGAAAAGCTATTAAAGAGGCCTATTTGAAGAAGCCTGGACAAAAGAAAAAGGATCCCCAAACAATTCATGTCTTAGGGAAATTGGCTGATATAATGTTGGGAAATGTAGTCATCCCAAAGTATATTGACCCTGGAAGTCCTATAGTGCAAATACATATAAATGGCCAAATTGTAAAAAATGTTTTGATTGACTTAGGTGCTACCATTAATGTCATGACAAAGCATACTATGGACTCCTTAAACATTTCAAACATTAGGTCTACACCCACAGTTCTGCAGCTTGCAGATAGCTCCACAGTTAAACCTGATGGGATGGTGGAAGATGTAATTGTCACTCTTGAATCTTGGGAGTATCCAGCCAATTTCACAATATTATCAGTTAAGGAAACTTTAGGAGGGTATCCAGTTATCCTTGGTAGACCATGGTTAGCAACTGCTGATGCTTTTATAGGATGCCATTCTGGAGATATGACCATTTCTGATGGACAGTCCACAAAAAAATTGGCTTTGTATCCGCTTGCTAGACCTCAACCAAATTTGTCCCAACCTGTTTGGCCAAATGAGGGGGAAGAAACTGAAGAAGCCAATTCTTTGACTCAATTAACGATGCTTCAAAATGATCCGTTCTCACAACTTCAGAGTGAGGATGCTTTTCTTTTTCAAATTCTATAGTACAACTCTGATACAGGTAGTTCATCTAATCCAAGTGGCAGCCATCTACAATGTTTCCTGCAGCAACCAAATTCTAAGAGTTCACTGCCTAAACTTCCAGCAATTTTTAATAACTTGCTTCCACAAGAGGTACAAACATCACCTGTAGATTCTATGAGTAATCTCACTAAGCAGATAGAATTGTCTCCAGATCACTGTTTGAATATCAATAGCAAGCTGTCACAATCTCAACAGGATATCTTATTAAAAATGCTACAAGATCAACATAAAGCTTTTGCATGGGAATATGACAACATGCAAGGAATAGATTCTCGAGTCTGTACTCACAGGATATATATCAAAGAAGATTGTTTACCAGTTAGACAACCTCAAAGAAGAGTAAATCCAACACTTAGAGAAATAGTTAAAAGTGAGCTTCAAAAATTGTTTGATGTTGGTTTTATTTATCCAATCTCTGACAGTCAATGGGTTTCTCCATTAGTTATTGTTCCCAAGAAAGGTGGAAAATGGAGAGTGTGTGTAGATTACAGAGAGTTACTACCACTAAAAATATCACTTTCCACTACCATTTGTAGACCAAGTACTGGACTCACTATCTGGAAAAAGATATTTTTCCTTTTTGGATGGTTACAGTGGGTACAATTAGATAAAAATTGCCCCTGAAGATCAAGATAAGACCACTTTTACCTATCCATGGGGAACATTTGCTTATCTGGTCTTGCCTTTTGGTCTATGCAATGCACCAGCAACATTTCAGAGAGCAGTAATTAGTATCTTTTCTGATATATCTCATGACTGTCTGGAGATTTATATGGATGATTTCACTACCTATGGAGTCACATTTGAAGAAGCACTGGTGAATTTAGAAAAGTTATTGAAAAGGTGCGGAGAGCAAAATTTGTCTCTAAACAGTGAAAAGTGTTTTCTAATGATGGAAGAAGGTATTGTTCTAGGTCATCATATTTCAAAGAATGGAATTCAGGTCGACCCTGCTAAAATTGAAGTTATTCTGAATTTACAAACTCCTACAAAACAAAAAGATGTCAGAAGTTTCCTTGGCCATGCAGGGTATTATAGAAGGTTTATAAAAGATTTTAGTAAAATTGTCAGTCCACTTTATGCCTTGTTAACTAAGGATTCTCAATTCGAGTGGACAGAGGCCTGTGGAAAATCTATCCTGCAACTAAAGGACTTGCTTACTCAAGCCTCTATTCTTCAAGGTCCAAAATAAAATTTTCCTTTTCACATACATGTTGATGCCTCTGATTTTGGTATAGGAGCAGTTTTAAGTCAAAAAGAAAATTCAATTGAGCATGCTATCTACTTTATGAACAAGAACCTTCAAGGTACTGAGCTCAACTATACTGTTACAGAAAAGGAATTGCTTGCAGTAGTGTATGCTTTGAATAAATTTAGGCATTATGTCATAGGTTATTAGATATTCATCCATACTGACCATGCAGCAATCAAGTATCTGATAAAAAAACTTGCCATTTCTGGTAGATTGGTAGGATGGCTCCTGTTGTTACAAGAATTTGACATTACAATAATTGAAAAACCAGGAAGAGCTAATGTTGTAGCTGACTTTTTATCAAGACTTCAATCAGCTGCACCTATTGAACACGAGGTCATTGATGATAGGTTCCCAGATGAACACTTGTTTTACATTACTGCACATACAACATGGTATGCAGACATTGCCAATTATCTAGCAGCAAGCAGAATACCAGCCCACTTTTCTCCAAAAGAAAAGAAATTGTTAATAGAGAAAAGTTTTAACTTTTCATGGATTGCAAATTGTTTGTTTTATACTGGACCTGATCAAGTGATGCGAAGATGTGTAAGAGAATATGAGACTTATGATATCTTGCATGCTTGCCATGATGAACCATGTGGGGGACATTTTTCAGCAAAAAGAACATCAATGAAGATTCTTACAACAGGGTACTACTGGCCAACATTACACAAGGATGATGTGGCCTATACAAGGAAATGTGACAGATGCCAACGTATGGGAAGACCAACCAAGTCAGATGAAATGGCACTATATCCACAGGTAATAGTCACCCCTTTTGGGGTGATCCCACAATAGTGGTTTACAATTTTTAGCCAAACTGGACATTGAAATAGTTTTTTTTAACTAAATCTTCACTTTCGGCACCTATAGCAGCTAAACCATGAGAAATTTGAAGATGATGCAAACTAGAGTTTCTTGAAATTTTGTTTATAGATTCTAAATATATTTTTTCATTTTTTTTGGAATCAGATTGCACTTCTTTTTCCATCTCCCTCGAAAACTAGGTTTTTTCATAAAACAACATTTTTAAAAAGTGATGTTCACCGTATCATGCATAACTTTTTTTCCATGAAGGATAAAATTTTAATTCTTTTGAATTTAGATTCGTAACTCTGATATCTAGTGCTTCCACTTGGTTAGATAGTTTTAATTGAATATTTTTTCTTTAATCAAGTTTTGAATTCAAACCAATTATAATTCAGAAATAGCACGACCGTATAATGCGTAACTTTTTTTTTATGTATCAAAATTCAATTTAATTTTTTTTATGGATCAAGGACTTCAATATCTGGTGCACTAATATTTTTTATTTTATTTTTAATAATCTTCTATTTTTCCACATGCATAATGAGAGATTGATTTTCGTGAAAAACCTACATTCACAGAAATAAAAAATAGATATAATAATAAAATTAAATTTATTTAAAATTATACTTTTTGGGAAGCTTATAATAAGGACTACATACTTACAAAAATAAATTTTAAATGAATTCATTTGATCCCCCAAAAGGTAAATCAAAAGTGGTTTTTTATCAGCATTTTGATAGGTGTAAAGGAGACTGCTATAGGTATGGTTTAAAACTAGCGGGTTCTATCCAAGGGGGTTTGATTTAAGGTAGTTTGATCAAACCCTCTTCAATTGGAATTCTTTAAATGGAACTTTTTAAGGCTTAAATCATTATATTTTCTAAAAATATGTGATTTCAGCAAAAAATAGTTCCTCCCAGAAATTGTAAACCAGCTTTGTGGGATCACCCTTTGATAAATGGGGAATGGATTTTGTGGGACCAATTGATCCACCATCAAATGGCAAGTCATACATTCTAGTTTGCAGGACTACGTAACAAAGTGGGTTGAGGTAAAAGCTATGACTCATGCTCGAGATAACAAGGTTGCTGAATTTCTCAGATGAATAAATTTTCACTAGATTTGGAGTTCCAGAGCTTGTAACTGATCAGGGAGCTCAATTCACATCGAATCTGATCACTGCACTAATGAATGACTATAAGATCAAACATAGGAAGTCCAGCCCCTATCACCCTCAAGCCAATGGTCAGGCGGAGGTAACAAACAGGGAAATTGAGGCGATCCTAACAAAGACAGTGCAGCTCCATAGAAAAGATTGGAGCAATCGACTTCCTGAAGCAGTTTGGGCCTACAGAACTACATGGAAGACAACAACTGGGTTTACACCTTTTGAGCTCCTTTATGGGAAAACAACCATGTTGCCCATAGAATTTGAGCACAAAACTTTGAGGACAACTCTAGAACTCAATATGGAAATATCTAAAGCACAGAAGGACTGTCTTCTACAGCTAAATGCTTTGGACGAAATGAGAAAAGCAGCCCTGCAGCACACAGAAGCAATCCAACATCAAAGGAAGAAATGGAATGATCAACACAGCAAAACTAGGAAATTTTTTGCTGGTGATTGGGCTCTGTTATATGATTCCAGATATCAAGAGAACCAAGGTAAGCTCACAACACGCTGGCTTGGCCCCTATGAAGTTGAGAATGTGTTTGACAATGGAGCTGTACAGCTGGTGACAATTGATCTAGTGTGTTTCAAATTGCTAGTTAATGGCCACCGACTCTGGTTGTACCATAAACCAGTTTCAAAAGAAGAATTCATGTAGCAGTTCATTCAGGTTCCTTCCGCTACTCTTCCTGTAGTCGAAGGCTTTAGCCTTTCTCCTGCAGCTTCACCGTAATTCTGAAAAAAACATGCTCATAATAAAGGTTTCCTTTTTAAAAGGAAACCCCTTTTTCTCCATTCTCATTTATCACCCCATCTCACTTCTTTATCTTCCATCCATCCATCCCATCCATCCATTCCATCCATTCATCTCGTCCGTCCATGTCACCCATCCACTTCATCCATCCACGTCACCCTTAATTAAGATATCATTCCCAACTGTCAACTCATGCAAACGTCGTCATCTTTCTTCACACGTACATGCAAATATCAAAGGTACGCCATATCTTTTGGTATCACATATTTGATTTATTTTATTCTATTCATTTACTGCTATGACAGTACCAGTCATTATTACATAATCTCTACCTATTCTTTAGTACATGTGAGGACACATGTCATACTCTAAGTAGGGGGCGGGGTAATCCACCTTTTAAAACCTGTCTTTTTGCCGCTGCCATAACTGCGCAAATAACCTTTCTTTATTACTTTTTTGGTACTTTCCAAATATGATCATATGTCCTTCTTTATTGCATGTTTTTCTTGTAAATTACGATTAAAACTGCTTGTTCAAAAAGTTCATTTTTGGAAAAGAAATAAATGTGACGGCATGACAGAAGAAAAACCAGAGCAGAAAGGGAAATAGAGAATTTGAATTTTTAGCAAAGAATTGAGTTCAGCTAGGGGAAAACTGTGAACATGGGTGGTCAGCTGGTGCGACATGAGCCTGTAGCTCATGAATTATTATTGCAAAATCCTCAAACAGTCCACGCATTCAGTATCTGTGGATGGTTAAACTATTTCTTGAGTTTAAATGCTTTTGATGAGGAGGCTGTTGGAGAATTTTTGAGAACCCTTTCTGAAGGGGAAGCCACTATATGGGGTCTAATGGTTGTTGCAACTGAAGACAAAATTGCTGAAGTAACCGGGCTTCCAGTCATTGGAGAAAATTTTTCTTCAAATGCTGCCGCTGCAAGGGCTAAGTTTTCAATGCCCACTGATGGACCTTTGGAAGTCTCCAAGTAGGGATGCAAGTGGATATCGTTGCCTCCTCCTTATTCAGAATACGCCACTTACATAATTAGGTATTTAACCTGTGAAGGTCGTTTCTCCTACATGCATTCATATCATTTCAAATTATTAAGTCATATGAGGCATGGGTTAGTTGTAAATGTTCCGAATTTCCTGTTAAAATTTCTAGAATAAAGTGCCCACGGAACCCAACAAGGGAAATATAATTTTGTTGCTCACCATGGCCTTATCAAATTACTGATTGAATACTCTTTGAGAGATGTCTCACCTCTTTCCTGGCAACAATTTGTTGCCCAAAAGAGCTTGCAAATTTCACAACCCCCTAGGGTACTTACCCCAAGGCCTCAAAAAAAGAAGAAAGAAATTGTGTCTACCAATAGAATAGGGCAAGGGTCATCTACTCCTGTAGCACCTGGTCCTGCAGCTCCCCCACCAGAATCCTCTGCTCGGGTACAAACTAGGTCTACCACTAGGAGAGAGAAGGGAAAAACAAAGGCAGGTGAGTCATCTGGGGTAGAACAAACCCCAGAGTCTGACCCTCATTCTCGGAAAAGGAAATTCTCTTCTCCTGCAACACCTTCCCCTATAGCCGTCTCTCCTACAACAACACCTGTTGCTCACACCAATTCACCATCATCCTCTGGTAGGGCAGAGCCCTCTAAGCAGACCAGAAAAAGGAAGGCTACCAGAACATCTCCTATAGCTGCACCAGTGCCAAGAAGAGTTTCCAGAAGGAAACAATATAAGACCTCCCCTGCTTCACCTCAACCAGAGGTTATTGTAATTTCAGAAAGGTCTGTAGGGTCCGAATTTGATGTTTCTCAGAATGTGTCCGAAAATGCTGCACAGAGTTCATTCGTTCCTGAAGAGGAACAAGTTGAGACAAAGGAAATGGAGCATAATGAGCAAGGGTTACCAAATCTTGATGACTTAGCTATCGCTGCTATGTAGTTTTCGGAGGAAGCACAATCTTCTCCACTGCAGCAACAAGAATTCATCTTGCAGCAAGAGCAGGAACTGACTGAACAATTGAATGTGCCTAGTGAAGCTACATTTCACCCTGCAACTTGTAAAGCCATTGTTGTTTATAAGAAGACATTTTTGATTGAGTTTCTGGAATATGTCAAAGCTAACTGGGAAACAGTTACATTGCAAACCCTGACTTTCCAGCACATAGCCCAGACTGACATGCAACAAAGTCTATGGGAGGTAGAAAGGAAGAAACTGAAAAAAGAAATTGAAAGTCAGAAGCAGGAAATTGTTGAGTGAAAGAAAAAATGGATGAAATGTTAAAAGTAACTGGTCAGATTATGGAATGCAGACCACCACCCAGAGTTTATGCTTTGTGCCTTATGGAACAGTTCTTATGGTTCCAACTAATGATAATTTCTAGAAATCAAAATCCTATACTTCATACTGCTAAAGAATTTTACGAGGCATACCAGGCAGCCCCTAATTGGTTAAGAAATTTTTTGTGTGAATTTTATTTACATGGCTTCTTAATTCCATCTGAAATAGAATGGAACCCTCTTCTGTATATTGGTGATATCCATTTGAGATCATTTATGTCATGGGTAGTAAATGAAGTGAATTATGGAAGGCAATGGGAAATATATGAGGAAGCTGAGAGAAATGAGCCTGTTCCATTACGCTCTCAAAGTTCAAACCCCCATGCAATGTTCAAAGACTGGTTTGCTCTGACATATGGCATTAATAATATTATAGCCAGAGAGAAGATATTTGATATCAGGAAACAGGTATATGATGAATTTAAGGAACAGTCATATTCATTTTGGAGACTGGCATACACCAAAAGTGAGAAAAGGTGGGAAAGATTAACTGTTGGACTAAGAAGATCCGAACCTCACAGTCCCCTAAATTTCACAGCAACTCTTAAAAGATCAAGTAGATATATACAGTTGGGACTTCAAAAGAGATTTGAACTGTGGTTGCCATTGACATTCAAACCTCCTATGCTATTGTGGCCCCTTTATCCTTATCAGGCTACCAATCTTAATGATGATTTAGAAGACCGTAGGTATGAAAGGTGCCAAGCTTTTAGAGGATTTTATTACAGGTTTGGAACTCCATTTCAGAGCCATGCAGCAACCACTGACTTCAGAGAAACCACCAGGAAAGTTAATGCTGGAGGACCAGCATTAGGCTAAGTAGGGGGCAGTGATGAGCCCAAAATATGCTCATAGTTTGGATATTATGATGAACTTTTAATGCCTTTACTTTTGTTATTCATGGTTGTTTAAAACTCTTTTGAAACCTTTTATGGGGATATCTTGTAGCAAAACATTTGCATATTCCTGCAGCTTATTGTGTTGACTTGACTACATTTATTACCTCGTTGACTCCCTAAATGATTGGTATATCGCATACAGTTTTTGAATGATGAAATAGATTTAAATGTGTGATTAATGAACAGATATTGTGTATGTGCCATACGCCTTTTCTTTCACATTTGTTACCTTTTGTTTCGCAGGTTGTTGAAGAATGATTGAGTCAAGTGTAGCCGATCTCGGCCTTGCAGTAAAGTCCATTTCCTGCACGACTTCGAGGAAGCTCCGACGAAGACTCTTTGACCGAAACCGTTGGGAAAGATTTTTAATGACAGTCAATCTGGAAAGGGTGGAGTGCTAGATTCTCTCCAGATTGGGTTGAACGCATAAATTCATTTATGAAATTTGTTCATTGATTCTGGGATACACTTTACTTCCACGTCTTTCTTTGATAGGGTTAGTTAGTTAGTTGCTCTCCCGATTTTAAATAAAGTACTCCTCCTGTGTGAGTAAGAAGGGAGATGATAGTTAGAGTAAGATAGAAGCATAGTGATAGAAAGATAGCAGATATCATGTAAGAGTTAGTATGATAATGAAAAGCAAAATCTGTTTGACAAGAGACAGAGTTTGTTGTTAGTTTATATCAACAAAGCAATGTATACCATTCTGTTTTCATGAATAAAGTTTGATGAAGTTCTGAGTTCAGCACCTGCGTAATTAGTAGATGCTTGCTAAGGGGGCCCACTTAGTAAGTATATGTAGCTAGTTAGTTAGCTGTTCTTTTCTGTTGATTTTCAGTTAGCTTTCATCTTTGAAGTTTTCATACAAATTCAGTCTTGTATTGCTCCAGCAGCATAGGGAATCCATCCCTGTGCCTGTTCCTGCAGCATAAGGCCAGTTCATAGTTTGTGTTTCAGTCATAGCTGTTATGGTTTCTATTTTAATCAAATCATAGTTGAGTTAAAGAACTTTGCATTACCTTTCTCTAGCGTAGATAGAATTCCTTCCAAGTATTTATTTCTGCTAAGTTTTGACCGAAACTAGTTCTTAGTGCATATATTGTGTTGCGCCATTTAAAGTATACGTCCCCTAGTTTGACAAGTAAATGAACGTCCATAGAGAGATATTAGTCATCTGTTGGAATGTCCAATTCCCAGGAAAGGTTTTACTGTGATTTTCATATCCTTTTGTGGGTGTGACCAATATGCTCATGGATTAAACTAGATTGGATGAAGGTAGAAGAAACCATTTGATAGGTGTGGGGTTCATGGATAAATTTGATAGGGGTGATGGGACTTTTTGGAGGATTAGGATCATGATATGGAGATGAAGTAATACTTTGATCTTAACTTTGGGTAGGATCTTGGGATAGATGGTGAACATAATATGGAGTGGAAGGAAGGGTATCATGATAGGGGGATTAAGGGAAACTTTGATCTTGAAATGGGGGAAGGGGATAATTAATTAGAGATGAAGGGATAATTTTATCTTTATATGGAGAGGTATCATGAGATGGTATGGGAGGGATACATGGATTTTGATATGAGATGATAGATTGACAAGGGTTTAGGTTCAGGAGATAGAAGATGATTATTGGATGGGATGGAAGGGACTTTTATATCTTGAAATAGAGGAGAATCTATTATACCATGTTGTGGAATTGTGAGGCCCATCATCAGTTGGATATGTGGAACCTTTGTTTTATTGTTACTCACATGATTGTGTTTAAATACATTACACTTTTATCCTATATTTTATTATGGATGATTATGAACATTATATTTAACTATTATTGTGTGTGTTAGATTAGTGATTTTATGGATCAAAACTTTACAAGTATGCTAGCTAATTACACTGATATCTCAAATATTATGGGATTTGAAACAATATGCTTAGAATGGAATTAATGATATCATTTTAATCAGGTGAATTTTTGGATTACCATGCAATGTGATGCATATATGATATTGTAGTAACTGAAAAAAAATAAAAAATCCCTTTTTCCTTAGTTTGGGAAAGAATAATCAAAAATAAATGAGCCTAATGTTGCCTTGATTTAGTGTTGTAATGTGTTTTACACATTCACATTAATTTTAGGACTCTTCTTAATAAAATGGAATTAATGGTGCCTTATTTATCTTTTTGTAAAGTATAGCTTTACACTTTCACACTAATCTAGGGCTTTATTAATTAATTGAGGTTAATTGGACCTTTTAATTCAAATTGAAGATTTTGAGGGATAAAACTCGATACTCATAAATACAATTTCAAAACACTTAATTTTACAAGGAATCTGTCCTAGGCTAGTTTCGTAGGACTCATTCCCCACCTAGTGAATGGGTCCCCACTAGGTCCTAGGACACCATTTTGGCATATTATTTCACATCCCCCAAAGTGTTTCCTAGTTAAGTATGCTATGACCCATTCGCCCTATGGTGAATGGGTTCTCACTTAACTTAGGACACCCCCTTGGAATATGTTTTGGTGGTATTTTAATGATTTCAAATTCAAGCTCTGATGTTAGCTTGTGTTATTTGAATTTTGGGATTTAATCTTAAGTTATGTATAATTATAAGGTTATTTCACATAATTTCATCTAAGTAACCTAGAATATTTTAATCGAGCTAAAAAAATTTCACAAGAGAATTATAGAGCATTGAAGAGTATATTTATCAAGGTTTTATTATAGCAATCAAAGGTCTATTAACATTGTTACCCATTTTTGCTATTGGCTAAAGTAGGTTGAGCTTAAGTAATTACAAATGAAAAGATGGGTACATTTTTCTTCTATATTACATTTCAAGTGCATAAAGAAATAAAAGGACTATTCTAACACATTACAGTATGCAATTGCATATAACATAGGAAAAAAATTGCACAAATATTTTTAGAAAACATAGTCTTTATTGATAATGTAAATATGAATTGTCTCACATAAGCTGTGAGACTGGCTCTTTTCATATACATGAAAGAAAATATTATGCATTTACAAATATCAAAATAAAGCATGCACATATAGGGAAAGAAGACCATTCATTTCCTAAATGACTAGTTCTAGTTGGGTTGCCTTGCATTGTCTTCAATCTTGCGCTTGTCCTGCTTCCAACCTTTTCTTCCTTACTACTCCTAGTTACCTTCATATGTGAGAAAGAATGTTGTTCTAAGAGAAATGAAAAGTCTATAGTCACTATATGCACATAACTCTATAAGAATATAAACTGATTAGTCATGTGCATTAAAATAAAAGCTTAATACTGATTCGCAAGAAAACAAGGAGCGTATCAAACATCTTTGTCATATGTACATATTTTTTCTAACTTATTTGGTTCATGTGCAGGTTTTGGAAAAGTAATGTTTTTGTATTGACTCATTCAATATCAACATGTGGGTGAAAAAGTGGCTCCCATGAAGGTTGAGCCCAACATGCTACCCTCATATGTTTAGAGGGATGAAGTATTATTGATCTAGATGTCTTATTGACTCATTTATGCACATTTTTCTAAGCATCAAGACATAAGGATATTTTCTCATATCACAGGAATATCCACCTCTTAAGTCCTATTATTCAAGTACTTGAACAACACTAAACTAAAGAGGTGTATATTCCTATGTTAAAGCCATCTATCATTATCCCTTGAAGACTTTAGTAGAATATGTTAGAAATGAGTCTATATAAGAAAAATTAAAGTCAAGTAATATCTTCTAGGACATAAATGCAATAGTCTTGAAAAAATTTCAATCATGCCTTACAAAGTTATTCAACTGTTACATGCCTCGAGTTTGAATGGAGAACAGGGTTATCATGACTGAAAGACAAATGGTGCATCTTTGAAATGAATAATGTTCAAAGGTTAAATAAACAAACAATTCTCTCATGAATATACAATGGCCTTTTCACAAATACAACCTATTAAGTCATGGTGGAAAGTGTTAAATGAATGAAATGATTGTGTGACAACATCAATTTTCAAGTAATAAGGTGTAGCTATCAAGTCTATTCACAAAATGTTTTTTTAAATCATACATGGCTGCATGTGAATGATCACAAACAGTGGTCTAATATCTAGTAAAATGCATCAAGGAAAAGTCATAGTTAACAATGACAATCATATATTGACTATTATATGTCAACGATTTAGTCACTATGGTGCTTTAATGGACTATAAAAGGGAGGAGGAAAATTACAAAATCCATGAAGAACAATCTAAAGGACAGCAGGCTCATGTTCATTGTCTTCATGACTGTATCATTTAAGATAGTGAAAAGCTATATGATAAGTCTATAGTCCAAGTGGTCATAATTATCCTCAAAAGAAACAAGCAAGATAGTCACTAACATCTGGAACAAAGTGCAAGTAACAATGGTCATCATGAGAATACAATTATAATGATAACCCATGTATCCTTCCTCCTTTTCAAAAATAGATTCATGATGCAAAATGAACAGAGGGATGTCGATGACAAAAGCAATAGTTATAATGAGAAAAAGATGATAGTTGTGGATATAATAGCAGCCCATATGCAAGATATAGTCATCATGAATGGAACATTGAGGCAACAATAATGTTGAATAAAAAACATTATTTTGAATGATAGAAAACTATTTTACTCCTATGATCCAATTAATGTCATTGAATTGAGCAAAGTATGCTTTAATACAACATGGGAGTCCAATATTTTCTAAACATAAGACACAAAGTAATGTTGGAAATGGAAGCTTTTCAAGTGTTTTGTGGTTCAAATATTTGCAGTGGTGTTCTGATAACAAGCTTGGGGGTAAATTCTATTATAGAAAAATTTATGTGGGTTTTCCATCAGTGTTTTTCAAAGAAAGGCTCTTGCAACTACTTTCTATTGGAAACAACAATATAATTCCAAAGCAAGCTATAATTTAATTGAATATCAAGGATATAAAAAGGAAGATACAAGTACTTGCTTATAACAAATGATACATAGAGAAAAATTGCAAATGGCTACAGTATTGGGAGCAAAGAGAAACTCCAAATTTTAAAAGATTCTTTATTCAGTGCTTGGTTTTGAAAATCTAGAACTTTGAAAAATAAAAAAATAAAACAATTGTAGAATACATTAATGGTTCTGGAATGAATTACATGAATGGAATTGATATAAAACGTAGTCAAGAGAATCAAAATATTCTAGAAAATTGAAGGATCCTTAGATGCACAAGATTACAAGCAACAGATGAAAGTGCAAAAAATGTGTAGTTGTAGCCGTAAAAGGTAGAAACAGGTATGGCTGTGTTTTTCAACAGAAGGAAAATATACAGAGGTTTTGCATGAAATTTATAAACATGCAACAACAGGTATAGTTGCAGCCTCAGAAAGAAAACCCTCACATAGGGTTTTGAAGTTAAAACCCAGAGAGCTAAAGTAAAACCCTCAACATCAAAATGGGTCCAAAATGTGTGACAAAGTGGAGGGATATAGGAAATACACATAAACTCCCCAGAAAATTTTTAAAGAAGGAAAGAAATGCAAATATTTTTTCATATCATGGAATGACCGAGTCACAGTTTTAATTTATAGGAAAATAAGAGCATATTGTTCATAATATACACTGACCTATTTGGGGATTTTTCTAAAAGTTTCAAGCCCAGAATAAAGTCTCAAAGGTTGGCCATAGAAGGAACAAGGTTTTCATTCATCTATAGCAAAAGTAATAGATGCCAGGGCCATAAGAATATATAATTATCTATATTCTACAAACAAAAGAGTAATATATGGAAGGAAACTGGGTTTTCTTGAAGGCATGAGAAAATGCAAAACCGCATAAGTATATGAACAATAAAGGAGTGAATTTTCTTCATATGCGTCAAAATCCATTTGGGTTTTCCTAAAAGAGAACAAATACAAAGAAAAGAGGGGTTTTGGATAGTTCGCAAACCCAAAATAGTAAATGAAACAAGTGATCTACAACTATATGGCTGCAACCTTTGTATAATTCATGAATTCAGAAATAAGAATATAACATGTATGACAGCCATTGATGCAAGTTGTGTTTTCCTATCCTTTCAAAAGAGAGAAATTTCTTGTAGAATACAAGGGGAAAGCTTAACTAGCTGGTGTCTTTTGTTCTCTAAAAATTATCTGCTTGATGTTGCTTTTATAGGGATTGAAATGAGATTGCCATGGTGGTCAGACAATAAATGAAACACAAAGTAATGAAACAAGCAAAAGGAAATGAGTAGAAGCTTCAAGAAGTTGCGACCTGAGAGACCAAAATGATTATTTTGAAAAAAATGATATTTTTCTCTTTTTTTTCAAAAAACCACTTACCAGTGTTTCTCAGGAAGAATACTACATAAATGTAGAAAAAATGCCTTTGTATGGCCTTGAATCTGCCACAAAAACCTTTTACAAAGATCCACAAAACCCTTGATGGCATCGGTTTAGCTTCTTCCAGAAGCCTCGATGAAAAGTGAGATGTGTTTACAACTTTGTGCATGCTTTATGTTCTAGGGTTTGTAACCCTAAGATGCTAATAGGAAAAGTTTTGGCATATTTTTCCTTGATTAAAAAAATACGAGGAGTCTAATATCATGATCTATGGGCTAAGGCTTAGTCTTATTCCTTGCAATGTTTTCATCTATGTGGTATATAAGTCTTTTAAGAATTATTTTATTTTTCCTTTATGTTTTATTTTGATTTTTAAATGTAAAGTGTTTTCATTAAGTGTTAGTTATAAATAACTTAATTTAAAATGCTATTTAAGAATGCAAAATAAAATGCTTGAGCTTTCAACACATGATTAAGGGAGATGAAAAATATGCTTGAATTTATGATTTTGTAAGCATCTAGGGGAGGTTATTTGCAGTTGGAAAACATGTGCCCATGTAGGAGCTTTTATTCATCTTATTAGAGGATTTGGAGGGAATCTAGGAGTGGTTTTGCATGCCTAGATGTTTGGCATGGTCAAACCAACTTTTCCCACACTTTGGAATCCATTTTGGAGGGAATCTAGTGGCTCAATTTTAGGATTTTTTGAGGGATCTGACCCAAATCAGTTGGTGGTTCCTATTTTGGTGCAACTACTTGGGATTGATTGATATATTCTCATTTTTTACTCATTTTGGAGTTAGTTCATAGAATGCAATTTTCTGGAGTTAGTGATTTTTGTAGTCCTTCACTAGATTTCAACATGCTTTGTAACTCATCTTTACATGTGAAACAGTGAGTACCTTGGATATTAATAGCATTGAGCATCTTTCCTTCTCTTTATTTGCTTTCTTTTTGCATGATTTTTTTGGTGATTGATCAAATTACTTGTGAAATCTACTTTTTCCTAGTATCTCGGTCTCACTAAAAGCACCTTGTTGCAAGATAGCATATTATTACAAGTTATAAGTTGTGTGTTAAATGTAAAGTTTCTAGTTGTGAGATATTCTTTTCCTTCTAGGAATTTGTATCATCACCTTCTTATAAAGTACTTATGTGAGCAATATGCAAAAAATGAGTTGTGTGCGATTTTTCTCAGCTATTAGTTGAAATGTGTGATCAAGTTGTGTTTACATGTCTCATAGTCAGTTTGGTGTATCACCATAGAATAGAGTTTTTTCTATTTTTCAATTTAATCTTTCCTTCCTCCTTTTTCCTCAACAACAAATCAGTAGATTAGGTGATAACCAGCTAGGAGCTAGCCTTATCTAGAGATTCACTCCATTTGTTAGGTGACTCATAGCCTAGGAGTGATTTAATGCTTTCTCTAGAGTGCTAAGTCTTGTAGCTTAACATTCAAGGTTCAAGAAAAAGTGTGGTGAGGTGTGACATACCATTGTTCTTTCATCATTATTTTCATTTCATGTTTCATTAATTCATTACAAGGTTTAATTACCAAAATGGTTTTTGACCAAGGAAAACCCCTATTCGCTAACAAAACAACATTTCCTCCTCTTTGATGTGTGATTGTAGGTTTTAGGTTGAAGATCAAGTGGAGGAAAAAAGTTTTCAAAGTTGCAAGGTTGTCAAAGTTGTCATCTTTCTTGCAAGATCACAAAAAACTAATCTACAAAATTCATTTCCAACTTTCAGGAGCTAAACATCTAGGATGTAGGAGTGTAGACATTGAAGAACAAAACCTAGATATTGATTTTCTAGAACCCTAGCAAGGACCCATTCACCACTGGACGAATGAGTCCTTAGTGAGTCCCGACAAAGCACATTTTGGAGCAGGTACACAATATTTCACCATCTTAACACCTAAATTTTTACTGTTATATTAGTTAGGTTTGTTTTTTTATATTCATCTATGCATAACTCAACAAAATAACTAGTGAAAGGTGTGGTCTATCATCTTGTTAATTCATTTTGATAAAAATACCCACACACCACATATTTTTCCATTATTTTATTTTTGCGAACCCAACTTTTTGAGCATTGTAGTTTTCTAATTTTAGGATTTCTTTTCATCTTATATTAGATCTTATAATCATTTTCATTCATTAGCATTGAATTAGATCTCATTTAGGGTATCTAGTTTGCATTCAAATTTGCATCTCATCTAGGGTTTAGGATTGCATTGTTTGCATTCTTTAAATCTAAAAAATACAAAAGAAAAATTAGTCATCTTGCATATCATATACATCATATAAAATTCCATTTAAAATTTTAAAAAGAAAATCATATAAAACTAGGTGTTTTAGGTCATCATTTTGTTATAATTTGCACTCAAACTTCATATTGCATTTACAAAAATCTAAACCTGAAACTTATTGCAGCAAATTGAATCTGTAAACCACTAAAAAAGACCTAAAAATCAGTAGAAATTTGTTTTAGAAACCTAATCTAGGACCCATTCACCCTAGGGTAAATGAGTCCCTAATCAGGCCTTAATTTGCATTTCTGGAATTTAAAATTTTCATTTCTATGCTTCTATTTGCTGCTATCAGATCTCTATTATAGTTTTTTAATTTTTTGTTTAATTCATTTCATTAGATCTAGCTTAGTTTGGTACATTTAGTGCATTTTCTAAATTCAAAATTTCCTTTACGAATAAGTGCAAAAAGATGGGGGGCCAAAAAGGGGGTTTAAGTGGCCACTTTTTTTCTAAAATCAAGTAATACTAACCTTGGATGTGAAATTGAGGATAGTTACACTCAAAATTTTGAGATACAACAAAAAACAAGGATCTTAGTGATCCGAGTCTTCTTTATAAACTACTAATTTATTTTGAAAATGGTTGAGATTAAGGGATTGAAAAGAGGGATGCACAAAATTTGATGTTGTTTTTGTCAGAAAAACATAACATACCAACTTTTATTTGTACCTAACATGGTGAAATATTTTTTTGTATTTTTAAAATTGCTTCACTGAGAAATTAGCTAACAATATGTAGTTGATGCATTATTTTTCTAATAATTTTTTAATGAATATTTTATTTTTACTAATTTTTAAAGTGGATACTTCCTGAAAAACAAAATTTTGGCCATGCTACCCCTACAAATTTGGGAAACTAATTCAAATTTTATTTTATTTTTTTAAATTGTAGAATGGATTCTAGTTTCTAAAAATGTAATTTATTTGAAATTTTGATGAGAATTTATAAAAAACATGTCTCTGGTCATTGGGAAGGCCCTCCAAACCTTTGGGTTGGTATTCCAAGGAAAATACCAAGCCTAAGGCTTGGGGATTCCCAAAGCAAGATATAACATGCTCGCGTTATATCCTAGTTTTGACAAGGTTTTTTGTGTTTTTGTGAGGCATATCTAGAAAGAAATAATGCGAGCACATTATAACATGCTCATGTTAGATCTTTCTTTATGTTAAATGCTACTCTATAGAATGTATTTTAATATATTTGTATGTTTGTATGTACATGTATGTATGTATGCATGCTTGTATGTATGTATGTATGTATGTATGTCTGTATGTATCAATGCATGTATGCATGTATGCCTATATGTATACAAGATTATATCCACATATGTACATGTATGCTTGTATTTATGTAGGATTGTATGTATATATGTATTATGCTTGTACATATGTAAGTATGTATGTATTTATGTATGTCTTTAGAGGGAGGGAGAATTTTAAGAGAGAGAGAGAGCTGTCTAGTTAGGGTGGGAGAAAGAGAAGTCGGAAAAAATCCGAAATCGAGCAGATCAATCGCGTTTCATCGATCGAACAAAATCTCATCCGTCATCGAAAATCAAAATAAATCGCATCAGGCCATCGTCCAAAATCAAAATCAGAAATCATCAAACGGATCAAAGATCAGGATCTCAGGATTTCAATCAGGAAACGTCGAGAGAGGAAGTCGAAGGTCGTCGGAAGTTCGGAGGGTAAATAGAGACAGTCTCCGGAAATCTCGAAAGATGGAGGCACAATCCGAAAAGCAAGAGGAGAAAGAAAGAATCATCATCGTCGAAAATAAAGGGATTAAGGGTCAGGGGTAGTTCGGAAATGTTAAAGAGATGGTTAAAATCAAAAAATCTGCATAAAAGGTAAAATCCCGGATTCCGGGGAGGTTTAGGGTTGAGGTATAGGGTTGAGTTTAGGGTATAGGTTTAGGTATGGAAGGATTAGGTTGAGGGAAATGTAATGAGGTTATAGGGGTTGAAGGTTTAGGGTTTAAGGGCTGAGGGTTGAGGATTAGGGTTGAGGGTTTAATGTATAGGGTAGAGGGTAGATAGTAGGGGTAGAGGTTTTAAGGGTTGAGGGTTTAAGGTTGAGGGTAGAGGATTGAGGGTATAGGGTTGAGGGTCCAATATATAGGGTAGACGGTATAGGGGTTGATGGATTAGGGTTTAAGGTTTGAGGGTTGAGGGTAGAGGGTAGATGGTTGATGGTTGATGGTTGATGGTTGATGGCTTAAGGGTTGAGGGTTTAAGAATTAGGGTAGAGAGTATTCTTTAGTTTAAGGTTTTAAGGGTTGAGGGATCAGGGTTGAGGGATTGGGGTTGAGGGTAGAGGGTATTGGGTTGAGGGTAGAGGGTAGAAGGTTTAAGGGTTTACAATTTAAGGGATAAGGGTTGAGGGTTTAGGGTTGAGTGTTTAGGGTTGAGAGATTATGGTAGAGAGGGAGGCATGGGTGGATGGAGAGATGGAGAGATAAGTGATATAAAGAGGAGAGAAGAGGAGGGAGGGACAAAGATATATGATGGTTGAGAATCCAATATATAGGGTAGAGGGTTGAGAATTGAGGGTATAGGGTTGAGGACCTATAGGGTTGATGGTTTAGGGTATTGGGTTGAGTTTATAGGGTTGAGGGTAGAGGGTTGAGGGTAGAGGGTAGAAGGTTTAAGGGTTTAGGGTTGAGGGTAGAGGGTGTAGGGTTTAGGGTATAGGTTTGAGGGTACGTAGTTAAAGCATTAGGGTTGAGGGTCCAATGTATAGGGTAGAGGGTATAGGGGTTTAGGGTTGAGGGATTAATGGTTGAGGGTTCAGAATTGAGGATTGAGGGTTTAATGTATAGGGTAGAGGGTAGAGGTTATAGGGTTTAAGGGTTTAAGGTTTAAGGGTTGAGGGTTGAGGGTTTGAGGTTCTATTGTATAGGGAAGAGGGTATAGGGGTTGAGGGATTAGGGTTTAAGGATTGAGGGTTAAGGTTTTATGGTTTAGGGTTTAAGGGTTGAGGGTTTAGGGTTTAGGGTAGAGGGTTGAGGGTATAGGGTTGAGGGATTAGGGTTAAGGGTCTATTGTGTAGGATAAAGGTTATAGGGGTTGAGGGATAAGGGTTTAAGGGTTGAGGGTTGATGTTAGAGGGTAGAGGGATGAGGGTATAGGGTTGAGTGATTATTGTTGAAAGTTTATTATATAGGCAAGAGGGTATAGGGGTTGAGGGATTAGGGTTTAAGGGTTGAGGGTTGAGGTTTTAGGGTTTAGTGTTTAAGGGTTGAGGGTTGAGGGTTTAGGGTAGAGGGTTTAGGGTAAATATTTGAGGGATTAGGGTTGAGGGTCTATTGTATAGGATAAAGGGTATAGGGGCTGAGGGATTAGGGTTTAAGTGTTGAGGGTTGATGGTATAGGGTAGAGGGTTGAGGGTTTTAGGGTTGAGGCTAGAGGGTATTGGGTAGAGGGTAGAGGGTTTAAGGGTTTAGGGTTTAAGGGTTGAGGATTGAGGGTTTAGGGTTTAGGTTTGAGTATTCAAGGCTTTAAGGTTTGAGGGTATAAGGTTGAGGGTTAAGGCAGAGCGGGAGGGGGGAAGGGAGAGATGGAGGGATAAGTGAGATAGAGGAGAGAAGAGAAGGGAGGGAAGAGATATATGAGCATTGGGGATCCAATGTATAGGGTATAGGGTTGATAATTGAGGGTATAGGGTTAAGGACCTATAATGTCGATGGTTTAGGGTATTGGGTTGAGGGTATAGGGCTGTGGAATGAGGGTTGAGGAAAGAGGGTAAAAAGTTCAAGTATTTAGGGTTTAAGGGTTCAGGGTTGAAGGTTGAGGGTAGAGGGTTTAGGGTATAGGTTTGAGGGTGGGTGGTTGAATGATTAGGGTTGAGGGTCAACTATGTAGGGTAGAGGGTATAGGGGTTGAGGGTTGAGAGATTAAGGGTTGAGGGTTGAGAATTAAGGGTTGAGGATTTAATGTATAGGGTAGAGATTAGAGGGTAGAGGGTTCAAGGATTTAGGGTTTAAGGGTTGAGGGTTGAGGTTTTAGGGTTAAGTGTAGAGGTTTGAGGGTATAAGGTTGAGGGTTTGTTGTATAGAGTTGAGGGTATAGGGGTTGAAGGATCAGGGTTTAAGGGTTGAGGGTTGAGGGTATAGGGTACAGGGTACAAGGTTGAGGGTAGAGGGTAGAGGTTTTAAGGGTTTAGGATTTAAGGGCCGAGGGTTGAGGGTTTAAGGTTTAAGGGTTAAGGATTGATGGTTTAAGGGCTGAGGGTTGAGGGTATTGGTTAGAGGGTAGAGGGTTGAGGGTATAAGGTTGAGAGATTAGGTTTGAGGGTCTATTCTATAGGGTAGAGGGTATAGGGGTTGAGGGATTAGGGTTTAAGGGTTGAGGGTTGAGGGTTTAGTGTTTAGGGTTTAGAGTTTAAGGGTTGAGGGTTTAGGGTTTATGGTAGAGGCTTTAGGCTAAATGTTTGAGGATAAAAGGTTGAGGGTAGAGGGTTTAAGGGTTCAGGGTTTAGGGTAGAGGGTTGAGGTTATAGGTTTGAGGGATTAGGGTTAAGGGTCTATTGTATAGGGTAAATGGTATAGGGGTTGAGGGATTAGGGTTTAAGGGTTGGGGATTGAGTGTAGAGCATAAAGGGTAGAGGGATTAAGGGTTAAGGCTTGAGATATTAGGGTAGAGATTTTACTTGGGTTTAAGGGTTAAGGGATTAGGGTTGAGGAATTAGGGTTGAGGGTAGAGGGTGGAGGGTTTAAGGGTTTAGGATTTAAGGGTTGAGGGTTGAGGGTAGAGGGTAGAGGGTAGAGGGTACAAGGTTTAAGGGTTTAGTGTTTAAGGGTTGAGGATGGATGGTTTAGGGTTGACGGTTGATGGTTTAGTGTTTATGGTATAGGTTTGAGGGTATGTAGTTGAAGGATTAGTGTTGAGGGTCCAATGTATAGGGTAGAGGGTTATAGGGATTTAGGGTTGAGAGATTAAGGGTTGATGGTTGAGAATTAAGGGTCGAGGTTTTAATGTATAGGGTAGAGGGTAGAGGGTTTAAGGATTTAGGTTTTAAGGGTTAACGGTTGAGGGTTTAGGGTTTATGATTTAGGGTAGAGGGTTGAGGGTATAGGGTTGAGGGATTAGTGTTGAGGGTTTATTGTATAGGGTAGAGGGTATAGGGGTTGAGGGATTAGGGTTTAAGGGTTCACGGTAGAGGGTAGAGGATTGAGGGTAGAGGGTTGACGGTAGAGGTAGAGGGTTTAAGAGTTTAGGATTTAAGGGTTGAGGGTTGATTGTTTAGGGTTTAAGGGTTGAGGGTTGAGGGTTTAAGGTTTTTTTTTAAGAGTTTAGGGTTGATGTTTTAGGGTTTAGGGTTGAGGGTTGAGGGTGTAGGGTTGAAGGATTATGGTTGAGGGTGTATTCTATATTGTAGAGGATATAGGGTTGAGGGATTAGGGTTTAAGGATTGAGGGTTGAGGGCTGAGGCTTTAGGGTTTAAGGGTTGAGGGTTGAAGGTTTAGGGTTTAGGGTAGAGGGCTGAGGGCTGAGGGTAGAGGGTTTAAGGGCTAAGGGTTGAGGGTTTAAGGGCTAAGGTTTAAGGGTTTAGGATTTAGGTGTTGAGAGTTGAGGGTTTAGGGTTTAGGTAGAGGGTTGAGGGATTAGTGTTGAGTGTCTATTGTATAGGATAGAGGGTATAGGGGTTGAGGGATTATGGTTTAAGGGTTGAGGGTTGAGCGTTTAAGGTTTAGGTTTTAAGGGTTGAGGGTTGACGTTTAGGGTATAGGGTTGAGGGATTAGTGTTCAAGTTCCATTGTATGGGTAGAGGATATAGGGGTTGAGAATTAGATTTTAAGGTTTATCTGGAGGGTAGAGGTTTAAGGGGCTGAGGTTGGGGGTTTAGGGTATTGGGTTGAGTGGGATAGAGGGTAGAGAGTGTGTGGAATAGAGGGTACAATGTTTAAGGGTTTAAGGAATTAAGGGTTAAGGGGAAAGGGGAGAGAGCTAGAAGGAGTGAGTGAGTGAGGGGTCTTGAAGAAAGAAAATCGAAGTCTAAAAATAAAGGAAAAATCGGGAAAAAATCCGTCAGGGGTCCGGGGATCCGTCGAAGAAAATCAGAAATCATCGAAAAAGGATCGACAAAGAAAGTCGGAAAAGAAAAATTTCACAAAAGAATTAAAATCGGCGTCGGAAATCGTCGTCGTCGTTCAGGTCGTCGAAAAGATAATCGCTCCATCTTTTCATAGATATTCCCATCGTTAAAGTCGTCGGTCGCGTAAAGAATTATTATCCTTTCATATACCCATGATCTCAAGGCCCACATTATGCATATTCTCCTAGTTTTTCGTGTTTTCTGACAAAAAAAGCTTTTTGATGATTTTATGAAGTGTGCATGCATGTTTTTCACATTCCACCACCTTTTTCATGATCTTTCCACCACCTTTGCATGAAATAGCAAATTTTTCACATTGAAAGGCATATATTGTCAATTCAAGTCTGAATTCCATTCAAGAGATATATAATTGAAGTTTGGAGGGGAACAAGCCTTTGAAAAAGTCAAATTGTTGAGGATTTTGAAGAAAAAAGAAGCAAAGGATACATAATTTGGTAGAACTCCTTTATTTGAAACTCTAGTGTTTTAGGTATGTGAAGTCTTTACACATTTTCTTTCATTCTATTTTGGCTTGCTTTGATTTTTTTTATTTTGAATATTCCATGTTGATCATTGTTTATTTGTCATTATAACCTTAGCTTGTTAATGCACATTTTAAGTTACACAATTCTTTACACTTTCCAATTACATTTTTAAACCACATCTCTTTGAGGCATTTTGTTAAAGAATTGACTTACCTTGTGTATACTTCCACATTTTGTATAAACATATATATGACATAAGTTATAAGGAAGTAAAATAATACATCATTTCTCAATCCTTTACTATGGATGTGCATACCACTTTCCAAAGCTTTCATTTTGGTAAATACATGGGCGATGTTGTAAAATGTAGTTGAATTTGGTTTTATAGCTACAATTTTCATATGATTGAAATTTTCAAAATCCTTTTTTAATTAAATCTATTTTGTGCATATCCTCCAATCATTCTAGTCCACGAGGACATATCTCATTGAGGTATTTTGTTAAACAGTTATACCAAGAAACTGATTGCCTTGCCTATGTTACCAAATTTACTATACATGTCTACCAAATAATTTTATCAAACAACAGAGACATGGCAATCAACTAGTTGGTTGCATTGTCTACACTACCAAATTTTCCATACATATCTCTACAAAATTAGAACATACTCCTCCCACATTGATAGATCTTTGAATCTATTTTGGTTTTCATATATATTTCTAAATTTACCTCATTACTAAACTTACCTCATCACTTAGGTTGTGATATATTTTAAATTTTTCCTTGATTAGTCTACCTACAAGGGACTCTAACCATTCTCTCCACTATTCCAAGACTCCTTATTTAAGGATAAGTTAGAAACATGAGGAAAGGTGTAGCCCGTTGGTTATTTTTCTAACAAAACTCAACAATCCTCTAAGAAGTAGCCAACTCCTATAATATAGAACTATTAGGTTAGTGGCCAACACAATGAGCATATGATTTTTAATTCTGTACTCTTTCACTTCAGGCTCTATGAAACCTAGGAGGGTAATCCAAATTTCATTTTCATGCAATATAATAAATCAGTAACACATTTATACACACATTTATTCTTTTTATTTGCAGATAAAATCAATTTCATTGAAGAATTGGCAGATTTTCAATGAAGGATTTACCATCTACTAGGAATTGAAAATAATTCCACTACCCTTGTAGAAATTTTCTATTTAAATATTATCTTCTCATAAATCTAGAGCCAAGAAGACTATTGGTTCACCTTATGCAAGATTTTTTGATCAAATGACCAGTGTCAAATCAATTGGGAAAATGGGGTCAAGTATACAAGAGGATCAATAATGAAAAAAACACTCATCTAGGAAAGAAACAAACTATATTTGTATTGCTTTGCATTTACAAAAACTCTCTGTGCAAGAAATCATCTACTTCTTAGTAACCCTAAGTCATCCCTCACAAAGTTTATAACCCTACTCAAGCATTTTAATTAATTCTTTGAATTAAAGCTGAAAATAGAGTAACACATTCAAATAAAACATTTGAAGACAAATGACAATACCATTAGTATTTCTCATTCATTACTTTGAAATGAACATACATAGGAGAGTATCACTTCCTTGACTGATATTTTGTTTTGATATTAGTAATTTCTATAAAACTCATTTAATACCTTTACATACATGACTTCCTTTCCAAGAAAAACTACTGGTATACTTCAGAATTCTATTCTTATTGCCCTTTCTGAACTTAGCCCTTACCTAGAACTCTATTTCGACTCCATAATCTGACACCATTGTAATAAGCCCTGAAATCCCTTTTATAGAACAAGGGAGATACAAGTGTCAAGCTTAATTACATTTACATTTCATTTCATTTATACCATAATTCAAGATATTCCTAGTTTATTACATGCAATCATTTTAGGAAAATGGAAGAGTAAAAGACTGCCTTCCACATTCCTTGAATGAAGACACACCAACTCCCTATATGGCAGACTTTGTTATAACCATGTTGAATCCTCATCCTTGTTGACCAAAGAAGATTCTCCAATAGCAGCTCCAACACAAAATTGAATATTGTCTAGATACAATATACACACTGCAAAGGTTAGCTATTTTGGTACTTCTACATACTAGCCTGAAATCATTCCACCTCAACACGTGAAACAAGAAATCAAATGTGTGTTGAATAGGACATTCCTAATAGAAAGGGCATGGTATCATCAAAAACAAAAATAGGGCACAATCATCACTTTGAGTCATCAACATTAGAGGACATTCACCCTGGTTTTGTGCATGGTGGGATTGGAAAAACTGTCACCACCACTTCCTCAGGATTCCTCGATAATACCAGGGAAAGGGAAAAATAATTTCCCTTCAGATTAGCATCTCCCTTACTGTCTTAAGGGTCATTAAGAATCTCACATGGAGAATTACGTTCTTTCGGATAGGCCATACAATGATCGCCCTTCATCCATGCCTTATTATTATATTTTATTGTCTTCTTCATGTTGTGTTTGACTAATTCTTCTGAAACTATCTACTCTTTTGCATGGTAATTTTCCTTTGTATTATACTCCTTGAATTTCCAGGTTCCTACTATTCCCTTTGGTGTATCAGAAGCTCCATGCATTCCATCTTTACTCTCAAGGCCTCCCTTAGGCTCAAACAAACATAACCCCTCAAAAATTTCAATCATCATGACAAACCCACTTGCCTCAGAATGACTACATGCTTCTCAGGAAAAATCAATCCTCACACTCTTCCTTATCAACTGTCAACCCTCATTCATTAAAAAATGAATCATGACATGGAAAATAGCTCAAGTGATCTACATTAAATAGACAATTTGAAGCATGCAAGATAAATGACTTGAAATCTCTATGTGCAAGCAAGTTGGTAACTTACAACTCAAGATTGAATATAAACCATTTCTTTTAAAGCAATCAAAACTTCATCCATGGGAAAAAACAATGCCAACTTAAGTGTTGCAATCTTTCAATCAACATGTATCACCAACCTGATCCATGCTCTTCATTAATACTGACAAAGTACATAAGACAAGTTTTTCTTAGAGGGAAACTTTCTTTATACACTTCATCACTTCATCACTGATCCCGACTCTGATGAAAACATTTGTGTGGTGATCTTCAATCCATTGGATTATCCTTATTTAAAACATTAGCGATGATCCTCAATCCTTTCACTATTTTTCTTTTTCTTTATGCTATATCTTCACAATCTGGCACATAGCCCATTCCATGTGGTGACCATCGCTTGTCGCTAATTTAGTTTGTCTCTACCCTACTCTATGAGTGATGCAAATATCCTGATGATGTTCTTTAACCCTTGGTTCAGTGGTCTGAGTCTCGGTCACATTTATTTGTCCATCACACATCGCTAATTCAAAACCTGCTCTTAGAACCCTTTCCGTGATGGGAGATGTAATGTTAGTACCAAATTTAGACACATACAACCTACATAGAACAAACACCACAAAAACATCGCTCATATGATCATGCATTTTAGTGAAATAGAAACCCTTTTAGATGGTACCCATCACTCATTGCAACTATAGAACTCAAGTTCTGAGGTAAATCTGCAATGAGCGATAAGGCCTTCGTTCATCGCTGACTCTCCTCATATATTGTGCAAGCAATTAGAAATGAATGATCACATGTTGTGACAACACATTGCTCATCGCTATTACAAATGTTCTTTTTAATGGCCATTTGTGATGAGTGATAAGAGCATAAAAATAAGAACATTACTCATCGCTATTACAAAGTTGAAGGATCAGATGCCATTAGCGATGAGTGATATCAAAGGAATGTATTGCTCATTGCTCATCGCTATTTGATAGTGTAAAACTATGAATACACCAGCAATGAGCGATATAGCTACAAGGGTCATCTGGACTTAAGTGAAATTTTTTAGGCATGTGTTCTCATAAGTTTTTTTTTTTGTGAAGGGGACTTCCTAGGACAAAGATCAATTCAAAAGCCTCTTAAGTTGTAAAATGAAAAGTCAAAAGGGCCCAAAAATCCTTACCTAATTTTATGAAATAAAATGGTCCAAACTTAGGCTGGAAGGGTCGGTAACTCGGTGAAGTGAATGACTAAAAATACATTAAAATAATTGGCAATGGGTAACAAAGATTCAATAGCTTAAAATAACATTTTAACCTTTTACAGATAGTAACCCCATGTCCTAGTGCAATAAGGGTTTTAACATGGAACCAAAAAAAAACTTTGAGGGTTCCATCAGTGGCTCTGGTTGGGGACACATGCCTCTTGTAGGCATGCTAAGATCTCATAATTTCAAGTGAAGCAGACAAGACACAAAAAACCAAAAAAAAGAAATAGCATATGTACAAAATTTACACAGGAAAAGGAGACCTGAAAGGGGAGATCCAATCTCCACATGACCAACATAAAAAATTCAAAGATGCAAACTGTATTATGAATCCCTCAATTCAACCAGCTTAGTCCTTCCTTATTGGTGGCATTAAGCCACAAAACACTAAATAAGTTTTTGCCTCTATCAAAAACCAACCTTCTAAAAGAGCTGATATTTTTCCATTTGTATTTGTCCTTATTGTACCATTGAAGTAAGAATAATTTCAATCGTACCAGAACAAATGTTAGGCCTCTTTTTAACAAGTGAGAGTCTGTTTGATCATAATCCATGGTATTAAAATTTCTCACAATCCCTTTGAGTATAAAATTTCCATTGTAACTTTCATCATCCTCTCTTTTCATCTCATTGTCATGCTTTGTCAAAATTCCCATCAACTAAATTGGAAGATGAAGACATTCACACTCTTCTATGCAAATTGTATCTAGATACTCAACCTTATTTGCAATACCTGTGTCAAATGCAAAACATTCATATGCAATTCCCTTAAGTAGCACATCAACATGTTGATTTGTTTGCTCAAGGCTACATTCTGACCCTATTTCAGATGCATCATTAGGATTCTCAGCAAAGACTAGATTATATCTGCACCAATAGGGATCATCATTTATTGTCTCTAGTGCAGATGGAGGCTCATTATACAATGGATTTTC
>VDFB02000017.1:297206054-297227498 GCA_007258455.2 Sequoia sempervirens | reverse complement strand
AATGCTCAATTATGCTTTCAAGATAGGTTTTAATAGCTATGCAACCTCGTGCTTCAGTAGCTTGACTTCCTTTCAGTTATTAAGACTTGCTCACATGAACCAGAATGACTCACTTGCCTTCAAATTGAGTTTTAAATGCTAGTCCTTGATCCAATGGGTGTGTTAACAGATGGACAATCCATATTTAGTCAGCTTGATTTGAAGAGCCTTACTATATGCACTCATAATACTTATCAAATGACAAAAAGCCACATGGAATCACTTGCTAGTGATGTGTGAGCTCCACCATTCCTTTGTCATTGGATCCAAAATCCATGTGTCTTCTTCCCCTTGCCCTCGTGAGTCTTAAACCATGTGCAACACACATCACAGGGAGATGGAGAAGGGATGAGATTAAGTCTCATGGCCTCTACATACTCGCATCTTAATCCAAAACCAATTTCCCATGGCCTTATTCATCTAACATAATCAATGACCCAGATTGAAAGATCTCAAACACATGCATTATATCTTCTTTTAGTAGCACACACTTTATTATCCATGCTTCATGTTGAAATATTTTATTAATATTTTCCTTTGCTCCAATGCTTCCATGCCCTCTGGGTTATTCCATGTGGAAATCACCTGCCACCCCATTGAGAACTAGATAGTAAGGGTGGGACCCGCACAGGATAACAAGGAGTGGTCAGGATTGAACCACATCACCTACTATCGACTGTTGATTCTCTTCAAAGCTTCACTTGTTGACCACTTGAAAACATTGGGCCCATAGTTCGAATCATAACGTGAAAACCGCTTGCTAGCCCGCTCAAATATTTTATGTGAAGGGAAAGTAAACAGGAAAGGCGGTGCATGGGAATTTTGAGATAGCCAGCCACATCATTCAATGACCAGCGATTGATTTCCTTTTATTACCACCTACAATCTTTAACTTAAACTTTTGCAAAATTTTTGAGATGTAGCCACATCATTCCAATGACTAAGCTCTCAGATACAAAATTTAACCCAAACTCTGCAAAATTTTGAGATGGAACATGAAATTTTTAAGGGGTTCCATCAATGGCTTTGACTGGGGATGCATGCCTCTCATAGGCATGGCGAGATCCTAGAATCTCAAGTTGAAGTAGATCAACCAAACACAATGAATCAAAAACTAGGGAACTACCCGGACTAGGTAGCAAGACCAAACTAGACACAACCAAAGCAAACACACCTATATACAAAATGTGCAAAACCTATAGTGTACATGGAATCATAACATACTTATGAGAAGTATGGCTTGAAGAACTGTTCATGTACTAGTAGTTCAAGAAGTTCTCCTGTCAAACTTTGGAGGAAGTAAGAATCCTCCCCATGTGTACTGGCTATTAGATAAGGGCCTAACCATAATGATTCAAACTTTCCATGTTCACCCTTATCCCGAGCCCTTGCATTCTAGACTAATACCATACTATCCACCTCAAATTTTCTGGGAGAAGCCCTCTTCTCATGCAAGTTCTTGGCTTGTAGTTGTAGTTTTGCATTTTTGGCACTAGCTTCTCTTCTAGTTTCATCTAATTGCACCAAATTATCAATTCTATGCTACATATCATCCCATATATCATCATCATATTCCCGCACAAATTTATACATCTTTAGCAAGTTATTCTATGGAGTCTAATATCTAAGCCATACAAAAAACCAAATGGTGAATAACTAGTAGCCTTTTTCATAATAAACATATCTTCCCATAGTGCCACCTTCAGCTTTGAGTCCCAAGCTTTCTTGAACATCTTCTCCATCACCCTTTTGATAATTTTCATTAAGCTCTTATTACTAGACTCAGCCTGACCATTTCCTTGAGGGTGGTAAGATGAAGAATAAGAAATTTGTATGCCATGCTTATCACAAAAATCTTTAAAATCCCTAGATCTAAAACACAGAACATTATCTAAAATGATATTTTCCTGGACTCTAAACCTAATCAGAATATTGCTCATTAGGATGTCCATTACCACTTTTCTTGTTGCTTTCCTTGTAGGTATTTCTTCTACCCACTTTATGAAATAGTTAGTGGCAACCAAGATCCATGAGTGCCCTCCACTAGACTTTTCTAGTATTTCACCAATGAAATCAATTCCCCATTGCTGAAAAAGGGTCCTGAACAAAAATAGGCCTTAGTGGAAAACTTCCTGAAAACTTTAGTTTTCCTGCAAATCTCTTACAAGCATCACAAGTCTAATCAAACTTATGAGAATCTTTAAAAATAGTAGACCACCATAATCCTATTCTAAAGACCTTATGAGCAGTGGTCTTTGCCATATAATGACCCCCACATGCCCCATTGTGCATTTCTTGCAAGAGTTCTAATGCTTGTTTTCCATTCACAGATTTAAGCAATACACCATCCTAGCTTCTCCACCATAGTCCATTGTAAATAATCACATACGTTATGGCATGTAACTTTAGTATTCTCTTGTCATTCTCAGCCATATCTGTCGGACATTGCAAATTTTGTAAATATTGACAATTCCTTTTGTACTAGCCACATGTTTGCATATCACAAATAGGTGCAACATCAAGAATCTCTACTTGATTAATATGATTGGCTTCCAAATTAGTTTCTACCATCAATTTAGCTAGGCCCTGTCCCCTAACTAACTTAGTGATCTAGACATCAATGTTAAATTCTTGGATCTTGTTGATCCATCTACACCTTTTTCCTTGTAGTTTCTTGTTGACTGAAGATATCTTTCACAACAACACTTGGCACAAAAGCTATGACAGTAGCCCCCACTAAGTAAGTCCTAAAATTCTTCACAGCCTTGACTAGAGCATATTCTTGTTTTTCAATGATATCATACTTAAGCTCTGCAACCTGTAAAGATTTGCTAAAGAACATTATGGGTTGTTCATAGCCCTCCTCATTTTTTTGAAATAAGATAGCAACAATAGTATGGAATGAAGCAAAAGAGAAAATATACATTGGCTTAGAGAAATCCAGAGATTTCAAATCTAGAGCTTCCTTAATAGATTGTTTAATTTTCTTGAAGGCTTGACTAGGCTCTTCACTCCAAACCAAGGTATGTGCAAGATCATGATGGGCCAAAAAGTAGCAATATGATGGGTATGTGACTAACAACTTTTGTTTTACCCAAAATTGATGAAATGAAAAGGGTTTTTCAAGGATATTATCAACTTTCTGCCAATATAAATTATGCTTTACTTTGAATTTAATAAGTAATTATTATTTATTTTCTATTTGAATTACAACTAAAGTCTTGATTGATAGGCCGATTGAAAAATCTACAACTTTCAAATGGTATCATATTTTTGAATCCAAAACATGTCACATTCTATGCTTCACATACTATAAAGATTAAAAGAAAAATCAATTTCATGAAGTTTGACCAGGTTAAGGTGGTCAAACATCGAGTTTTATATTTTTAAAATTTGTAATAAAAAATTATAATTAATTATTTACATGGAAAAAATTACAAAAAAATGCATGCATTGGGCATTAGTCCTCTAATTATATCTAAAATCTTATAAAAATATTATCATTTTATTGTGGTTAGAGATTGGTGGGAGAAACACTACTTATTTTTCCTTGAAATTTAAGTACTATTACAGAAATTTCAAATTGTCACCAAATAGATTTTTTTTTTAAACAAACCCTAGTAGTTTATAAACTACATTCAATTTTCTATAGATTCTATTCTTACATATTTTTGAAATAATATAGATAACTTATTCAAATTTTTACGTCAAGTTTCCTAACTCTAATTTTTCTGAATTTTTTTCCACTTAAGGGCCTATTTTTTCCATGATGATCCTACACATACCCACCACTTTCTCTCAATTCTTCAACATATTGGAGACTACTAGATTTTTATTTTTGCAAAGTTGGTCACAAATCTCCTCAATAAATTGATTTGTTCAAAGAATGACTAAATTCCTTTGACATTCTTTGGTTGAGGGATCTTATCTATTGCTGCTACCCTTTTGAGATCAATCCTTGCTACCTCTTTGGATACGATGTTCCCAAATAGTTTACCTTCAGTGACCCTAAAGGAAAATTTCTTTGGATTAAGTGAGATCCCATACTCTGAAGCTTTGATAAATACCTTTTTCCAAGTGTGTGCAATGATCCTCCTCTTTCTTGGAGTAGGTAGTCAAGTCATTTGGTATATAACCATAAATAAGTCAATAAAATCAGAAAAGGCTACATCCATAGCCCTTTGGAAAGTGGCACCTATATTTTTTAAATCGAATAGCATCCTTACATATGTACATAGGTGCCCCATGGAGTAGTGAATCTAGTCTTGTAATGCTCAGACTCCTTTACCTTCACTTGATTATAAATGGAAAATCCATCCATCATTGATAGTAGTTCACATCTAGTTACCTTCTGTAACATGGTCTCCATGCTCGACAATGGATAATTTTCCTTTATTGATGATATGTTTAGATTTCTAAAATCTACACACAACCTTATATCACCATTCTTTTTTTGACTGGCACTAGATTAGATACCCATGAAGAATGCCTGATAGGTTTTATGATGCTAGCATCTCTTTACTTTACCAGCTCCTCTTACATCTTGGGATCTAAAGTATGATTAATTGGTCTTTGCTTCTACCTAAAAGGCTTAGCATTTTCATTTAGAGGAATATGATGCTAAATCAATTCCAATCTATAGGATTTTTGGTCATCATATGACCAAGAAAAGACATGCCTATATTTTCTTAGTAAGGCGACTAACATTTCCTTAACCTTAGGTTTCATCTTCTTTCCTACATACAATTTCTTTGGGGCATTTTCACTCCCAAAATTCACTTCCTCTAGGTTCTCTGGATAGTTAGCAGTTAACCTTGCTCTTATCTTGACTATCAAAGACCCTTTCAAGTGCTACAAGATCTTTGGGGATTTTTTTTGTCTTTAACTAGATGACTTCATTTCCAAATATTGTATCCTTTCCATCCACATTTTCAACAAATCCCCCTAATTTGATCTCATGTCCTTCATATTCATCTATAAATCTCAAGAATTTCAAAATATCTTCATCATCATTGAGGATCTACCAATTATGTACATTAATAGGGATGGAAGGCCTTGATTGTACCTCAACCTTTGAGATAACTAAAAAATATCTATCATCTAGTCTTAATGCAATGTTAGGAAGTAAGTTTTCCACTCTATTTTGTCCTCTCTTCATCCAATCAATTCCAAAAGCATCAAATTGGTCAATAGAGTCCAATAATTTATTTTTTTATTGTTTCATTCTATTATTCTTGCAAGCATACTTGGCCCTTACCTAGGATATCACTAATTTAGAATATCCAATTACCATTAATTTCTTTATCTCATTCTTTTCAGTCAATCTCAATCCCCATAACAGTGCTTCATATTCTGCTACATTATTTGTGCAGACCAAAGATAGAGCGAAAGAAAACTTGTGGGTGATACAATTAATATTACTACACCAAACCCTTCCTTGGAACTTGCACCATCAAAGTATATCTTACATAAGTCATCTTTGTCTGATAATCTTATGACTTCATTATCTATAGGTGCAAGGCGCCTATCAATTTCTCTTGGTGTTTCTTCCACCTTGAAATCATTAATATCAGTATCTATGAATAGGATTGTATCATCTTCAGGAGAATGCTCCATGATATGTGGCACCTTTAGTTCTCGTACCACTTGAACATTCTTACCATCAATAGGGAAGGTGTCATATGATATGTCACACTGCATACTATCTCCCATGGATGCACTCCATTTCCTAGATAAGAACATTCCAAAATTAGGTGGAATATCTACTACCACCACACTCATCTTAAACTCCTTATTTTAACATGCTTCCAATTTGTAAGGAAGTTCATTGATCACACCAATAATAGGGACTTCTCTTGAATCCATAACATAACACTTGCCATGAGTGCTATCAAATTTTAGTCCCAATGCCTCCATGATTTTGACTAGCATGATATTATTGGATGCTCCAGAGTCAATAATACATTTTTTTAGAAAATTTCCATCAACAATCAGCGTGAGGAAAAATGGATCTATCTTCATAGGACAAGCAGTTATAAAATTCCCTAGAAAGATATGAGGGATTTTAGTGATTACTAAAATCATTGCAAGCTATAGTAGCACCATTGATAATGGCTACTGCCTTTTTCTTATGCTCATCTATTCTCATCATCTCATGAAAGGGAATTAATACTTTTACTTTGATAAGTAATTGAAACATATCAATAGGAGTGTACTTAGGAAATTCAATTGGGATCATACCTTGTTCTGTGTTACTGTCCTTCTGTTGATTTTTGGACGTCTTAGCTCTAGGCTTGACATATTTTCTCACAACTTCATGATCCTGTCTCTATATCTTTGTCTTAACAAGAGGGGATTTGAGATCTACATCTATCTTTGGTTTATCTACCTTTTTGGCCCAAATCTTATCTCCCTTGTTTTCCTTAGTTATGTTTTCTTATGCTTTTCCATCAGACTTGTGCTCTTTTCTTATTGCATTTTGCTCCTTAATGAAAAGACTAGCAGGACTACCTTGTTCACCATCGACTGTAAAATTCCTTAGGCGATATGAGCTTCTCCCTTGAGTTTCCAAAGCCACAATATATCTTCCAATTTATTCATCCAAAGGTCTTCTTAGGGACACACCATCTTCCATTGCTTCTAAATTGTATACTTCAGTATCACTGTCAACATCCTCATCTAAGGGAACTTGCTGGTGATATGTACTAGAAATTTTCCTTTGGTCATCTAAACCCATTTCATGAGACTCCATATTACATGAGAATTCACTATCATCCAAGTTAGAACCATCCATAATAATATTTATATCAATATCCTCCTCATTTGATTGATCACATTCCTTGGGTGCATCTTCTTCAACTTCAACCATCTTTGCCACTACACATTGATGAGTAGAATGAGGCATCTGGAAAACCATGCACCAAGGAGTTTCTTCAGCGAAATTTCTTGAATTCTTCTATAAAGGATTCAAGGGAACCTTATTTTGAGCATTTCTCGATTGTTAGGAACAAGCTTCCCATTATACCAATTGGTATTGTATGGATGATCTTGCAAGCGAGGGGAGGTTTTTGTTTCTCGATAATTTTTTGATGGAGCCTTTTCTTTTCTTGTAATTTTTTCAAATTATGGTTTTCATAGAATTATCAATCTTATCTTGAAGGGTACTTGCCCCAGCACCCAAACTCTTATCCTCCTTTTTTAGGTTTCTGAGGAATTTTGTATCATCTCTTCTACCAAATTTACCAGTGGATCTGTTGATATTATCAATACGTTCTTCCATCTTATAAGCCTACCTCATTGTTTGAGGATTCTTCTACATGAAGTGGTAGCTCATCTTCACATCAAAAGCATTACAATAATTTACTAGGAACACATTGTCATTCAATTGCAAATGAGGAGGCAACCTTTTCCTTTTCATTTGGAACCTTCTATTAAAATCAACCACATAATCATTAGTATCTTTAGCAGTGCTATTAAATTAATTGAATAAATAACTTCAATCAATCTTATCACCATACTACTCTTGGAACATCCTCTTGAATTCCTCCCAGGAGCCAGTACTCTTAGCAAGAAAACTCCTATACCACTCTTGAGCATCTTTAATGAGAAACTGCATAAACAACTTCATCAATACATCCTCTACTTCTACCTCAAAGACATCCACAACATTTGCAAATGCTTTGAGGTGATCTTCACCACTCAAGGCATTATTTCTAGAGAATCTGACTAAAGAAGGTTTGAAGTTTTCAGGAAATGGGTTACGATAACCAGGTATCCCCGTGAAACATAACTGTTGATACCTATCAACTTGGGGTGGCCTCCTAGTATGTCTATCTCTATGAGGATTTATATGCTCATCATCCTTTTGGTTATCATATTTATTTTTATCCTTACCATTCCCACTTTCATCATCACCATCACCTCCCTTCTTGTTCCCCTCATCATCTTCAAAGTATGAGTTCATGTTTTTATTATTTCCTCTACCTCCACCACCCTAACCTCCACCATCACTTCCACTAGTAGCATGTCCTCTATAATTTTTATTTTGGGATTCACTATTATTATGTATAGAGCTTGAAGCCTTTGGAGTTGGTGTGGATATCTTAATAAAAGCAATCTTCCTAGCTATTTCTACATTAGCAACTTCTATTTTAGCTTTCCTCAAATCTTCCTGTAGTTTTTCATTCTCCAATTGTAGTTTCAAGATCTTAGGATTTGGGGGTGCAGTGGACGGAGTAGGATAAATTTTAACATTATTGATGGGGGTTTTAACAGATGAAGCATGAGTATTTTCATTGGTGTTGGTACTAAAAGTATTAAAAGTAGTCATCTTTGTCATATCAATGGGTTTCTTTCCATGATCTATAAATGATGATTTCTTAGCACTAGCAGGGGGATCTGAGGCTTTAGTAGTTGCAACAGATGTGGTATAGGTACTAGCAGCAGAGGTTCCCGTTTAAACTATTTCTTTAGGAATTTTAGGGATAATTTTAACAGTCAACTTAGAGACATTCTCATCAAAGGCCTTCCGCCTAGCAACATCTTCTCTCATCTTCTCTAATTTTTTATTTTGAGCATCTCTCTCAAGTTGTTTAGCTCTAATCCTATCTTCCTTCTCCTTCAAGTACTTTTTTCTATTCTCTTCTTCTTCCTTAGGCCTAGTTTCTTCTTCTTCTAAGGCTTGCATGTATTGTCTATGTCTTCTTTATTTTCTAAGATGTTTCCAGCCTCACTAGGCACATGAGTATAATAGGCTTGATCAACTGGGTCTTCCTCAAGGGAAATGTGCACTTCTATATTAGGAGATTCTCCCTTTGGTTTGAAATTCTATCCATTGAAGACAAATCCAACACCAAGGGTTAAAGGCTTTGATAAATTCTTATTCTTATCCCAAAACTCTCACCTATCCTCCTCTCTTGACACAACAAATTCATTGTCAAATAATTTCTCAATAGGAAAAATCCCTTGGTCTACATTAGGATCTTCAATTTCATGTGCTTCTCCCTGGATATTCCTGCTATCTACTAGGTATGTGTAGGATCATGATGGGCCAAAAAGTGGCAATATGATGGGTATGTGGCTGATGACTATTTTTTGCCCAAAATTGAAGAAATGAAAAGGGTTTTTAAAGGAGATTCTTAGATTTCCACCAATATAAATTATGCTTTACTTTGAATTTAATAAGTAATTATTATTCATTTTCTATTCAAATTATGTTAAAGTCCTAATTGATAGGCTTATTGAAAAACATCTATAGCTTTCAAATGGTATCACATTTTTTCAATCCAAAACATGTGTCGCATTCTATGCTTCACATACTATAGGATTAAAAAAAGAAAAAATGAATTTCATGAAGTTTGACCAAGTTAAGGTGGTCAAACATACGAGTTTTTATATTTTTTAAAAGTTGTAATAAAAAAATCATAATTAATTATTTACTTGGGAAAAAATTATAGAAAAATGTAAATACATTGGGGCATAGGAGTCACTCTGCCCATATATATACAATATTATAAAAAAATTATCATTTTTAAATTGTGGTTAGGGTGGTGAGGAATGAGAAACCTACTTCTTGTTTTCCTAAAATTTGAAATTACTGCTTGCATTGAAATTTCAAATTTTCACCAAATAGTTTTCCTTTTTTTGAAAAAAGCCTGTTGGATTAAAACTACATTCAATTTTCTATAGATTCTATTCTTACATATTTGCGGGAAATAATATAGATAGCTTATTCAATTTTTTTTTACATCCAAGTTGCCTAACTATGATTTTTCTAAATTTTTTGCCACTTAAGGGCGTTTTCCATGATGATCTTGCACATACCCTACTTCATTATTAAAAGTAGGAGATGCTTCATCAAGGGATTCAACAAACTTACCCAATTCAATAGTTTTCTTCACCCATAAAGGTTTTTTTGTCCTTTGCAAGCTCAAGCTCTAGCTTCTACTCCAAATGCTTTTTCATATAGCTCCTGGTCTTCTCCATGGTGTCAAATGTATCAAAATCCTTCTTCTGATGTTCTCTTTGAGAAATTATCTTTACACTGGTAGATGAGACTTCAAATTCGCCACCTAGAATGCTGGGAAATTGGAAGTGATTGCACTTCGACTTGGTATTTGTAATTTTAGAAAAGAATCTAAACATAACCCAACACAAAGTGACAAAATTAACCAGAATGCGACACATAAGATTATACGTGAATTTTTTTCTATAGTTTTGAACCAATTATTCTTCAACAATAAAGAATAATATAATACTCATCTTTGATTATACCAGATCTGAACTAGAGACTTTGAAATTACCAAATCCCTAGTGAAGTCACCAAATATATTGGTTATTTTTTAAGAACCAAGATGGTCTTCAAAATTACTAGTGGACTTTGTCATTTTAAATAATTATTAATCTAAAGGGATTGGCCAACGAATGAGTAAAAGCTTCAAAAATTTTACTCCTATACTTTAGGCTTTGTGAAACCCAGGAGGGTAATCCCACAATGCATACTTAATAACTTTAATGCGTAATATTTAAATACATTGTAAATGAAAAATAATTCTCCAATAACCACTCAACAACATAGCATATCAAAAGATTTGGTAGTTCTTTTAATAATACTCTACACTTGGAGCATGAGAATAGTGAAACTCAATGTAAAGATAGTGGTAACTCACTTGAAAGTTTGTAAATAAAGAGTGATTTGTTGATGAAATGACCTATAAATTGAATTATGAATACCTCTCTTAAATTAGTGCCTCATCCTAAACACAAAGTCAATCTCAACCTACACAACCAGATAACAACTCAACAATAGCAACATATAATCTTAAGAAACATTGCATTACAACACTCCCACATTACATTCATGACCATAATTGCTTACAGATATCCTAGCACCTAATTCACATGAGTTAACAATCACATCCAAGCATTTACATTAATTAATTGAACTAATAAGTAGGAATGAAGTTAAACATCCATTGGTAAACAATAGAGATGAACAAAACAATCATTGAATATTTTAATTCATAACTCATAAAACAAGTACAGAGGAGAGACAATAGCCACGAAATTGATATCATTTTTGTATTGTATTTTCTATACTATTATCAAAATTACATAAGTAACTACAGACTTAGAACTTAAGAAAAAACTCAAACTATGCTTGAAATATTTTGTTAACAATTCAATGTGTCAATTACAATTCAATGAACCCCCAATTTCTAGCCATGAATTCCTTCTTATAGAACTGAAGGAGAAAATAAGCCTCAAGCAAGAAAGTACACATGTCATTACCTTATTGGACCACTATAACATATATTCCATTTTTAGTTACTCTGCATTCCTAGGGTATGTGCAAGATCATCATGGAAAATGCAGAACCTTAAGTGGAAAAAAATTCAAAAAAATCAGAGTTAGACAACTTGACGTAAAAATTTGATTAAGTTATCTATATTATTTCAAAATATGTAGAATAAATTTAGCAAATTGAATGTAGTTTCAAACTACTAGGTTTTTAATTCTATTTGGTGAAAATTTGAAATTTCAATCGCATTAGTACTTAAATTCAAGGAAAAATAAGAAGTAGATTATGCGATAGAGCCACCCAACCACAATAAAATGATAATTATTTTTTTATAAAATATTAGATATAAGTAGAGGACTCATGTCCCGATGTGATGGATATTTTTTTGTAATTTTTTTCCAAGTAAATAATTAATTATTATTTTTTATTACAACTTTTAAAAACTATAAAAAACTCGTATGTCTGACCACCTTAACTTGGTCAATCAAAACTTCATGAAATTCTTTTTTTTTAATCCTATAGTATGTGAAACATAGAATGTGACACATGTTTTGGATTCAAAAAATGTGATACCATTTGAAAGATATTGATGTTTTTCAATCAACCTATCAATTAGGAATTTAGTCGTAATTCAAATAGAAAATGAATAATAATTATTCATTAAATTCAAAGTAAAGCATAATTTATATTGGTGGAAATATGAGAATCTCGTTTAAAAACCCTTTTCGTTTCATCAATTTTGGGTAAAAAAAAAGTCGTCAGCCACATACCCTACACATACCCATCATATTGCCATTTTTTGGCCCATCATGTTCCTACACATACCCCCCAAGTGGTGGGAAACATGTGTGAAATAAGACTAGTCTTCATTCATTATTGGAGATCTAGTCCCACCTTTCAAAAGGCATCTTCAAATAGTTTCCTCAAAAATTGTGCCCATCCACACAAAGTGAAAGTGAAAGAAAACATGAAAGAAATGAAAAGGAAAGGACAAAGAATATGTCCACATTTGCAGAACTATCACCAATTCAACTTGAAGAAAATGCATTATATTTTCTATATTTTAGAAAAAAGCCTAATCTATAATAAATCTAGGCTATGTAGTGCATTTTCACCCATCTGTTATTCATCATGATTGTAGACTTCAAAATCAAAATTTCCAAATCACCACCCCACCATTTCATATTAATCCACCACCCCCTCTATGTACTCATCTCTCCATGCCAAGAATTCCTCTTCAATAGACCAGTTGAAATTCATGACATCATCAACCTTTTCTCTATAAGGCGAGTACTTGGTAACAATTTGATTGGCTTCCCTATCAAATTATGACAAGAAAATCTCTGCATGAGCCAACATATCCATACTTCTTTTCAATGTACCCATATAACCTTTTTTATAGATTGAATCTGCTTTCTTTTCAATGGTTTTACTAGTTTCTTCTCTCCACTCCTATAGGGTTTCTATGCTACCATGATCCCTTAGAATGGATAGGAGGAGACCATGATGTGATTTATGAAAGGAATTTACTAATTCCCTTATTTTGATTTCCAAAGGTTCAATGTTTCCTCTATACTCCTGAATTTTACCCAAAAGAGTATGAGTGAGCTTAAAATTTTCAGGGGCTTAGCATCTTGCTTAGCTCCAATTGACATCAATATTAGTTCCTTCATCTTAGGGATCCATGTTTCCATAAGTGGAATAGCTCTTTCCTCGTCATTGTTAAAATTATTTATAGCAACCACAATGGATGAATAGCTATAATGAATGCTATTCAATTTGTTATTCACCCTTTTGTTCAGATGCTTCAAGACTATACTGACAATATCTATATTTCTATTAAAAACCTCCCTATCATGATTGTCACACTTTTTTTATACTCATTTAGCTTCTTGAGAAACTCCTCCCTGCTGATATCTTCCTCAGCCTATGGTATTTTTGATATACTAGGCTCTATTATTCAAATAGACACATTTCCCATGTTGTATGGCACAATTTCCCATGAGGAACTTACTTCAGGGGTAAATTTAGTGGGTGCAGCTTCTTGTGAAGTGGTAGGGGAATTAACATCAGTCTGCTTATTCTTTCTTGGTTGCAAAATTCATAACTTTTCCTCAATCAATGCTACTTTTGTTTGTAACTACATATTTTGTTGTTGAAGCTTTCCACAGTCAACTAGCAAATTATTGTGGTCTGTCTCGAGCTTCTTCTTTTTGGTAGTTACCAATTCTACAATGGCCCTTGTGAATTGTGAAACATGTATTAACATATTTGATACCTCTAGAGCTGATAATTTTGACAACCTCTTTTTTATTAGGCCTCCATTGTAGTTAGGTGCAAGCTCAACAATGCCAGGCTTCCTTGTACTTGAGGCTAAATACCAACTAACTAATGCATCCCATTGTTCACTAAAGGTAGACCCTTGTAATGCAATTACAGCCCCTTCTTTTGAATTGTAGAGAGGTCTATCATGTATCTCTTTATTGTATCAAAGGCTATGGAAAAAGCTAAATCCCATTCTAGAAGCAATAAATTACCACTATTTCTCATGAACTCTCTACACTCCTTTGTAGTAATATTTTGGAACTTAGCTCTCATTTCATTCAAAACCTTTTCCAGGATCATGGAATCAGATGATTCTAGAAGAGGACTTCTTTCTATGGCCAAGTTGTTGACATATTTATCTCTCTTAGCCCTGTATGCCAACTCCATAAAAGCTTGAGACTTTACAAATGAATAATCATCCAAAAACTTTGTGCATGCTTCCACCCAAATATCATCTTTACCATTAAGCCCAGTTAGGTCAACTTCACTCAACCTCATTCTTAATATCCATTTCACCCTCATTGTTGGTGTAGTGGGAATTCCTTCATGCATTTCCTACTTTGATACTCAAATGTCATTGCCAAATTCTTCATCAACATATTCCACCAAACTAGTTACTTGAACCTTTTATTTCTTCAATGGTGGCTCTTTTGGTGGTGATGCTCTCAATGGTGGAGCATCAATATCCAATATTTTGGGCTCTATTGGAATTGGAGGAGATGGTGGTGGTACTTATGGCATAGGAGAAGGAGGCATTTGCTCCTCTTTTTGGGAGGGAGTGCCGGAACTACATCATTTTTCTTTTCCTTACTCTTTCTCCTTACAAAGAACTTTATTTTTGGTTCTTCAAGCTCTTAAGATGTGGATTACTCTTCCATAACAAGGACTTCTCCCCAACCCTATTCTTCTTCAATGGGGGCTTTCCCCTTATCCTTACTTATCAACCCTTTAGTTTCAAGGTGGCCCACTATTGTCTCAAAATTTTGGGATACATGTTCCACCTTTTGCATTACATTTTCAATCTATGGGAGAATATTGAAGTCAAGTTTCTCCTTCTATATCTTTCTCTGCATCTTATTGAAAAAAACCATCTTTCTTTTCTTTTTTCTTGTTCCAAAATGTCAAATACATTTCTTATCACATCTTCTGGGAATTAGAAAATGTGCACAAATTTTTAACTCTTGTTCCTTTGTTTCAACCAGACCATGAAACATTCAGGATCATACCTGATCCTCTCTACTAATCTTTGCATGTGGTAGGCCTTAAGTATACCAAGTATCTTATTCCAACCTCCCTTTATCATTACAAAATTAGAGAGTCATGTGTATGAAGGAAAGAATGTTCCTTTTCCTTGATTCAACAAATGTTTGTTTTCCACACTTCCCAATTGCCTTATTACCTCAAGGAAACCAATTCTATCTAGCAAAAATCTTGGTAACAAGTGAGGTGAAATAGTGGAACCATACACTCTTAATATAGTGTAATTGGGATATGGGATAACATCTCCCCAATTGTGATGAACTCCCAACTCAGGCCTTCTTTTCTTGGGTCTCAAGAAGTCATATAGGGTTATGGGAATTCCAGGTATATTCACAACCAAGGATCTCTTCAATTCTAAAGCAAACAAGGTTTGAAATGTCACATATTCATATGCCTTGTCATCCTTGTCCAAGATAGTAGTCCAACGCTACACAGGAAAATACAAGTTATCCTCCTTCCTATCCAAAGTCATACTCTACCTAATGTAAGATGCACCTTTGAAAAAAACATGTGCATTAGTAGCCAGTACCAGCTAAACCTCACTCCATCTGGACCTTTCTTCAACCTTATCAAACCCTCATGAATTATTTCTACAAGAAAACATGCATAGTCATATACTGTGAAATATTGGGGGTGTTGAATATGGGCTGCCATATACATCCATTCCATAGGAATTCGTGTGACATGATCATAACCAATTATTTGGAAAATGGAGTAAAAGGTTTCTTGGAAGTAGGAAACAAAATAACTAACAGGGAAAGGCTCCTTATCATATTGCCCTATTATAATCCTTTGGACCCCAATTTCTACAAGATATCTTGGTAGGACATGGACTTTGAGTGCAATTTTAGTCTTATCATATTCCTCCTTAAGAGTGTTTTCATTGATTTTAGGCATTTCATCACTTCACCTTGTGAGCTTGAAGACATGAGAAAATTCATCCAGGCTGGTAATTTTAACCATTTCCTTCCCATCATATGTTCTTATAGTCCTTGTAACTGGATCATAATTAGTGGCCACTACTTTAAGCAAGTCAACATCCATCTAAACATTGGGTACAATCAACTTCCCTAGGTCTCAATTCTAGGGTTTACCCATTGGAATACCCATGTTTCTATTTTTGAACCAACCAAAGAACAATTCCCACCTAGTATAAGGTAATTTGGTATCCTTACTAGAACTATTCTTTTCAATAAAACCCTCAACTACTTGCATACCTCAGAGAAGCAGTTGACCCTTAGGTTTTTCACTGGTCGAGGGTGGCAACTAGTCAGTAAGGTCTTTACTAAAAATTCTTTTGGGAGCAGAAGCTTCCCCTTTAGATGAGGATGCTTTTGATTGTGCTTTGGGAGCCATGATACATAAGGTATTACAAAGTAGGGTTAGTAGTTTCTTGGAACAAGAATTACAACTTAGATAAGGGTTTGACATGGACTACAACAATGTAGGACCAACCAATTCTCTTTTATGAATGTCAAACCTTAAAATGCATAACCAAGAAAAACCTAATTGATTCAAAGGTTTGGGAAACCATAATTTATCAATAATTCTTATGGGAAGGCAATAATTTACTTACTGGTTATTTCGCAAGTTTTAACCCTAGCCTCATCATTAGACAATGCTAAAGACCACAACACGAGTTGTCCAAGTGTGCAGAATATCCTTCACAATGCTGAATTATGCTTTCAAGATAGGATTTAATAGCTATGCAAACTCCTTCAGTAGCTTGAAGTCCTTTACATTAGTAAGACTCACTTGCGCGAGCTAGAACATATCACTTTCCTTCAAACTAAGTTTTAAATGTGAGTCATTAATCCTATAGGTGTGCTAATTGATGGATGATCTAGATTTAGTTAGCTTGATTTGGAGAAACCTGACTGTATGCACCCGTAATACTTATCAAATGACAAAAAGCCACATGGAACCACTTACTAGTGATTTGTGGGCTCCACCATTCCTTTGTTGTTTTATCCAGAATCCATTTTTCTTCTTCCCCTCACCCTCGTGAGTCTTAACCCATGTGCAACTCTCATCAGTAGGGAGTTGGGGAAGGGCTGAGATTAAATCTCACAGCCTCTACTTACTCACATCTTAATCCAAGACCAATTGCCCCCAACCTTATTCATCTGACATAATCAATGACCCGGATTAAAAGATCTCAAACACGTGCATTATATCTTCTTTTAGTAGCGCACACTTTATTCTCCATGCCCTGTGTTGGAATATTTGATTAATATTTTCAGTTTCTCCAATGCTTCCATGACCTCTGGGTTATTCCACATGGAAATTTCCCACTACCCCATTGAGAACTAGACAATCAAGGTGGGAACTGCATGGGATAGCGAGGAGCAGTTAGGATTGACCCATGTTACCTGCTATCAACCGTTGATTCTCTTCAAAGCTTCACTTGTTGACCGCTTGGAAACACTGGGCCCACAATTGCACTTGACACTCAACAGCCATCCGCTAGCCAGCTTGAATATTTTAATGAATAATGAAACAAAGTGAGCATATGGGGAGCGATCAAGATGCAACCACATCATTCAACGACCACCATTGATTTCCTTTTAATATCGCCTGCAATCTTTAACAAAGATACTGGGCCCATCAATGCACATGACACATGGCTTACACTCACTAGCCCATGAGAATAAAATAGTAGGCAATGAAATAGAAAACAAACATTGGGAACGACAGTGATTTTCTCTCGACGATTGAATGGCCATTAGGGATTTTCATATCTGCACATGCCAAAATTGTTAGTCTTAGAAGAGGGACCTAACTAGGTCGATGGGAATACAACCCATGAGATTAAATGACTTAAGGCTCAAATGATTTCAACAAGGAATATTTAGCTTGATTTCAGAAAATTAAAATAATGACCCAACATATAACTACCGATACAATTATACCAAAGGGCTAGTCATTTCATGGATTTTGATGGCATAAGATGTTACTTAAAAGATTAGGAATCGACAATATGGAGTCAACACAAAATTAAGACTTTGGCAAGGATGTAAACTCAAGGGTTTTTTAAGATGGGTCCAAGATAACATAAAACCCTTGAACAATGGCAATAGAAAAAAAACCTAAGCCCTCATATACAAACTTTAACCCAAACTCTGTAGAATTTTAAGATGGAACATGAATTTTTTTTAAGGGGTTCCATCACACTTATTGGAAAATAATCTGAATGACTGTGAATTTGTTGGTCTAATTTGTCTTATCTTTTTTATTGTCTTTTGGGTCATGTTACTAGCCACCTCGAGGATGTCCCACAAATGATTTAAAGGAACAATGATGTCTCATGACTCATCTTTTCTTTGATTGTTGTTTGTGGATTGTCTTGGCAAAAAGATTGGGGGAACTTTTCTCCTTGTATGAGTTAGGATATTCCTTGTCTTCGACTGTCTGTTTCTACAAGTGGATAACTTTGCACACCTTGGTCTATGCCATACCATGGTGTTTATTGTCCATTGTCATATTTTACTACCCAATGATGATTAATGCAATGCCTAGCATCTATAAAGAAAAATATCAATCTTTCTTTGTCTCCACTAGCTCCATGCTAATGTTTTCCTCTTGCTAACATTCTTTTCATCAATCCTTGTATTCATGCCTATTAGACTTGTTTATCTGAATAATTTTTCAAATTTTTCAAAAATTGGCAAAATTTTCTAAGAGTGCATAGGTCTATCCTACCTTCACTATGACATAATGGGGTATATTTTTGACTAAATTTATTTGATACAACGTGATAAACTACATTGTATTAAAGAGGGGCAAAATGTAGACACTAAAAATTGTCTTAGACCTGCGAATGCTATTTTTCTTCATCATTCCCCTTTCGTCCCCAATAATTAAATAATTTTAATTATTTGATTATTATCTAGCATCATATTTTCTCTATTAATTAAATAATTTATTTATTTTATTTCCCCTTTTATTTATTTAATTACGTCACTAATGTATTTTCTCCTTTATAATTTAATTATTATCACCTTCCTACTACAATTAAATAATGATCTCAATTATTTAATTATTCATTGGCCTTAATTGGCTACTAATTTGTCATTTTTTCCCACTTTTGAAGTAAATTATTATTTAATCAAAAAGTCAACCTCCACATGTATTCTATAATTAAATAACGTTTTCATTATTTAACTATTCATTTTCCCTTCTCATTTAAACAATTTTATAATCATTTAAAATCCTCCAACAACATCTTTATCCGTGCCAACCTCCTTATTCATGCCATTCTTATCTCTTCATGTCTTATTCAATTTCCACCCTTAATTGAATTAATTTATAATTCAATCTCAGTCATTCATTCTTATCTTTGCCCTAATTTAACCCTAACCCTATTTCATACTACAACTTTCATTCTTAACCATTGATTGACATATCTTATTGGCTTTGAATCTCAACCCTTCATTCAAAATTGACTCTCTATAAAAGATACCTATCATTGTCATTTCAACAAACCTAGAGTATTGCTATCAAAGGAGAAACCTACAATACTCCAATATTTTGGTATCAATGCCATTAGACTATTGTTGCATGCTCAAATATGAAGGCATTCATCATATTCAAGCAAAATGGAGAACAATGGAGGTCAAACAACCATGGCATATGTAATATTGCTTTATGTTTATATTTCTATGTTGGGTTGTGCTTCATTGTTGGTTTAGGGCTTTCATAGTTTAGTTTTAATGCTTTATTACTTTACCTTAGATTCAAAAGCCTGCACAATCAAAGAAGTTGGATGAAAATATTTTTGTAGAGGTAAGTAATAGAATTTCTCTAACAATTTTTCTTATTTGATAAGAAAATCATTGCATTATAAAACCTATCTATATTAACTCGTAACTTTATGAATTCATGTCTAGGAAGAAGAAAAAGAGACAACCTTTCGAATTATTTTCTCTGCATCCTGATAGAGGAGGTTTGTTATAGACCAGGAAACACCACTCTTCCATTGTACTAGGTTTTTAGAAGAGGAGAACAATATTTTTATTTGTAGTTGATAGATTAGCCTTTGTCAATGCGTAAAAACTTCTACTCTGTCATGATCATTGGCTTATTTTATTGTGATGGCGTAAAATACCATTGATCTCAGCTAATGGATAGTTTTTCTCTACTGAGAGTTTCGGACTGGTAATCTTAAGTAATGAATTAGATTTTCTCTGAGCTTTTATCCCTCTTTTTTGGCATTACCATTATAGACCTTAATTTCTCTTTTTATTGCCCAGGTTAATTCTTCTTCCATTGAGTGTAGAGGAGAGCGCAAGGCGAAGGAAGCTACTTGAATGTTTTCCTGTTGTGAAGGCAAAAAGCAGATATTAGAGTGCATGTGGGTTGTTTCCATTGAAAGCTCTCAATGGATCGAGTGGAAGTTTGCAGGTCAGTAAATAATTTTTTCAATAATGGAAGTCTACAAAATAGAGGCCAACCTTAGAGAAAAACATATATTAGAATACATGTAGTATAATGGAATCAGAAAACTATCTCAGTTATGTAGGCTTCAGTATTTGTGTTTCAAAATCAAAACTAAACATTTTTGGCTTCCATTCTCCCATATCGTTGTAAGGAAGGGAGCTATGGAAGGATGAAAGCCAAAAATGTTTAATATTGGTTTCCATGTGTAAATATACTGAAACCCACATAGCTGAGATGGTTTTGTGGTTCCAGTAGCCCACATGCGTTTGAATATGTACTTTTGCTCTAATGTTGGCATCCATATTGTAGCCCTCATTCCCTGCTTGTGCTCAATATTGAAGTAGCTCCTTGCAGGCTACAAGGATATGGGAGAACGGAAGCCAAAACAAAAAATTTCAGTTTTTGATTTCGAAGTGCAAATACTGGATACAAACGCAAGAAAGAACAATCACAAACCAGAAGTACCTATGTACCAAGTAATAGAATGGAACTTCTGTTTATCTTTCAATTCTTCCTGTAGCGAACAACGCAATTTTCAATAATTTATGTATTGAAAAAGAGTGATTTAAAATGGGTTTTAATTGCCGTCTCATTGAAAAGTAGAAAGCATGAGACGTAAGTTTTATTGTTACCATATTTGAGCTCTCCTGGCTTAAATATATTTTGCTGGGAATTTGTTGTTATTTTTCATTTTTAGAAGCATTTGACTACAGTTCGAGATTAGTGTTTACCGTTTGGTAAACGAATGTGAAGAAATAGTTATCTTTAAAGGGCGGTGGCAAATTGCATTTTAACGGTTAAATGCGATTGCAATTTACAAGGAAGAGTGTCCAACACAGCGTGAGCGGTGGATTGGTTTTTTAATCGTAACCAATTGTTTGGGCGAGGTTAGCTTTATTGAGATTTACAATAATTATTTGTTTCGTTGACAAAACAACTGTATGCATTAAGAAATTTATAATCTGTTAAAAACAATTTCTGAAATATATTAATATTTTATTTAAATATAATACATAAAATAATAAATATAATTAATTAGTCAATAGATTTTTTTATAAGTGAATTTGTCAGTGCATTTTTTT
>VDFB02000017.1:297141450-297205954 GCA_007258455.2 Sequoia sempervirens | reverse complement strand
TTAAGGGCCTATTTTTTCCATGATGATCCTACACATACCCACCACTTTCTCTCATTTCTTCAACATATTGGAGACTACTAGATTTTTATTTTTGCAAAGTTGGTCACAAATCTCCTCAATAAATTGATTTGTTCAAAGAATGACTAAATTCCTTTGACATTCTTTGGTTGAGGGATCTTATCTATTGCTGCTACCCTTTTGAGATCAATCCTTGCTACCTCTTTGGATACGATGTTCCCAAATAGTTTACCTTCAGTGACCCTAAAGGAAAATTTCTTTGGATTAAGTGAGATCCCATACTCTGAAGCTTTGATAAATACCTTTTTCCAAGTGTGTGCAATGATCCTCCTCTTTCTTGGAGTAGGTAGTCAAGTCATTCTGGTATATAACCATAAATAAGTCAATAAAATCAGAAAAGGCTACATCCATAGCCCTTTGGAAAGTGGCACCTATATTTTTTAAATTGAATAGCATCCTTACATATGTACATAGGTGCCCCATGGAGTAGTGAATCTAGTCTTGTAATGCTCAGACTCCTTTACCTTCACTTGATTATAAATGGAAAATCCATCCATCATTGATAGTAGTTCACATCTAGTTACCTTCTGTAACATGGTCTCCATGCTCGACAATGGATAATTTTCCTTTATTGATGATATGTTTAGATTTCTAAAATCTACACACAACCTTATATCACCATTCTTTTTTTGACTGGCACTAGATTAGATACCCATGAAGAATGCCTGATAGGTTTTATGATGCTAGCATCTCTTTACTTTACCAGCTCCTCTTACATCTTGGGATCTAAAGTATGATTAATTGGTCTTTGCTTCTACCTAAAAGGCTTAGCATTTTCATTTAGAGGAATATGATGCTAAATCAATTCCAATCTATAGGATTTTTGGTCATCATATGACCAAGAAAAGACATGCCTATATTTTCTTAGTAAGGCGACTAACATTTCCTTAACCTTAGGTTTCATCTTCTTTCCTACATACAATTTCTTTGGGGCATTTTCACTCCCAAAATTCACTTCCTCTAGGTTCTCTGGATAGTTAGCAGTTAACCTTGCTCTTATCTTGACTATCAAAGACCCTTTCAAGTGCTACAAGATCTTTGGGGATTTTTTTTGTCTTTAACTAGATGACTTCATTTCCAAATATTGTATCCTTTCCATCCACATTTTCAACAAATCCCCCTAATTTGATCTCATGTCCTTCATATTCATCTATAAATCTCAAGAATTTCAAAATATCTTCATCATCATTGAGGATCTACCAATTATGTACATTAATAGGGATGGAAGGCCTTGATTGTACCTCAACCTTTGAGATAACTAAAAAATATCTATCATCTAGTCTTAATGCAATGTTAGGAAGTAAGTTTTCCACTCTAGGGTATGTGCAAGATCACCATGGAAAAAATAGGCCCTTATGTGGCAAAAAAAATCAGAAATATCAGAGTTAGGCAACTTGATGTAAAAATTTGAATAAGTTATCTATATTATTTCAAAAATATGTAAGAATAGAATCTATGGAAAATTGAATATAGTTTATAAACTACTAGGTTTGTTTAAAAAAACAAAAAATCTATTTGGTGAAAATTTGAAATTTCAATGCAATGGTACTTAAATTTCAGGGAAAAAATAAGAAGTAGGTGTCTGTCTTACCAACCTAACCACAATAAAATGATAATATTTTTTTATAATATTTTAGATGTAAGTAGAGGACTCATGCCCCAATGTGATGCATTTTTTTTTGTAATTTTTTTCCAAATAAATAATTAATTATCATTTTTTTATTACAAATTTTTAAAAAATGTAAAAACTCGTATGTTTGACCACCTTAACTTGGCCAAAACTTCATGAAATTCAATTTTTCTCTTTTTAATCCTATAGTATGTGAAGCATGGAATGTGACATGTTTTGGATTCAAATGTGATACCGTTTGAAAACTATAGATATTTTTCAATCAGCCTATCAATCGGGACTATAGTCATAATTTGAATAGAAAATGAATAATAATTACTTATTAAATTCAAAGTAAAGCATAATTTATATCAGTGGAAAGCTAAGAATCTCCTTTAAAAACCCTTTTCGTTTAATCAATTTTGGATAAAAAATAGTCGCCAGCCACATACCTATCATATTGCCACTTTTTGGCCCATCATGTTCCTGCACATACCCTCTATTTTGTCCTCTCTTCATCCAATCAATTCCAAAAGCATCAAATTGGTCAATAGAGTCCAATAATTTATTTTTTTATTGTTTCATTCTATTATTCTTGCAAGCATACTTGGCCCTTACCTAGGATATCACTAATTTAGAATATCCAATTACCATTAATTTCTTTATCTCATTCTTTTCAGTCAATCTCAATCCCCATAACAGTGCTTCATATTCTGCTACATTATTTGTGCAGACCAAAGATAGAGCGAAAGAAAACTTGTGGGTGATACAATTAATATTACTACACCAAACCCTTCCTTGGAACTTGCACCATCAAAGTATATCTTACATAAGTCATCTTTGTCTGATAATCTTATGACTTCATTATGTATAGGTGCAAGGCGCCTATCAATTTCTCTTGGTGTTTCTTCCACCTTGAAATCATTAATATCAGTATCTATGAATAGGATTGTATCATCTTCAGGAGAATGCTCCATGATATGTGGCACCTTTAGTTCCGTACCACTTGAACATTCTTACCATCAATAGGGAAGGTGTCATATGACATGTCACATTGCATACTATCTCCCATGGATGCACTCCATTTCCTAGATAAGAACATTCCAAAATTAGGTGGAATATCTACTACCACCACACTCATCTTAAACTCCTTATTTTAACATGCTTCCAATCTGTAAGGAAGTTCATTGATCACACCAATAATAGGGACTTCTCTTGAATCCATAACATAACACTTGCCATGAGTGCTATCAAATTTTAGTCCCAATGCCTCCATGATTTTGACTAGCATGATATTATTGGATGCTCCAGAGTCAATAATACAATTTTTTAGAAAATTTCCATCAACAATCAGTGTGAGGAAAAATGGATCTATCTTCGTAGGACAAGCAGTTATAAAATTCCCTAGAAAGATATGAGGGATTTTAGTGATTACTAAAATCATTGCAAGCTATAGTAGCACCATTGATAATGGCTACTACCTTTTTCTTATGCTCATCTATTCTCATCATCTCATGAAAGGGAATGAATACTTTTACTTTGATAAGTAATTGAAACATATCAATAGGAGTGTACTTAGGAAATTCAATTGGGATCATACCTTGTTCTGTGTTACTGTCCTTCTGTTGATTTTTGGATGTCTTAGCTCTAGGCTTGACATATTTTCTCACAACTTCATGATCCTGTCTCTATATCTTTTTCTTAACAAGAGGGGATTTGAGATCTACATCTATCTTTGGTTTATCTACCTTTTTGGCCCAAATCTTATCTCCATTGTTTTCCTTAGTTATGTTTTCTTATGCTTTTCCATCAGACTTGTGCTCTTTTCTTATTGCATTTTGCTCCTTAATGAAAAGACTAGCAGGACTACCTTGTTCACCATCGACTGTTCTATTCCTTAGGTGATATGAGCTTCTCCCTTGAGTGTCCAAAGCCACAATATATCTTCCAATTTATTCATCCAAAGGTCTTCTTAGGGACACACCATCTTCCATTGCTTCTAAATTGTATACTTCAGTATCACTGTCAACATCCTCATCTGAGGGAACTTGCTGGTGATATGTACTAGAAATTTTCCTTTGGTCATCTAAATCCATTTCATGAGACTCCATATTACATGAGAATTCACTGTCATCCAAGTTAGAACCATCCATAATAATATTTATATCAATATCCTCCTCATTTGATTGATCACATTCCTTGGGTGCATCTTCTTCAACTTCAACCATCTTTGCCACTGCACATTGATGAGTAGAATGAGGCATCTGTAAAACCATGCACCAAGGAGTTTCTTCAGCGAAATTTCTTGAATTCTTCTATAAAGGATTCAAGGGAACCTTATTTTGAGCATTTCTCTGATAATTTTTTCATTTATAGTTTTCATGAAATTATCAATCTTATTCTAAAGGGTACCCCCTTTAGCACCCGAACTCTTATCCTCCTTTTTTAGGTTTCTGAGGAATTTTGTATCATCTCTTCTACCAAATTTACCAGTGGATCTGTTGATATTATCAATACGTTCTTCCATCTTATAAGCCTACCTCATTGTTTGAGGATTCTTCTACATGAAGTGGTAGGTCATCTTCACATCAAAAGCATTATAGTAATTTACTAGGAACACATTGTCATTCAATTGCAAATGAGGAGGCAACCTTTTCCTTTTCATTTGGAACCTTCTATTAAAATCAACCACATAATCATTAGTATCTTTAGCAGTGTTATTAAATTAATTGAATAAATAACTTCAATCAATCTTATCGCCATACTACTCTTGGAACATCCTCTTGAATTCCTCCCAGGAGCCAATACTCTTAGCAAGAAAACTCCTATACCACTCTTGAGCATCTTTAATGAGAAACTGCATAAACAACTTCATCATTACATCCTCTACTTCTACCTCAAAGACATCCACAACATTTGCAAATGCTTTGAGGTGATCTTCACCACTCAAGGCATTATTTCTAGAGAATCTGACTAAAGCAGGTCTGAAGTCTTCAGGAAATGGGTTACGATAACCAGGTATCCCCGTGAAACATAACTGTTGATACCTTTCAACTTGGGGTGGCATCCTAGTATGTCTATCTCTATGAGGATTTATATGCTCATCATCCTTTTAGTTATCATATTGATTTTTATCCTTACCATTCCCACTTTCATCATCACCATCACCTCCGTTCTTGTTCCCCTCATCATCTTCAAAGTATGAGTTCTTGTTTTTATTATTTCCTCCACCTCCACCACCCTAACCTCCACCATCACTTCCACTAGTAGCATGTCCTCTATAATTTTTCTTTTGGGATTCACTATTATTATGTATAGAGCTTGAAGCCTTTGGAGTTGGTGTGGATATCTTAATAAAAGCAATCTTCCTAGCTATTTCTACATTGGCAACTTCTATTTTAGCTTTCCTCAAATCTTCCTGTAGTTTTTCATTCTCCAATTACAGTTTCAAGATCTTAGGATTTGGGGGTGCAGTGGACGGAGTAGGATAAATTTTAACATTATTGATGGGGGTTTTAATAGATGAAGCATGAGTATTTTCATTGGTGTTGGTACTAAAAGTATTAAAAGTAGTCATCTTTGTCATATCAATGGGTTTCTTTCCATGATCTATAAATGATGATTTCTTAGCACTAGCAGGGGGATCTAAGGCTTTAGTAGTTGCAACAGATGTGGTATAGGTACTAGCAGCAGAGGTTCCCATTTAAACTATTTCGTTAGGAATTTCAGGGATAATTTTAACAGTCAACTTAGAGACATTCTCATCAAAGGCCTTCCACCTAGCAACATCTTCTCTCATCTTCTCTAATTTTTTATTTTGAGCATCTCTCTCAAGTTGTTTAGCTCTAATCCTATCTTCCCTCTCCTTCAAGTACTTTTTTCTATTCTCTTCTTCTTCCTTAGGCCTAGTTTCTTCTTCTTCTAAGGCTTGCATGTATTGTCTATGTCTTCTTTATTTTCTAAGATGTTTCCAGCCTCACTAGGCACAGGAGTATAATAGGCTTGATCAACTGGGTCTTCCTCAAGGGAAATGTACACTTCTATATTAGGAGATTCTCCCTTTGGTTTGAAATTCTATCCATTGAAGACAAATCCAACACCAAGGGTTAAAGGCTTTGATAAATTCTTATTCTTATCCCAAAACTCTCACCTATCCTCCTGTCTTGACACAACAAATTCATTGTCAAATACTTTCTCAATAGGAAAAATCCCTTGGTCTACATTAGGATCTTCAATTACATGTGCTTCTCCCTGGATATTCCCGCTATCTACTAGGTATGTGTAGGATCATGATGGGCCAAAAAGTGGCAATATGATGGGTATGTGGCTGATGACTATTTTTTTCCCAAAATTGAAGAAATGAAAAGGGTTTTTAAAGGAGATTCTTAGCTTTCCACCAATATAAATTATGCTTTACTTTGAATTTAATAAGTAATTATTATTCATTTTCTATTCAAATTACGAATAAAGTCCTAATTGATAGGCTTATTGAAAAACATCTATAACTTTTAAATAGTATCACATTTTATGAATCCAAAACATGCATCGCATTCTATTCTTCACATACTATAGGATTGAAAAAATTAGAATTGAATTTCATGAAGTTTGACCAAGTTAAGGTGGTCAGACATACGAGATTTTATATTTAAAAAAAAATTGTAATAAAAAATTCATAATTAATTATTTACTTGGAAAAAAATTATAAAAAAATGTGCATCACATCGGGGCATGAGTCCTCTACTTATATATAAAATATTATAAAAAATATTATCATTTTATTGTGGTTAGGGTGGTCATACAAATACCTACTTATTTTTTCCCTAAAATTTAATTACCACTGCATTGAAATTTCAAATTTTCACCAAATAGATTTTTTTTTTAAAACAAACCTAGTAGATTAGAAACTACATTCAATTTGCTATAGATTATATTCTTACGTATTTTTGAAATAATATAAATAACTTATTCAATTTTTTACGTCAAGTAAATTTTTACCATTGAAGGGCCTATTTTTTCCATGATGATCTTGCACATATCCTACTTCATTATTAAAAGTAGGAGATGCTTCATCAAGGGATTCAACAAACTTACCCAATTCAATAGTTTTCTTCACCCATAAAGGTTTTTTGTCCTTTGCAAGCTCAGGCTCTAGCTTCTACTCCAAATGCTTTTTCATATAGCTCCTGGTCTTCTCCATGGTGTCAAATGTATCAAAATCCTTCTTATGATGTTCTCTTTGAGAAATTATCTTTACACTGGTAGATGAGACTTCGAATTCGCCACCTAGAATGTTGGGAAATTGGAAGTGATTGCACTTCGACTTGGTATTTGTAATTTTAGAAAATAATCTAAACATAACCTGACACAAAGTGACAAAATTAACCAGAATGTGACACATAAGACTATACGTGAATTTTTTTCTATAGTTTTGAACCAATTATTCTTCAACAATAAAGAATAATATAATACTCATCTTTGATTATACCAGATTTGAACTAGAGACTTTGAAATTACCAAATCCCTAGTGAAGTCACCAAATATATTGGTTATTTTTTAAGAACCAAGATGGTCTTCAAAATTACTAGTGGACTTTGTCATTTTAAATAATTATTAATCTAAAGGGATTGGCCAACGAATGAGTAAAAGCTTCAAAAATTTTACTCCTATGCTTTAGGCTTTGTGAAACCCAGGAGGGTAATCCCGCAATGCATACTTAATAACTTTAATGCGTAATATTTAAATACATTGTAAATGAAAAATAATTCTCCAATAACCACTCAACAACATAGCATATCAAAAGATTTGGTATTTCTTTTAATAATACTCTACACTTGGAGCATGAGAATAGTGAAACTCAATGTAAAGATAGTGGTAACTCACTTGAAAGTTTGTAAATAAAGAGTGATTTGTTGATGAAATGACCTATAAATTGAATTATGAATACCTCTCTTAAATTAGTGCCTCATCCTAAACACAAAGTCAATCTCAACCTACACAACCAGATAACAACTCAACAATAGCAACATATAATCTTAAGAAACATTGCATTACAACACTCCCACATTACATTCATGACCATAATTGCTTACAGATATCCTAGCACCTAATTCACATGAGTTAACAATCACATCCAAGCATTTACATTAATTAATTGAACTAATAAGTAGGAATGAAGTTAAACATCCATTGGTAAACAATAGAGATGAACAAAACAATCATTGAATATTTTAATTCATAACTCATAAAACAAGTACAGAGGAGAGACAATAGCCACGAAATTGATATCATTTTTGTATTGTATTTTCTATACTATTATCAAAATTACATAAGTAACTACAGACTTAGAACTTAAGAAAAAACTCAAACTATGCTTGAAATATTTTGTTAACAATTCAATGTGTCAATTACAATTCAATGAACCCCCAATTTCTAGCCATGAATTCCTTCTTATAGAACTGAAGGAGAAAATAAGCCTCAAGCAAGAAAGTACACATGTCATTACCTTATTGGACCACTATAACATATATTCCATTTTTAGTTACTCTGCATTCCTAGGGTATGTGCAAGATCATCATGGAAAATGCAGAACCTTAAGTGGAAAAAAATTCAAAAAAATCAGAGTTAGACAACTTGACGTAAAAATTTGATTAAGTTATTGTTGATGTGTTTTTTATGCACTTCTCAACATAGGCAATGCGTAGGTGCACTACCTCTCTTGAAAGACAATCTTCCACAATCGGATTACAGAACACTATCCCAAGGTCTCTAATGTTAGGTCTTGACAGTGCTTGGAATATCTTAGTTGTTTGATGTGATTTTCTAGAATCACAAGGCGGTCTTACGTAGGTAATACAAAGCATGGGAAGTTGGACCTTGGAATGGAATTTTTAAGATAGGGAAGTTATTGTGCATTTTGCTGTAGGTTCAAACAACATTTGTAAACTCCATGTTTATCATTGGATTTAGCTTTACAATGTGCAATGAACCTTGGCATAGGTCACTCATTAAATAAAATGAAAAGGGGCAGGGAAGAGAGGAGGTTCCTAGATCTACAACTAATTGTGAACAATGATGATGGAGTTCCTGCAATGGACAACTTCTTGAAACAATGTTCCACTTAACCAGAAATCTCACAGTATCGTAGAACTTGTGCTATCTTCTAAGGCCTGCAAATGTTTCGTCTGTCATTCACCATATACATGCATGAAAAAATATGAAAGTTTTGGAGCAGCTTCGAGTTCAAGTCTAGACTAACTTTACACAGCTACCTACCATCAGTAAACAACAAAAAGTATGGACTAAGAAGTCATCAACACAACAAGAATTTTCATGATCACAGGACAACATTCCTAAAATCTACCAAAGCAAGGAAAAAATTAACTGGAACAGTAATAAAATCTAAGTTAAACATCTAACAATGGAGGTTGAATCAAGCAACATGTGAGAAACTCAGAAAATACACCAAGTCAGTGTCTTTTCTTTATAAATTTCTCCATAATGCCTTTACAACAACTCAACTCCCTTTGCAAATGAGAGGAGAGCTCTATTTATAGTGCCCAAAAGATCTAATGAATGGCCAAGATCAATTCTTATTATGTGGCCAAGATTCATTACACAATAGGGTTTCACCTACCCCCAATATTCAGCAATTTAAAATTTTATTTTGTCATTTTCCCTATTTTGTCATCTACTGACGGCACTGTAGCATTTTGTCTTGTAGCTGATTGTTGTTGCACTCTAGCTACTCTTCAAGGAGTTCTTCATCTTTGGCGGGGTTGTCCTCCTGCCTCTTAGAAGCTGTGTATTCTATGAACTTGAGGATGACTGCTTGGAGCTTGTCCATTTCGACGATTTCATATCGCAACACCTGGTAGCTCCATTATTTTGCATTATCTTCCAACCTCTTCCAATCCTCATCATACTTTGTGCCTTGGTCTCTGAAAAACTCTGATTGATCGAAGGCACGAGCAGCAAAACTCAGGAATTCCACCATGATTTCACCAGCCATCCTGTCCTTCATCTTCTCCTGGAAGTAGGGATTTACCTTCTCTGGATCCATTTGCACTATGGGAATGTTGTAGTCCGTCATTAGCTTGAGATAACGAGCGCACTTTGCCCTGATTTCCTTGATCCATTCAATGTCCGGATCCACCTTGCTCATGATTTGTTCCAGTCTTTCCCTCTGGCTGTTAAAGTCCCGTCACCATACATCCATTAGCCAGTGGTCGTCCTTTCTAAATGCGAGCTCTTTTTCCCACATGGCTTCTGGCATCTGAAGGATAGCTTTGATCCTCGGAAAGGTGGAGTCGTAGGTCGTAGGGAAGTCAGTGTAGAGCTTCCTCATGCCCTCCAGAGACTGCAACAGATCTAAGAACTTGTTGGCTATTCGCATAGCCTGTCTAATTCCCATGTTTCTGACATATGAGACTTGTCAGAACCAGTCCTTTGTGGTCTTTTCCAAGTTCTTCCTTCTTTCCATCTTATCGATCTACTCCTTGGATAGTAGCTGGGGTGCGGCTGTGCATGTGGTAGGCAGGTCGTCCACTGAAGACCATTCCTGTATGTAATCAGTTAAGGCTACGATTTGTGCCTTGAGCTCATCCTTCGAAATCTTATCTTGTTTTATCAAATGCACCACCATAGCCACTGACTCCTCAAGGTGACCGACTTTCTACTCTCTGGTGGTGGTCCCCAAGTTGATGGTGGAGATGTTGTAACTTACCCCAGCTTGGCCAACCACAGGAGTTGCTATTTGTGCTGCTCGAGACCCAGACGCATCCATCGTCACCCTGGATCAAACTTTGGGCTTCTTCTCCTTCTTTGTCATGATTTGAGCCTGAGCCAAGATGGCCTCTAATATCGCCCATGGGTCTTTTAATACAGGGGTTTTTCTTTTGAGCTGCCTCTCTAACCATTCGGGCACAACAGATTTCCCCTTAGGTGAATCATTGCCAACCTCACCCTTCTCAGTCAAGGCCAAGGCTTCTACTCCCTTTTCTTCTGGGGACTTTTCTTTCTGCTTGGCAGTATCTCCCTCTTCCTTGTCAGAATCTTGGGTGAACATGAGGTGTTTGATAGGAAGTACGGTGGATAGTTGTTGTATGGGACTTCCTTTCTCTCCCGTCTCTTCTTCTTCCTTTTCCTCAACATGTTCAATCTCGTGCACTGTTCTACTAATTGCCCAACTTCGAGGCTCTCAATAGTTTGGGTCCCACCCTCAGTTTTGTCTTCTTGCTGCTACTCTTCTTCTTCAAGGGGCAACCTTTCTTCCTCTAATTTGGTGTCCTCTGGCTACCGGGATAGTTCTTCTTCAAGGTCATCGTCAAAGGCCTGCATGATTAACCTACCACCAGGGCTGCCCTCCTCGTCCCCGCTCTTTGAGGAACTAGATCCCTCTTCTTCATAGGCCACTTTGTCAATTACTCGGTGCTCATATTCCGGGTGCTCGTGGTATTCATTAGCCTCCTCCTCATAGGCCCCTGAGATTTCTCGTTCTTGTTTCTCCCACTCCTTAGAGATCAGCATGGTGGCTTCCATAGCTGGTGGCCCTGTCGGTAGTTGTGAAGGCTGAGCAGTAGTGAGGGCTTGTGCAAGGGCTGCTTGAAGAGCGGGATCCATTAGGATCTAGGATAGCTTAGGGGGAAGATTCTGCATATGTCTCGAGAGAGCCTCAGGCACGATGGAAATGGGAATAGGCACTGTGACAGTTGCCAGAGCTAGTGATGTGGTTGGTGAGATGGCAGCAGAGGAAGGGAGCATGGTCATGGCAGAAGAGGAGTCAACAATAATTACAGACTCGGCCGAAGGTGAAGGGGCAAGATGGACGGAAATGTCCACTACCGGCAGGGATGTGGCAATCATAGCTAGAGAGGTAGGCAGCGCAGTGGCAGGGGCAGGGAGAGCCAACAGAGGTTCCAATTGATCCGTACCCTTCACCTTCTCCTCCTGGGTCGAGGGCTGTTCCGTGGTGCTCCCTATTTGTTTGAGCCTTTTGGAGGGTGAGCCTCCCACTTCTTTCCTCGCATAGACCTTGGGGTCTAGAGACTGTTATGTTTTTGTCCCCTTTCTTTTCTTGGATCTAGTGACCGGAGGAGACTTGGAGGTCCCACTGGTAGAAGTGGTGGCAGCAGCATCTTCTGTGGCACATGGCTCACTTTTGAGCCCTTCGTAAGTCAAAATTACTCCTTGTTGCTTTAATTGAGCTACTTGCCCATCGACCTAGTCCTTAGTGCAGGCCAAGATTGGCTTGGTTATAGTGTCAAGGTCATCGACCTCCTGCTCGTCCCAGTCAATTGTTGGTATCAGAAAATTTGCAACCACAGGGTACCTGGGGTGCATTATGGTACTGTCGTCCTCCTCGACTTGGTCCGGTATGGGGAAAGGTTGCACCTTCCTTACAAACTACATAGTCATTCGCATATAGTGCCTTGCCCTTACCTCCTTGTCATCCTGGAAACCCCCCATAAGTCTTCAATGTGATGCAGATGGGCGAACCCTAGTCCCAATGCCTTCCTGACGTGGCCATGCGGGTCTATCCATGGGCGAGCAGTGTGTAGGTAGAAATGGTAATCTTTCAGTTCTTTCTTGGAGTTACTAGCACACTGAGACGTTTGTAGTCTATACATGCCCTGGCCCAAAGTCATGGGATAAGAAATCCCTGCTATGTGTTTGCTGCCGAAGATTGCCTGTATGTGTTGGAGTTGTCGGGAAAGCTCCTGAAGGATGATCTGGTCATTAGGGTATCGAGGCAACCTATTTGGCCTTTCAGTGAAGCCCTGGGCACGAATGTACGTGAACTTTGGGTACTAGATGAAGAGGAAGGCATACTACTTCAAAAGTGCCCTGGCACTATGGGAGACCCTCCTCTCGAAGTCTCTGGCAATCATTCTGATAATATAGCCAATGAAGGCATCGTTTACTCTACAGTATTCCTTTTTGAAGTTCCGGTACTGGAGCTGCGGGTACCTATCATATGCTTTGAGTCTTTTCCCTTGCGCCTGATCGGGTGCCATAAATAACCATTGTACTGTCTCTGATCCGCCAAGGAATAGACAAGATAGGAGGTCATATAAAATTTAGAGCTCTTCTTCACATTGACGAATTTCTCATGAAAGCAGTTGCTTACTATACCTCCCCAATAGAATGGAGTCTTTGTGGTGACATCCTCATTCCCCTGAAGAATTTGTTCAACGAAGTACACCATCCATTCCTGAAAGTAGGCGGCTACAGGAATACCCATAACTCTGCTTAACATGGTGACTAAGTTGTGGTAATCTTTGTAGAAGTCATTGCGGAAGAGTTCTTGAGGAACCTTTGCAGCGCTGCCTCGCTTTTCCTTGAGCCAATGCTGATCTATCATCCTTTTACAGCCCACCCGATTGTCATCCCATGTTGCTTGGCATTCTTCTATGTTGGGCGCTTCCATCTCTTGAAATGTGGGAATATGGAAGGTTTTTGTGATCCCTTTAGGTGACATGTTAGCGAGAACATTGCCTTCTCTATCAATGATTGTTCTTGTGTTGGCTTGATATGCCTCCTGACAAGCCATGACCAACTCGGGGGCCACGAGGAATGGAGGGAACCCAGCAGCCTTTGCTATTCCGCTTTGCCTTATTAGTCTTTCATTTTTGGTCATTGGGTTGACCCTTACCCTTTGTATGAATTCGTCAATATTGACGTGGCCTATGTTGGTGTCAGTGATCTCCTTCCAATTTGTGGTGACTTTCGAGTGGAGGGGCTCACCCTAGAATTTGTACTTCATCTGGTCCTTGTCCTCCTTCCCTTGAGGAGTTTTGCCTGGCCTTTTCCCTTTGTCCTTCTCGACGGGTGGCGCTGAAGGTCCTGCACCCGATTCCATATATTCTGCAAGCAAAGGCATAGTCAACACAATAGATCACAAAATCGTTCATGTTAGCTAAAATCTGAAAGTTAACCTCCATTTTAAACAATCCATCTATTAAGTATAACATGATCTTTTATCTCCTGATGTCATTATCTCTTGATTAAGGGAATTTGGACGGTCTGGGTGCTTGGAGGGCTGAACTTTCTCAGCAGGAATGTTTTTTGGAAGGGTAAAAGGGGCGGAGGGCTCTTGGAGATTCTCTTCGGTCAGATTTTAGCACTTTGAGATGTTCGTGATGAAGAGGACCGAAATTAAGCACGTGGGTCGAAGTTAGATTTACGATTTTGGCTCATTTGGATCGGTTTAGGAGAATCTGGAAGTCCTAGGTCGGAGAGCTACCTGGAGATGGCAGTTTGGAATAGCAGATCAAAAAAAAAATTCCAGAGACGGAACTCCGGGGTCTGGGGTCCGGTAGGCTGTAGGGCAACGAACAGTTCGTGACTTCACCTTTCATCGTTTGGGTCTGTGGCACCGGGAAGCTGTTCATCTTTCTTTGTTTGTGACGGAAAACACTGGACGAAAGTTTGGAAGGGGCAGCCCGGCAGCAAGGGCCCGACGGGTTAAGGTTCCGGTGAGATCCGCAAGTCTCGCCAACAGCCGGGAGCATGACTAGACCCGGCTTGGGCATCCGCCGCTTTGATTTCATTTTCTAAGTTCGGCGGTGAACGAGAAGGAGGAGTCCGACGGGTGGAAGGACGGGCGAGGATTTCCCCCTCAGGACGATGGATGATGACAGGGCTCTCGGGTGGCAGAGCCCGACGAGAATGAGGGCGTTTCCGAGCTCAAGTGACATCCTAGCGGCGAACGCCGGTTCAGAGCCTGAAGGTTAGAAGGATGTCCAGGAAGGGGGGTCGGCGAAAGGTTATGTTGAAGTGTGAAGTCACGCTGACAGCCAGGACGAAGACCAAACCCGGCAAAGGGGCCCGCCATTCAACTTTGTTTTCAGCCCCACAGCGGACAGAAGCATGGAGCTCGGAGCTCGGAGTGGCGGGCGAGAATTTCCCCTCGGGATGGCAGATAAGGAGGCACGGAGACCCGGCACCCAGAGCCCAGAGCAGATAATGGTGTTCTGTGTTTAGTCGGCACTCTAATCGGAGAAAGAAGGCCCAGGGCCCGGATGGCAGGGCTCTGACAGAAACTAGGAGGCAGACACGGCGGAAACCAAGAGGGGCTCTGGAGGGTGCGGGATCTGCGAACTCGAAGGGCGCTCGATCAAACTTTGAAATGCCTGCAGCGAGGAGAAGGGTGGACCCCAGAGTCCGTAGGGGTGGGAAGAGTTCGCTATGTGGACATGGCAGTATCCAGGGTGACTTTCGATCGAGGAAGTCCGGCGGCCCGGGCCCGAATGTGGAAATTTCCGTCGGCATTAAGGTTTATCATTTCGGTATGGATGGCCAAGGCAGGTCCCGAGGCCGAAGGGGATGATCTCCCTATGCGAAGAATGGCCGCGGCGATGCGGAGTTCCGAATTTGTGATGAGGGCACCCTTTAAGGTTTCTTAGATTTTCAAAACATGGGTTTTGTGCACGATGCCAAATTTTATCATTGTCATGCCTTCTTGATAATTTTTATTCATTTAAATCCTTAGAAATCACAAAAAGTATGCTCAGAAGGGCGAACGGAGGACCTACCTCAAAAAATCGATGTGGGGAGATGTGGGATCCACCTACGATCGATGAAGTGACAGTGAGAGCGATGAGCGTGACGATGTCAAAGATGGTGGGCTCCTCTAGCAAGTTCCCTGATCGCTCTGCAACTTTGTCAAGTGATAATGACGGGCTCAAGCGGGTTTTTATACCCCTAAGCGGGTTTTTATACCCCTAATCACCATTAATGACCCCATTAAATGTAGGTACGGCGAGAGAAAAGTTGGTGAATTTGAAAGTTGGCAACAGCGGTGGGAGACCCGAGGTTCGACGGCCAGAGGGGCTCAGTACGATGGCTGCTTGGAGATTTCAACTCGGTTGGGTCGGCGGCGGCGGAGAGAGAGTCGGGGTCCGGAAGGTGGAGTTCTGCCAAAGACTCGCCGTCGAGACGGTGGAACCATCACGAAATTCCAGACTCAGAATTTCGGAGGACTGGGCCCGGACACTCAGTGAAAGCCAGGATTTCATGCAAACTTTTAAGATGGTAAACATGGTGGTGGGACCCAGAAGGTGGGACGCCGCCAAAGGTTCACCGTCTAGGACGACGAGACACTCCCGGAACCCCGGGAGCCAAACTTCGGGGTTTGGGGTCTGCAAGGTTAAACAACTGTCGAAATTTAAAACAGATTGCAGACGGAGAACGGGAGTTCGGACCACGGGGGCTGGGAGGACACAAACCGAGCGTCGTTGGGAATGGTAGGCGCAATGGGGAAACCCGACAATGGAAGCCCAAACAGCCAGTGCCGGGAGGGCCTGGGGTCACCGGCAGGGTCAAACTGCCAGGGGGACTCTGCTAAGCCCCAAAACATGACAAAATTAAGAGGGGATGGCACAGTCAACTTATGGTAGGACTTTAAAGCAATATTGACCAACTGGGATACCAAAAGTGGGGCACGCAAAATGAGGCGACGACAAAACAACCCGACAAGGCAAAAGAAAAGAGGGTCCCTATTCCAAATGGGGTGTGCATGCTAAGGGCACAACAAATGGTGACTCCACTGGGGAATGCTCCTGAGCATTCTAAGGGTAAATATTCATTCAGGACCCAGAATATCTGGTTTCGCAAACCAGGAGTAGCTTCCATAGATGAATTTGGGAGAGCGAGATCCTTAATTGGGTCAGTTTACAGGACATCTCAGAAATGTGTGCAGTGAGTTCATTCCTTTCCTCGGGATAGTGACCAGGGTTACCAATTCAACCGAGCGAGCTACGTAAATCATTTAACACCAAAAGTAACCTAGACATTGCTCCACTACCAATCAGGCATCGATAGCTCTGACGGAGTTGTCACTGCAATCCCACGGATATTGCTCTACTACCAATCGGACATCCATAGCCCAGATAGAGTTACCTGCACAGCCATACGGTCATTTATTTTTTAGAATTCCTTTGCTCTTTTGCTTTGATATTTCCTTCAATGTTCATTTATCATTTATCATTCAGTTTGATTGGGTAAGCACTGAAGCCTACGATGGGTTTGAGACTGCAGTGGTCATTGGAGCAGGCTTAAGATTTTTTCACTCACTAGGGTGTCATAACCACCATGGCACAGTCCTTTAGAAATGATTATATTGTGTTTTGTGTGAGATCCGAGATGTGTGTAAGAAGATCCAATCCAGGGTCAAGTTCTAAGTAGAGGTCAAATAAGGAAATCATTCATGGATAGCTTTCAGAGGCCGATAGTCGAGAGTGAATGTTTAGCCGAAGAACACAAAGGATGGACAACAAAGTAAACCGCTTATCGAGCAAGCATGACCACCGCTAAGGGGCAGGAAACAACTTTTCAAAACAAAACTACCAGAAGGGAGAAAACAAAATAGCGACGCAAAATAAACAACGCAAGCAAACCAGAAAAGCAATATACCCTAACCAATGTACAAATATTTACAAAGAAGAGCTCGAATGAGCTCAAGCCTGGAAGTAATGCTTTAGGTACTGTCCGTTGACTGGCAACGGGACGTTCTCACCAGTTAAGGTCTTTAGGCAGAAGGCATTATCTCCCAAAATCTCAACTATTTGAAAGGGGCCAAGCCAGAGCTTGTCGAACTTGTTGTGTCCCCCTTTCTTTTCATGGGATTTGTCCCAATACAGGACTAGATATGCAATTCTAAAGGCCTTGATCTTGGCTCGGTAGTCAAACCATCTTTTAACTACGCCCTGATGTTTGGAAAAAATTTCTATTGCATGGTCTCAAACTTCCTCTAAATGCAAGAGCTCAGCTAATCTAGCTTCCCTACGATCTCCTCCCTCATAAAAAATGTTGATGAACTAAAGAGTAGGAATCTTCAGGTGGATAGGAAATATAGGTTCTATGCCATAAACAAGGTGGAACGGGGAATCGCCAAGGGCAACTTTGTGGCGAGTGCGATCAGCCCAAAGGGCGAAATAGAGCTGGGTATGCCAGTCCTTAGGATTCCTATCTATAAGTTTTTTAATTGCGGTAATAAGGTTTTTATTTGTAGATTCAGTGAGGCCATTGCCTTGGGGGTAGTAATTGGATGAAAACTTAAGGGCAATCCCATAGTCAAATGCCCAACTAGCAAATTTCAATGAAGCAAAAGCCGGTCCATTGTCACATACCAAAGCATAAGAACAACCAAAGTGATTTAAAATGAAACTTTCTAATAAATTAATAACTACTTCAGTTGTGCATTGCTTACATACTATTGCTTCCATCCACCGAGTACAGTAATCAGTAGCGGTAAGAATGTACTTGTGTCCTACAGACGATGGAGGGCTTACTAGACAGATGAAGTCGAGACCCCATTGCGCAAACGGCCTTACCTCCAACACAGGCTACAGTGGGATAGCAGCATTCTTTTCCCTGGTGGCAGCGGTCTGGCATGTGTGACATGAACGAACATGACAATGAGCGTCCTTGAAGATAGTTGGCCAGTAATACCCCGCTCTCAATATCTGATGTGCTGTGGAAGAACCAGAACCATGGCCTGTGCCAAATTTTTCATGGAACTCTTTTAAAACTCGATCCGCTTCCTCTTTACCCAGGCATCTTAAGTAAATGCCCTCATGATTCTTCTTATAGAGAATGGAACCTTGTAGCATGTAACCATTACTCTTCAATCTAAGGGCCCGCTTTTGGACTCCTTGCAAATGCGGTGGACACTTATAGTTCAGCAAATAATAGATGAAATTCTGATACCATTCTCTGGGGGAGACATCCTCAAGCTGGTACTACTGCATAGTGAGTGCGGGTCCAGCCTCCACTGCTATTTCAGAAATCATGCAGGTGAGTGCCTGTCCTCTCACCAACTTCATTGGTTGGATATCCATGTCATATTTTTGGAGCAGGGTGACCCATTTAGCTCTTCTTTCACCCAATTCATTCTACATAAGCAACATTTTTACTACTGGGTCGAGGACAATGGCAAATACCTTATTGCGTAGGATGTAGTGTCTAAATTTCTTCACCCCTCTGACGAGAGCATAGGCCTGCTTTTCTACATTGTGATATCACAATTCAACCTCCTTTAAGGGAGCACTCATGAAGGTGATTGGGTGCTCATTTCCTTCCTCGTCCTTTTGGGTCAACATGCTAGCACAAGAATGCTATGAAGCGAATGAGTAAATGTAGAATGGCTTCAGATAATCTAGGGTGACTAATACAGGTGCCTCGGTGATGGCCCGTTTGATTTCCTCAAAAGCTTGTTTGGTGTCAGGTGTCCACTCAACTTTGGCATCTTTTTTCAACATAGCATTGAGAGGTTTAACAATCTCCACGAAACTTGTGATGAATTTTCTGATGAAATTGATCTTTCCAAAGAAGGATTTTAATTCTTTCTTGCTGCCTAGGGGTGGAATTTTGAGTAGGGACTCAATACGTTCAGGGTCTATAGAGATACCCTATTCTGAAATGATGTGCCCGAGCAATCTACCTTCGGTCACTCCAAAAATACACTTCTTGGGGTTAAGGGAAACCCCAAACTCCCTGCATCTCTGAAACACTTTGCACAAAATAGAGACATGATCACCTCTTTCTTTAGAAAAAATAGTTAAATCATCCATGTAGATGATTATGCACTTGCCAATCAGATCCTTGAAGGCGATATCCATGGCGCGTTGGAAGGTGGCATCGGCGTTGATGAGCCCAAAAGGCATTCTCCTATACGCGAACATCCCCCACTTGGTGGTGAACGCCATTTTATGACGATCTTCATACTGTACCATCACCTGATTATACCCAGAGTATCCATCGAGGAAAGACATCATTTGGGAGCCGTTGATGATTTGCAACACCTCATCCAATGAAGGGACTGAATAATTATCCTTCTCTGAAGCTCGGTTCAAATTGCAAAAATCCACGCACCATATAATCTCCCCATTCTTTTTTCTAACTGGGACCAAATTGGCCACCCATGTGGAATGCCTAACTGGGAAAATAATCCTTTCTGACAACAATTTAGGTACTTCCTTGTAAATGACGGGTTCCAACAAGGCATTGATAGGACACTGCCACTGATGGAATGGTCTCACCTCTATTTTGAGAGGGATGGTGTGCATGATGACAAAAGTGTCATATGTCTTTAAATCTTCATAGCTCCATGCGACCACATCATGATATTTCTGCAACACATCTATTATTCATTTATTTTCCTCTGGCGTGCATACCTTGCCAATAAAAATATTCTTGATTTCCTTGGTTGTCTCGAGGTTGTGAGCATCGCACTGGTTGCTTATGGCCTCTTCCTTTGTTTGTTGATTCTGACTTTTGATTTGGTATAAGTCAAATACGTGTTCTAGCTGACCCATGCCTCTAGGGATTGTGTTGGTCTTGAGGTTAATAACCCCTTCTATGTCCAGTTCGGCTTCTTGCAGATCAGCTTCATCAATTATTTGGGCTGCGAAGACATTGAAACTTGTGATGAATTCAAGGATATGTTTGTCATCATTGAAGACCTATAAGTGGGTAACATTATCTGGGACCGATGGCATGGATGTCAACTCAACCATGAATTTCTTGAGCATAGATAAAGAGAGGGGTTGTTAGGTACTGGCCGCTTGAGCCAAAGCATCGGTTGTTCGATTTTGAGTACGAGGGATCAATTGTATATTGAATACATCTAAGCCCTCCAGGAGATCCCAAACCTTATGCCTATAATTGGCGAGCCTTCTATCATGACAAGAATATAGCTTCCTGACCTACTTGACCACTAGTTCAGAATCCCCAAAAACTTGTAACATTTTCACATTTTTCTTCAAGGCCATGAGAAGGCCATGGACTAAGGCCTCATATTCTACTACGTTGTTGGTGCAATAAAATTGCAATCTATGGGAAGCAAAAAAGGTCTTACCCATTGGACTGATGAGTTTGAACCCAGATTCGGCTCCTTGTTTGGACTTGGATCCATCAAATCAGAGCGTCTAGCATGCAGAAGGTTCTTTATCTTCAGGTTTGATTAAGTTCATGTTCCCTTTTAGCTGGGCAACTGGTTCGGTGATCTTAGGGGAATTTTCTGGGGCGGTGTGGTGAACAGTGGGTGGTTCTATTGGTGCCTCCTTTGGCATTTCAATATGAGGAGTAGCTAATCCTTTAACATGTTCGACTGCTGTTTGACATAAGCAACAATCAAACTTGGAGTGGGCAGCGTTGTGAACCCTGCACTAGTTTAGCAATAAGAGATCTTAGAAATTCATCTGGGTACCCAAGTTGAGTTGGTCGCTAACACACTTTTCCAGGAATCCCTAGAAATCACTGAGTACTCCCCAGTCGTCCTGTTCATCAGGCTTGTCATCTGGCTCCACCAGCCCTTCTGTACTCAGAGATATTTGAGTGGAATCTATCAGAAGACTGCACAACACTAGGAGTACTTCATCGGCACATTCCTCCTGGAGCTCAACCTTGTTTTGGTAGGCAAAAGGACAGTAGTTCCCAGGTTGGTCTCGACAAACAACACCTCGTTAATATTATTATACTCCGTGATCATGTATTTCATATGGGGTTCACGGTCAATATAGATTTGATTTGGCAACCCATTCCATGGTAGCCACATGTGAGAAAGGTTTGTGGCAGTATATCCATTCAGTGCCTTGGTGAACTCCCTTCCTAAGATGATTCTATATGCATCAAGAATTTCTACCACCTGAATATCAATGACTTGTATCCTTGGGTCTACGGAAATTTGCATCGGGATTCGGTTTATTTTTCCTATGATGATAATCTCTGTTTTGTCCAGCTGGGTGACCTTCCTCCTTGAAGGCGTAGGGGTGATGCCAAGAGCCTTGCATACTGCCAAGGGCATGACATTGGCAAATGCTCCTGAGTCAAGCAAGCAGTTATGCAGGTTCTTCCCAAAGATCCTAATGGTGGTTAAGAAAGGGGGAGTTTCCAACCTTCCTTGGAAGATGCTTGTAGGCGTATCCACATCAGCTACTTGGCCCTTGTCCTTATCACTGCCTTTATCCTTGTTTTGCCTAAACGGTAGGTCCTTGGAAAACTGCCTATTACTCTGCTCTGGTTCCTTTTCAATTTGTTTACTCATAGATTGATTTACAGGGATATCCTTATTTTTCCCTGTATTATCCTATATTTCTGGTTCTTGCCTAGGCTCTTCAAAGGTAACCCTCTTAGCTGGCGTCTCTTGCGTTGTACTGGAAGATAGAGTTCCATTAAGGATCCTAAAGAAGACATGCCTTACAGCAGGGACTTTGAATAATTCAAAGGCTGACAAACTAATTTTTACCTTCTTGAACTCTTCAGCCACATATTCACCCATTTGTTCAATTTCTGAACTAAAAGCTTGGCCTATGGCAGAATTAGGAGGTTGGACTTTCATTTAGCAAAATAGATTTTGGGATTGGCCTTGAGCCTGATTTTGCGACTGGTTTTGAAGTCTATTCTTATTGAGGTATTGGGTAGGTATATGGGGAAGTCCAGGGTTGTTGCTGGCATTAGGATCCGGCGGAGTGGCAAATTTTTTTAGTAGGGTAGAAGTTGTGAAGGGTCCACCCACCTGTCTATTCCCAAGGAAGTAGGGAGTCGACATTTGATGGAACATATGGACCTCATCTACAAATGACTCCTCTTCATCTACTGGACCATTATCTATAGAATTGAAAAGTTGAGCCAAAGTTTGCTCATTACTTACCTCTTGCACTTCTCCATCCTCAACAGGAGCAGGCTCGACTTCGGGCTCGTTGTGGTCCCCTCTCGGAAACAACGCTTGATTAACCATGAGACAGGAGGAATCATATGGTTTAGATGGGACGATGTCCCTACAACCAACATTGTCTACCACATTCTGCACCTCTACCTAGAATATTTCAGCAACTGTCTGGAATTCGGGGCAATCCAATTCAAAATGTCTGCTGGTTTTATGAATCCGGTACCATCCGGATAAGGCTGCCTCATCAAGGTATACTCCACTGGTCATTTTTTTGTTGCTTGCTGGTTGATCGAAAGGCATAGGGACACCTCCGTTATTGGCCCTAGTGTTCCATGCGCGATTCTGCCTCTGAGAAGGTCTCCTTTCTGAATTCTGATTAGCATTTTGCCCCCTATCATAGTTCTACCTGGAGGAAGTGCTTGTTTCTCGATTGTCCCTACTGTCCCTATTATCTCGGTTGTCTCGGTTAAGATTGGCCTAGAAATTACGCTGGGAGGCCTATAACTGATTGTTCTAATTTTTTAGGTGCATCATTTTTGTGGACATTTTCTTTATCATCTCAGTCAGTTCCTCTAACTTGTCTTTCTCGGTCTCGTTCCGAAGCGATGATGCCAGATTTTGAAGAAAAGTGGGCGGGGCTGTCAGCTGATTCTGATAAGTTGGAGGAAATTCTGGTCCCGATAGGTACAATGGCGCCTGGGGCTGCTGGGAGTACGCCTGCTGTTGTGGAACAGCCTGAGGATAGTTATACTGTGGTTGAGGCTGCAAATAGGAGGGCACGAGAGGTGCATAATTTAGTGGCTGCTCTAGATGTGGGACAATGGGCAACTGAGGCATTTGATTCATAAGAGGGGTCTGATGAGCGAAAGCCTAATTCAGTCCTTGAATCTACATCGGGTGAGCTACCGGCCCCAAAGAAGGCAGTGGGCCGGAGATATTATACCGCAAATCTACACTTGCGACAATAGCCTCTGTATAGGCGGTCACCAAGGTAGTGAGTGTTGGGCGCATCCTTTTCACCAAAGCCGACGTGAGGTTATCCAAAGCCGCATAGTAAACCGGGAGAGCTACAACATCATTATGAAGGTACGGGTCCTGAAGCCTTGTATAGGCCTGATGAAAGCGATCATTGAAGGACCTGATAGGTTCATTGACTTCCCTTCTGACGGACATAAACTGCTGGTAAAGTTTTGAAGGGCTGATGGGAATCTTATATTTCTATAGGAAGGAATTCTTCATCAGATTCCATGAGGTAATGGATCCCTTCAGCAGGTTGATGTACTAATAGAAAGCTTCTTCCCCCAATGAATGTGAAAAAGGGGGGCATGCAACATCCTCGTGGTCAACTTGCATTTCAGTGATTGTTGTCTTGAATATTTTGATATGCTCCTCAACTGTTCTTTGTAGGTCGCGCAGATGAAACTTTCAATAAAAACCCTTTGGATTCTTGGGCATATCATGATAGGCAATGAAATGTATCGGTGAAGGGGTATGTGCCAACCAAGCCATGGAGGGTGGCAGAGGTGGTATCTGTTGTTGGGAAATAGCAAGTTGGGGCTGTACTCGCAATAAAACAACAATCTGGGGCTGCACTTGAGATGCTGTTGATTGGACCGTGCCCTGGGCTGGAAGGGTCGAGAGGGGAGCAATCCCCTGGCTGCAGGAGATAGGAGGTGCAAATGCAGTTTGAGATGGTTGGGTGGAAGACGAAGGAAAGCTAAATGAAGGTGAGGATGGAATGGAAGTGGGTGGAGTGGAGGAAGAAGAAGAGGGAATGCTACTTCCCTTAACTCGCTTCTCCCTTGTAGCGGGCTGCAATTCCTCAAATTCTCCCTTGTTTGGTGTTGACCGTAAAACTCTTTGAAATCTGTCTGGGGAGAATGATCCGATTCAATCCAGCTTTGTCTTTAACCTTTAGCCTTTGTATTCCAACTTCAAACCCTCCCTCTAGCGCTAGTTTTGTTGACGTGTTTTTTATGCGATTCTCAACATAGGTAGTGCGTAGGTGCACTACCTCTCTTAAAAGAAAATCTTCCACAATCAGATTGCAGAACACTATCCCAAAGTCTCTAATGTCAGGTCTTGATAGTGCTTGAAATATCTCAGTTGTTTGATGTGATTTGCTTGAATCACAAAGCGGTCTTACATAGGTAATACAAAGCATAGGAAGTTGGACCTTGGAATGGAGTTTTTAAGATAGGGAAGTTATTGTGCATTTTGTTGTAGGTTCAAACAACATTCGTAAACTCCATGTTTATCATTGGATTTAGCTTTACAATGTGCAATGAACCTTTGCATAGGTCACTCATTAAATAAAATGAAAAGGGGTTGGGAAGAGAGGAGGTTCCTGGATCTACAACTAATTGTGAACAGTGATGATGGAGTTCATGCAATGGACAGCTTCTTAAAACAATGTTCCACTTAACTAGAAATCTCACAGTATCGTAGAACTTGTGCTATCTTCTAAGGCCTGCAAATGTTTCATTTGTCATTCACCATATACATGCATGAACAAAGATGAAAGTTTTGGAGCAGCTTCGAGTTCAAGTCTAGACTAACTTTACACAGCTACCTACCATTAGTAAACAACAAAAAGTATGGACTAAGAAGTTATCAATGCAACAAGAATTTTCATTATCACATGACAACATTCCTTAAAATCTACCAAAGCAAGGAAATAGTTAACTAGAATAGCAATGAAATCTAAGTTAAACATCTAACAATGGAGGTTGAATCAAGCAACATGTGAGAAACTTAGAAAATACACCAAGTCAATGTCTTTTCTTTATAAATTTCTACAGCATGCCTTTACAACAACTCAACTCCCTTTGCAAATGAGAAGAGAGCTCTATTTATAGTGCCCAAAAGATCTAATGAATAGCCAAGATCAATTCTTATTGTGTGGCCAAGATTCATTACAAAATAGGGTTACACCTACCCCTAATATTCAGCAATTTTAAATTTTATTTTGTCATTTTCCCTATTTTGTCCTCTACTGACGGCATTGTAGCATTTTGTCTTGTAGTTGATTGCTGTTGCATTGTAGCTACTCTTCAAGGAGTTCTTCATCTTTGGCGGGGCTGTCCTCCTACCTCTTAGAAGCTGTGTATTCTATGAACTTGAGGATGACTGCTTGGAGCTTTTCCATTTCGATGATTTCATATTGCAGCACCTGGTAGCTCCATTCTTTTGTGTTATCTTCCAGCCTCTTCCAATCCTCATCATACTTTGTGCCTTGGTCTCTGAACAACTCCGATTGATCGAAGGCATGGGTAGTAAAACTCAGGAATTCCACCATGATTTCACTAGCCATCCTGTCCATCTTCTCCTAGAAGTAGGGCTTTACCTTCTCTGGATCCATTTGCACTGTAGGCATGTCGTAGTCCGTCATTAGCTTGAGATAACGAGCGCACTCTGCCCTGATTTCCTTGATCCATTCAATGTTCGGATCCACCTTGCTCATGATTTGTTCTAGTCTTTCCCTTTGGTTGTCAAAGTCCTATCACCATACATCCATTAGCCAGTGGTCGTCCTTCTTAAATGCGAGCTCCTTTTCCCACATGGCTTTTGGCATCCGAAGGATAGCGTCGATCCTCAGAAAGGTGGAGTCGTAGGTCGCAGGGAAGTCGGTGTAGAGCTTCGTCGTGCCCTTCAAAGACTGCAACAAATCTAAGAACTTGTTGGCTATTCGCACAGCCTGGCTAATTCCCATGTTTTCAACATATGAGACTTGTCGGAACCAGTCCTCTATGGTCTTTTCCAAGTTCTTCCTTCTTTCCATCTTATCGATCTGCTCCTTGGATAGTAGCTAGGGTGCGGTTGTGGATGTGGTAGGCAGGTCGTCCACAGAAGACCATTGTTTTATGTAATCCGTTAAGGCTGCGACCTATGCCTTGAGCTCATCCTTCAAAATCTTATCTTATTTTATCAAATGCACCACTATAGCCACTAACTCCTCAAGGTGACCGACTTTCTGCTCTCTGGTGGCGGTCCCCAAGTCGATGGTGGAGATGTTGTAACTTACCCCAGCTTGGCCAACCACATGAGTTGCTATTTTCTCTACTCGACACCCAGACGCATCCATCGTAACCTTGGATCAAACTTTCAACTTCTTCTCCTTCTTTGTCGTGATTTGAGCCTGAGCCAAGATGGCCTCTAATCTCGCCCTTGGGTTTTTTAATATAGGGGTTTTTCTTTCGAGTTTCCTCTCTAACCATTCAGGCACAGCAGACTTCCCCTTAGGTGAATCATGGCCACCCTCACCCTTCTCAGTCAAGGCCAAGGCTTCTACTCTCTTTTCTTCTGGGGACTTTTCTTTCTGTTTGGCAGCATGTCCCTCTTCCTCGTCAGAATCTTGGGCGAACACGAGGCATTTGATAGGAAGTATGGTGGACAGTTGCTATATGGGACTTCCTTTCTCTGTTGTCTCTTCTTCTTCCTTTTCCTCAGCATGTTCAATCTCGTGCACATGTTCTACTAATTGCCCAACTTCGAGGCTCTCAACAGTTTGGGTCCCATCCTCAGTTTTGTCTTCTTACTGCTGCTCTTCTTTTTCAAGGGGTGGCCTTTCTTCCTCTGATTTGGTGTCCTCTGGCTAAAGGGCCAATTCTTCTTCAAGGTCATCATCAAAGGCCTGCACGATTACCCTACCACCAGGGCTGCCTTCCTCGTCCCTGCTCTCCGAGGAACCGGTTCCCTCTTCTTCGTAGGCCACTTTGTCAATTACTCGGTGCACATATTTCAGGTGCTCATGGTATTCATCAGCCTCCTCCTCATAGGCCAATAAGGCTTCTCGTTCTCGTTCCTCCCACTCCTTAGAGATCAGCATGGTGGATTCCATAGCTGGTGGCCCTATTGGCAGTTGTGAAGGCTGAGCAGTAGTGAGGGCTTGTGCAAGTGCTGCTTGAAGAGCGAGATCCATTAGGATATGGGATAGCTTAGGGGGAATATTCTGCATATGTCTCGAGAGAGCCTTAGGCACAGTGGAAATGGGAATAGGCGCTGTGATAGTTTCCAGAGGGAGTGATGTGGTTGGTGACATGGTAGTGAAGGGGGCGTGGTAATGGAAGAAGAGGAGTCGACAATAATTACAGACTTGGCCGGAGGCGAAGGGGCAAGATGGATGGAAATGTCCACTACTAGCGGGGATGTGGCAATCATAGCTAGAGAGGTAGGCAGCGCAGTGGCAGGGGCAGGGAGAGCCAATAGAGGTTCCAATTGATTTGTACCCTTCACCTTCTCCTCCTGGGTCGAGGGTTGTTCTGTGGTGCTCCCCATTTGTTTGAGCCTTTTGGAGGGTGAGCCTCCTGCTTCTTTCCTCGCATAGACCTTGGGGTCTAGAGACTATTATGTTTCATTATGTTTCTGTTCCCTTTCTCTTCTTGGATTTGGTGAGCGGAGGAGACTTGGAGGTCCTACCGTAGAAGTGGTGGCAGCGACATCTTCTGTGGCACTTGGCTCACTTTTGAGCCCTTCATATGTCAAAATTACTCCTTGTTGCTTTAATTGAGCTACTTTCCCATCGACCCACTCCTTAGTGCAGGAAAAGATTGGCTTGGTTATAGTGTCCAGGTCATCGACCTCCTGCTCATCCCAGTTAATTGATGGTATCAGAAAATTAGCGACCGCAGGGTACCTAGGGTGCATTATGGTGCTCTCGTCCTCCTTGACTTGGTCCGGTATGGGGAAAGGCTGCATGTTCCTTAAAAACTACATAGCCATTTGCATATAGTGCCTTGCCCTTACCTCCTTGTCATCTTGACAATCCCCCCAGAAGTCTTCAATGTGATGCAGATGGGCGAACCCTGGTCCCAATGCCTTCCTGACGTGGCCATGCAGGTCTATCCATGGGTGAGCAGTCTGTAGGTAGAAATGGTAATCTTTTAGTACTTTCTCAGAGTTACCAGCACACTGAGACGTTTGTAGTCTATACATGCCCTGGCCCAAAGTCATGGGATAAGAAATCCCTGCTATGTGTTTGCTGTTGAAGATTGCCTGTATGTGTTGGAGTTGCCGGGAAAACTCCAGAAGGATGATCTGATCATTGGGGTATCGAGGCAACTTGTTTGGCCTTTCAGTGAAGCCCTGGGAATGGATGTACGTGAACTTCGGGTACTGGATGAAGAGGAAGGCATACTGCTTCAATATTTCCCTAGCACTGTGGTAGACCCTCCTCTCAAAGTCTCTGGAAATCATTCTGATAATATAGCCAATGAAGACATCGTTTACTCTATGGTATTCCTTCTTGAAGCTTCGGTATTGGAGCTGTAGGTACCTATCATATGCTTTGAGTCTTCACCCTTGCTCTTGATCGGGTGCCACAAATACCCCGTTGTACTATCTCCAATCTGCCAAGGAATAGACAAGATAGGAGGTCATATAAAATTTAGAGCTCTTCTTCACATTGATGAATTGCTCATGAAAGCAGTTGCTTATTATACCTTCCCAATAGAATGAAGTCTTTATGGTGACATCCTCATTCCCCTGAAGAATTTGTTCAACGAAGTACACCATCCATTCCTGAAAGTAGGCTGCCGCAGGAAGACCCATAACTCTGCTTAACATGGTGACTAAGTCGTGGTAATCTTCGTAGAAGTCACTGCGGAAGAGTTATTGAGGAACCTTCACAGTGCTACCCCACTTTTCCTTGAGCCAATGCTAATTTATCATCCTTTTATAGCCCGCTGGATTATCATCCCATGTTGCTTGGTATTCTTCTATGTTGGGCACTTCCATCTCTTGAAATGTGGGAATATGGAAGGTTTTTGTGATCCCTTCAGGTGACATGTCGGCGAGAACATTTCCCTCTCTATCAACGATTGTTCTTGTGTCCGCTTGATATGCCTCCCGACAAACCATGACCAACTCGGGGGCCACGAGGGATGGAGGGAACCCAACAACCTTTGCTATTCTGCTTTGCCTTATCAGTCTTGCATTTTTGGTCGTTGGGTTGACCCTGACCCTTTGTATGAATTCGTCAATATTGACGTGGCCTATGTTGGTGTCAGTGATTTCCTTCCAATCCGTGGTGACTTTTGAGTGTTGAGGCTCGCCCTGGAATTAGTACTTCATCTGGTCCTTGTCCTCCTTCCCTCAAGGAGTTTTTCCTGGCCTTTTCCCTTTGTCCTTCTCGATGGGTGTCGCTGAAGGTCCTGCGCCCGATTCCATATATTTTGCAAGCAAAGGCGTAGTCAGGACAATAGATCACAAAAACGTTCATGTTAGCTGAAATTCGAAAGTTAACATCTATTTTAAACAATCCATCTATTAAGCATAACATGATCTTTTATCTCCTGATGTCATTGATCTCTTGATTAAGGGCATTTGGATGGTCCAGGCCTAGAGGGCCGAACTTCCTTGGTAGGAATGCTGTTTGGAAGGGCAATAGGGGCAGAGGGCTCCCGAAGATTCTCTTCAGTCAGATTTTAGCACTTTGAGAGGTTTGTGATGAAGATGACCGAAATTAAGCACGTGAGTCAAAGTTAGATTTCAGATTTGGGCTCATTTGGATCGGTTTAGGAGAATCCGAAAGTCCTGGGTCTGAGAACCGCCTGGAGATGGCAATTTGGAATAGCAGATCGAAAAAAAAATTCTTGAGATGAAACTCCAAGGTCCGGGGTCCGGTAGGCTATAGGGCGACTAACAGTTCGTGACTTCACCTTCAATCGTTCGAATCTGTGGCACTGGGAAGGCGTTCGTATTTCTCCGTTTGTGACGACAAATGACGGACGAAAGTCTGGAAGGGGCAACCCAGCAACAAGGGCACGACAGGTTAAGGTTCTGGCAAGATCTGTAGGTCTCGCCAATAGTTGGGAGCATGACTGGACCCAGCCTGGGCATCCATCGCTTTGATTTCATTTTCTAAGCTCGGCGGGGAACGGGAAGGCAGAGTTTGACGGGCAAAAGGACGGGTGAGGATTTCCCCCTCGGGACAGTGGAGCCTGGCAGGAATGAGGGCATTTCTGAGTTCAAGTGACATCCTAGCAGCGAACGCCGGTCCGGAGCCCGGAGGTCAGAATGACATCTAGGAAGGGGGGTCGGCGAAAGGTTATGCTGAAGTGTGAAGTCACACCGACAGCCGGGACCAAGACCGGACCCGGCAGAGGGGCCCGCCGTTCAACTTTGTTTTAAGCCCCATAGCGGACGGAAGGACGGAGCCTGGAGCTCGGAGGGGCAGGCAAGAATTTCCCCTTGGGATGGCAGATAAGGAGGCATGGAGACCCGGTGCCCGGAGCTCAAAGCAGATAAGGGTGTTCTGAGTTTAGCCGGCACTCCAATTAGAGAAAGAAGGCCTGGGGCCCAAATGGCGGGCCTCCGGCAGAAACTAGGAGGCAGACATGGCAGAAACCGAGAGGGGCTCTAGAGGGTGCAGGATCCGCGAACTCGAAGGGCGCCCGATCAAACTTTGAAATGCCTATAGCGAGGAGAAAGGCAGACTCCAAAGTCTAGAGGGGCGGGAAGAGTTCGCTGTGTGGACACGACGATATCCAGGGTGACTTCCGATCGAGGAAGTCTGGTGGCCCGGGCCCGAAGGAGGAAATTGTCGTCGCCAATAAGGTTTATCATTTAGGTATGGATGGCCAAGGCAGGTCCCGGGGCCGAAGGGGATGATCTCCCTGCGCGAAGAACGACCACGGTGATGCAGAGTTCTAGATTTGTTATGAGGCACCCTTGAAGGTTTCTTAGATTTTCAAAATATGGGTTTTGTGCGTGATGCCGAATTTTATCATTTTCATGCCTTCTTGATAATTGTTATTCATTTAAATCCTTAGAAATCACAAAAATAATGATCGAGAGGGCGAACAAAGGACCTACCTCAAACAATCGATGCGGGGAGATGTGGGATCCACCTACGATCGATGAAGTGATGGTGAGAGTGACGAGCATGACAGTGTCGAAGATGGTGGGCTCCTCTAGCAAGTTCCCTGATCGCTCTAAAACTCTGTCAAGTGATAATGACGGGCTCAAGTGGGTCTTTTATACCCTAATCACCATTAATGACCCCATTAAATGCAGGTACGGCGAGAGAAAAGTTGGTGAATTTGAAAGTCGGCAACGACAGCAGGAGACACGGGGTCTGACGGCTTGAGGGGCACATTACGACGACCGCTTGGAGATTTCAATTCGGTTGGGTCGGCGGCGGTGGAGAGAGAGTCAGGGTCCGGAAGGAGGAGTTCTGCCAAAGACCCACCGTCGAGACGGCGGAACCATCACAGAATTCTGAACTTGGAATTCTGGAGGACCGGGCCCGTAAGACTCAGTGAAAGCCAGGATTTCAAGCAAACTTTTCATATGGTAAACATGGTGGTGGGACTCGGAAGGCGGGACGCCGCTAGAGGTTCGCCGTCTGGGATGGTGAGACATTCCCAGAACCCTGGGAGCGGAACTATAGGGTTCGGGGTCCACAGGGTTAAACAACCGTCAAAATTTAAAATAGATTGCAGATGGAGAATGGGAGTTCAGACCCCGAGGGCTGGGAGGACACGAATCGAGTGTCCTTGCGAACGGTAGGCACAATGGGGAAACCCGGCAATGGAAACCCGAACGGCCGGGGCCCCCGATAGGGTTAAACTGCCAAGGGGACTCCGCTAAGCCCCATAACACAACAAAATTAAGAGGGGATGGCATGGTCAACTTATGGTAGGACTTTAAAGCAACATTGACCATCCGGGATACCAAAAGTGGGGCATGCAAAATAAGGCAGCGACAAAACGACCCGACAAGGCAAAAGAAAAGAGGGTCCTCGTTTTGAACGGGGCATGCGTGCTAAGGGCACAACAATTATCTATATTATTTCAAAAATATGTAAGAATAGAATTTGTAGCTATGGATGTCAAAATCCGCAAATGGTTAGCATTTTAAAACCAAACTAAATCTTAAACATCCATATGAGATAATGCAACATGCTTTTTAAAATGCAATACGATCACAAGTTAACTAAAACATCTATAAAGAAACATGAAACATATCTATCTCATATTGGATTGGTGCTATTGTAGAAAATAGCCCTTTCCCAACCCTTGCTTAAGCTTGATGATGAAAATGATATGGAATGCTAAGATGATAAATGGATAAAATCAATTCTCAGTTTAAGAGAATGACCTTGCATCAAGATTGTAGAGTTGTGGAGGATTTGATCAAGGATGAAGCCTCTATTTGTAGATTCTCAAATGCTAAGAGAGCCAAACATGGAGGATGTGGGACTAGAGATAAGCCAATGGGGAGAGGCCACTTATGATCATGTGAGTGGTTGATGCATGTGCAAGATTTGAGAAATGTGCCCAAGAGGGGGAAATTTCAAAATTGAAATGAGAATTAATGTTGAGTTTGACTTGTGCAAGGGACATGTAAGACCTATTAAATGCCCTGTTGGATGTACATTTCAACTTGCCTTTTGAATTCAAACCTGATGGAATATTCCTCATGGACGCCATGTTGATGGAAAATAAGGATTTTAATAAATCAATAAATTGATTTATTTGTGCAAGTGGGATTATCTAGAGGATGTGATGGGTAGTTAGGTTAGGCTAATTAGGTTAGCTTAATGATGATTAGGATGATTTTGAATTTTAGGACTTAAATATTTGATTTATTTAAATCAGAAAAAGATGGAATATGAATTTTGAGACTTAATTAAATAAAATCCTGGTATATTAAATGGATGATGCAAGATAAAGGTTGAATGATTTATGAGAGATGAAATGCTATTATTTGATTAAACCATTGGATTGACCTATATGCATATTTTGCATGTCTACATTTTTCCCCTCTTTGAAGCAATGTACTTGTTGCATTGGTTCAAAGAATAAACTTGCTACGATCAAAATTTAAATTTTTTCTATTTTTTTTGGATGCCCCAGCGGAAAGAAGTACACTGGTACATTTCCCCCTCGAGAGATCCAGCGAAAATATTTGATTTGAGGGTCAATCTCGTGATGAAGAGGTTCAAGATGGATGGTATGGATGATTGAGATGATGATGCAAATGAGATGATGATGCGATAATTCCTATATGATTATGTAATAGATGTTTTATGCAAATGTATGATTTTATGAGATGCTTAGACTAACAGATCTATATTATGAAGATGATGCAAATGCAATGCATGTGAAATGATCGATGTTTCCTATTATGTATGATATGAATGATATGTGGTATGCTGACAGTTTGTAGATGCAGGATGGATGCATGATGGATGCATTGGTGATGGTGATGTTAGTGCATAAATGAGATGATGACAAGAGGATCCCACAAGTACATGATCTGACGAGACTTTATTAGAGATGATGATGATGATGATAGATGATGATGATTATGATAAATGATGATGATTTGCTTATCAAGGATTGGGATTTTAAAAGGGCTACTTACCTTATGTTTGATTACACATGTAGATACGATGCATCAAGGTATAAAGAACCAGGATGGCGTTGGACCTACTGTGATGGAATTTGACTCAACAAACAGATAGGAGTATTCTTGTTCACACTTGACATACATAAACCTTGCTAGGACATACCTAATAAAGCAAGTATTCGCCAAGTTATTTTACAAGAACGTCCAACAAGCACAACAAACAAAAAGGATAATGATTGTTGCCCCATTCCTATCTCTCTAAATCCTTCGTTTGGATATCATCAAGAGGTCCTTGGAATGAGCGTAATAAGATAAATCAAAAGAAAAGATCAAGTATGCAAACAAGCTAGTGTTCTTCATACCTTCAGCCAAAGAGATGTGTTTTGATAGGATAAGAATCCATGGTGATATCCAAAATGATGCCCATTGTCGGAACGATATATCCTAGGACATGCATTGTATAGGATGATGTTGGTTTGATAAGTTGATTGATAGGCTGTTGATATAAAGTTGATTGACATGTTTGCGACTGATCAAGAGTTTGATTTTGTTTTAGAGGTCTGTTGTTTTGATTTTGATTTTACGATTGAAGCTTACTTTTGCTAACTGCTATGATTTTTTCTCTTTGTGTTGCCAAAGGATGAAGGTGACGATTAGTTTATTATGGATGATTGATTATTGTAGGTGAAAGCAAGATGGGGACAAATGGATTTTTCAAATATTTGGATGTTTTTGATGTTTTGAAATGTTTTGAGGCTGTTTTTGGTGTTTTTGGATTTTACAAATGTTTTGATTTTTGACTTTTTTGAATGTTTTGGATTTTGTGTTTTTTTTTAATGTTTATGGATTTTGATGTTTTTGAATGTTTTTGGATTTTGATGTGTTTTCAAATGTTTTTGGATTTTGATGTGTTTTTGAATGTTTTTGGATTTTGATGTCTCGAGGGGCTGATCAAAGATTAGCCTTGCCTACATTTAAGCTCAAAGATGACGTAGTTTAGATTTCAATGTTTTTGATGTTTTTCTGACTTTTTGAGTGTTTTTGGATTTTTAGATTTTTGATGTTTTTGGATTTTCGCATGATTTTGATATGGATATGTCTTACGATATCAGTTCTTTGTTTGGGATTTTGTTGAAGACCAAGCTAAGGTTGATTGATCAAATTGATGGATTGATGATGATGATAACATTGTTGAGGATGCACAACAATGCAAGGATAATGTTAAGCAACACAATGATCAGGAAGGATATCCCAAGATTATGGATTGATTGGATTCAATTGATTAGGATTGTTGAAGCTTGGTTTGGAACAATTTTTTTTTGAATGATTTGATGTGACATTGATGTGAAAATTAGATGCGACTGATATTGATTGTTTGGATTGATGTTCGATGAAAGATAAATATTGATAAGGAATGTTTGCTTGTCAAAATGTGCCATGGGCTAGTGATTTGGATTTTTGCTCACAAGTGGTTTGACCAATTTGGTTTCACATTTTCCAATGTTCAAATCACCACATAAGTTGGAGGATATAGATCAAGATTTATTCTCGAAGCAAGATGTACATATCTACCCCCAATGTCTAGCAATATATGGAGTGCGATGGATGGATACTTAGATAAGTGTATGGATGGATGGCTATGGATTATCTTGCTATAATGCTTCATGGCTTAGATAACGTTGGATAGGATAGGATCAATGAAAATGACCCATGTCAAGATGTTTTACCTTAAGCAAGCGTAAATTGTGCCCTAAACTTTCATCAAGATCAAGATAACTCGGACTATGGATGCAGATGGATAAAATGGATTGGATAAATGGTTCATGGATGAATAGATTTATTATAGCTGAGATGGATGGAATGATGGATTTATTACGAATGGTATGAGATGCTTTCATTTGAACTGGCACACGCAGATGCTCGATTCCACACATGACGCATGTTTGCCAGGTTTTCGTCAATGTCTTGCCCAAAGCGCTGCCCATGCGGTTTTCACTAGAGGATGATTTTTTATCTTTACTATTTTCAAACTATTTTCTAATTTTTTTGGATTTTCATATTTTTTTATTTTTTTTATTTTTATAGAAGATTTTAAACTCATGCTGAATCGCAAGGTGTTGCTGATGTAGATGCCCCTGTCATAATGTGCCATCGATATCCTACTTGAATAAGTTGCTTTGCTAAGATACGCGCACTTGAATGCAACTTTTGGGATTCTTGATCTGCTTTATTGATATCGAGGTTAACTCTATCTTTGTGCGCACATCTTGCTAGAGTGCCTTCTGAATCCTTATGATGAAGGGTCATTGCCAATACATGGTCAATGTGAGAATTGGATATCATGCGTGGAGGTGTGGATGGAGTGTGTTTAGGGATAGGAGATGGATTGGTTGACAGTTTGGAACCTTTGACTCTCCAAACTTGGGAAGATGAGCAATGATGGGTGGATATGAAAGTGTGTGTGGAATTAGGACCAACTGCTTGATACACTTTATACGTCGCTTGGAAATCCTTCTTTTTCTTTTGTAGACATCTTTGATGGATACATTTCCCTTTTTGATTATGCCCCATAATTTATTTGACTGATGGAGTTTGATAGGGATAATCTTTCCTTTTATTCTTTGGTATCCATGTGTATTTGATTTGTTTGATATGCTTCTTAGCTTCTTTTTCTTTGATAACATCCTTTGTGCTTTGATTCAAATTTTTCCTTCAAAGTTGGTCCCAATTCGTGGATGGGGTGATGGGTGGATGAAGATTCATGGCGTGGCTGGTTGTAGTATTGGCAATGGTTTCACCATAAGGATTCTTCTTGCTCCCTATGTTGTTGTTTTCTTGAGATGAAGTTGCCCCAAATATGGTGGTGGTAGTACCTTTATGCTTTGATTCTGCCCATTCTGAGAACTCTTGTTCAGAATGCATTCTCTGATAAATGACCATTGTAGATGATGTTGCTTCAATTTGCCGCTTTGCTAACTCTAGATTATATTGGTCTATCTGAATTGCTTCCTTGAGTGGATAATGTTCAATATCTTTAATCATGATGTCCTTAGTCTGAATTTCTGATATATTTGATACTATTGTTGACAACCCTATTTGATTGTAGGAATCAATAACCTACTCTTTTTGTATAATAATGTCAGGAATAAAGGGATCCTTTTCTGAATGAAGATCATCTATGTGTCCATCCATAGAAAGCATCTCATTGGTAGATGGAGGAGTATGTGCATCTTGCATAGATAGGAGAGTGTCCATTACATCATTGTAGTATCTTGGAGATACAAATTCTTGATCTTGAATGATTTTGGAATCACTTTCAACATGATTTGGATCAAGTTCCTGACATGGGTTAGTTTAAAAGGATGAATTTCTTACAAATGGTTCTTGGATATCTTCGTTAGGCATAGGAAGTGGCTTAATATCTTCTTGATATTCAAGTGGACTTGGATCAGGTGTCGAGTTGAAGATTCCTTCAATATCAACAATCATGAGGTCGAAGGATGTCAATATGTCTTGGAAAGGACCATTGCTAGACTTTGGTGAAAGACATTGATCACACTTTAGAATAAATTCTTGAGATATGCCCTCTAACTCATTAGGCGATGTAGAGACATTTTCGACATGATCATTGGTCGATGCGTCATTGGATGAGGTGAAAACATCTTTATTGATGGATAGATCTTGATCATTGTTTTCAACAATTGTGGTGGAGGGATTTCCAATGTCTTCAACCATAGGGTCAAATGATGTTGACTTTTCTTGAATTGGATCATTGTTGGGTATTATTGGTGTACTTTGATCAAAAAATGACTTTTGATGTATGTTGATTTGATCTTCAGATGAAGTAGACACAACTTCAAGGTGCTAGCGATGGGTTGATCTTGCTCCTTGTTCTCAATAGTTGTGGTGGAGAGATTGCCAATGCTATCATTGTCCCCAATAGTGATTATCTTCTGATCAATCAGGTCTTGGATGAGTTTTTTGAGTCAAACACAATCTAATGTTTTGTGTCCCTTTATTCTATGATAATCACAAAGGTGCTTCTCATTGTACCTTGGTGGTTTTATGGCTAGTTCTTGATAGTTCACATAAACGGGGATTTTGATGAGATTTTCTTGTACCAATTGTTGCAGGATTGATTCAATTGGTCTCCCAAGTGGTGTGTATTTTTGGTTGTTTCCTTGTGATATTTTCACTTTAAATTGACCTTGTGGTGATTGATTTTGGAGATGTGGTGATTGATCTGTGAGATGTGATGATTGGGTTTGTTGTTGATGTTGTTGATCTTGATATCTGGCTTCTTGCCATTGGAGATGTTGTTCTTGATGTAGTTGTGGACATAACTCAATGCTTTGATGACATGGTTCAACCAATGGAGGAATGTATTGATTTTTGAGAGAAGATATCTATTGGCTCAATAATTCAATTAATTTTGCGTGTGAAGCAAGTTGCTCTAGCGGAATTTGATCTTGATTTTGAATTTGACTCCCTTGATTTGGCTTTTGTTGAAGAAGATTTGTAATGTGCCCTTGTGGTGTTTGAATGGGATCATGGAAAAACCGATCTTGGATAATGTTCTAATTTGGGATGATGTTTAGATTTGGCATGATAGGTTGAAATTGAACATTGTTGTTATTGGGGATCACATTGCCTTGATTTAGGTAACTTTGATTTTTCCTAGTTTCACCTTTTCTTGGAGTTTTTAACATCTTGTTTGGATTTTGAACAATATTCATATGATTTGAAAAAATATTTATCCCAAAGTTTGCCAAGTTTTGGTTCAAAATGTTCATGTTTGGTAAAGTTGTAGTTGTTACATTCGTATTTGGAATATGGGGATTTGATGGGATGATGTTCATTTGAAGGCTCATGCATTGATTGTTTGGTTGACAGACTTGTAGGTTTGGATTTAGATCTACCATTGGGAAATGTGTTCCAATATTTGATTTGGGCATACTCACACTTGTTGTGCCATTGACATTTGTAGAAGGTAATAATCCCATGTATGGATTGTATAGATGTGAATGTTGATAATCAATCAGCGTTGTAAGGCTTTGAAAGTTCAATTAATTTAGATTACTCATGATGTATGGATCAAGTTTGTATTCCATGTTCTCCTTGTGTTTTGATCTTGTTGCAAAAGTGACCTCTAAGGTTCTTAGGACTAATGACGAGATGAAGGATGAAAGGGGTAAATGAAATGAGTGATGAATGTTTTAGGAACTTTGGATTAATGCTAGACTTAGGGTTTGATTATGATTGGTTTTATTAGATAATGAACTTGTAAACCCTAAGATGTAAGATGTTATCTTAGGATGAACTTGTTCAAAGGATTGCTGATTTAATTAGATGTGTGAGAAAGGATGCATTCCCATATTCCTAACTAAACAAGGTGATTTTTGTTTTGATGATTTACCCAAGTCTAGAATGATGCTTTCAAAGCTCTAAAGTTGTTTGGTGGGATGGATTTTGATAAGTTTTTGGGATGGGTGAAATGTTTGATTTGATCCTAAATGAACCTAGGAAGGATTTGTTTACTAGACCAAGGTAGTGAAGAACATGCCTTTCTCTAAAAGTAATTCAAAATCAAAAGATCAATGTTTGCATGAAAACCATATGACCAAAAGATGCCAAGCACATATGTGGGGTCCAGTTGATTTAATCTTTGCTTAATGGATTCGTTTTACCACAAATATACTATTGATTAGATTTTGAATCTATATGTCTAATGTCTCAACTTTCCCCTTATCCCACAAATTGTGTTATGCAGAAACCAAGGAAATTTGAGGAAAAAGTTACCTAAAGTTGACCTTAGTAGGAGAAAATTGAGATGAAATCCAAATTCTTAGAAGCCTCTAAGGATACGAATCCCAAGGGCAATCAATAACATGTAAATTTGTTCAAGGATATTTGCCTCTCCTAAAGGGTTTGCAATTTTGGTGATTCGTTGAATGTTGGTTTCGATTTTTTTTGATCAAAAAGCACTATGTTTTCAAAATGACTCACAAGCAATATAGCATCCTAGCTCAATTGTTACATTTTTCTTGGTGGGCTTGCCTCATGCCCTTCGTAATAGAAGAGATGATTTTACATGCAACAAAGGACAAAATATAAAGGTATGTTAAGAATGAAGTCTTAACCTCTATATTTCAACCAAGATCAAACATGGCAAGTAACTTCTTGGAATCTAAGTTCCAATGCACCACTTTGATAAACTCATTGGATGGACTGGTTGGCAACTACGAACAAGGTCCTTAATGACACAACATTAGGGACATGGCACCTTGCGAGTGTCCAGCAAGCCACTAAAGGCTTTAATCAATCCTACTAGGGGCTCTTATATGTTTTACGATAGTACCCTATTATGAAAGACATTGTATGGCTAAGGCCTACATACCATGAGGACTTGACAGTTTAGTCTTATCCATTTATATACCAACCTGAATGAAAAACTGGTTGGAGTCGCCTTCGAGTTCTCCTTTCGAATGTGTCTCTTAGGCAGGCCCCTCTAAAGGTAAACAATAGCGAGCAAGCACATCCGTAGTTCGATCGACGTTCATTTAGAAACAAAGGGAGAACACACATGATATACCTAACTCACACCCGCAAAGTGTTTTGTTCAATTTTAAACCCAAATCGAAGTGTGTATGGGAAATTATTTACGTAACTTAATGTCACCAAAAGCCTTTTGATTCTCAAGATCACCGTGAGGTGTGAGAGAAGCGCATATGTCTTTTGATGATATTACTTTGTGTAAATAATTACAAAAAAATAAAGAAGTTACACATTCATTTTATCCTTCAAAGAAATGATTTGATTTGTTTTAAAGCAACAAACGAAATATGAGTTAGCCTAAAATAGAAAATTAAATCATACGACAAACTCTCCAAGTATTTTGGAACATTCATTTTAAATCCCAAAACTAAAGATGAGCTAGCATGAAATAGAAAATTAAGGCATGTGATGGAAGCTCAAAGCATTTAAAAAAACTTTTTGGTTTCAAGTTTTGATGTTTAAATCTTTAACTCCAATCTTGCCTTTGTTTCTGCTTGATTCCAATGCTTGATTTTGATGTTTGATAATGATTTTAAATTTCTAACAACAATTTCAAAATATGTCAATAGCATTTAAAGTTAACCTTCTAGGTACCTCAAATGTTCATGATATAAAATCAGTATGTAGCCCTTACCATGTTTCCATCTTTGCATACCAATTAAAGATAGTAGGTAAACCTTTAATGAATGGAAATCAATGGTACATGATATTCACAAAAGGAACTTGAAATACTTTGCTCAAATATCCATGACTTTGCCTGCAAAGAGAAGGTAACAGATTAAAAAAATATAAACAAAATGACCATAAATGTAGTCAGTCCACTACCCGTAAAGCACATGCTAAGCCTAGAGTTCACAAAAATGGATTATTCTAGTCTTAGAATTTTAGGATGGTGTAGTAGAAGTCAAAATTTTGATGAAAGATTCTGGTCTTGCAATGTACAGCCAATTACTAGGTACCGTGTGATCACACTTGTGCCCTAGATCTACAAATTTCTAAGGTAAAAAAGTACTATCAAACTAAAATATAGGTGGCAGGTTGAGCTCGTTGTAGACTGGTAATGGGATTATTAACTTCAGATGGACGGGGAGACTGAAAAAAAGGCTCATTTCTTAAGATATTTGTAGTTAAGGCTCTTATCAAAGACTTAGTAAAGCAATAGAGTGAAAATAAACTTTATATGAGAATGACTTAGTACATTGTTTTAATGAACCTAGAAGCCAAAAAAAACATGCTAATAGAAGATGAATGTCTATCCATCATGTCATTTGGTATTCCCTAGACACTATACGGTCTTTATGTATTCTGGTCTACACATTACTAGCTGACACAAGAATAGTAACATTTGATAATTCAACGCATTTTGAATATCATTTCATGGAATGCAATAATTGTGGGACCTACACAAAATATATTTATTAAAAGGGTGTAAGAAATTTTAACGCAAATCCAACTGTTGGGTGTACAACCAAACTCCCCAGCCATTCCAGCATTCTCACTGTCCTAGTAGATATGTCTATAGCGTGTGGAAGCATAGAAAAGTCACATGAATTTTTTGACAGAATGCCTCAAATAAATGAACCAAGGTATGTGGACTATTTGATAGGACGCCTCTCTAAAATGTGATCTTCATGGAATACAATGTTTGCAAGATACACCGAAAGAAATTTATATGCCTTAATTCATAGTGGGAGAGCAAAGATAGTGCGGCTGATGTTCATAGTGGAAACAAGAGAATGGGCTTGGACATGGCATTGTTCAAGGATGTGCTTCACAAGCTCAAGACTACGCATGTCTTAAGCTGACTGCTTGGACGTGTTCTATGACAGAAGCATGCCTAGCATCTGGATTGTATACAATCACTTTCTAGGCAGAGGTCTTGGGCTTTAATGCTGCTGCAACTAGCAGCCTGGACAACCCTTCATTTGGCTCATTTCTAGAAGATATATAGACGCAGCACGGGGAGGATATGAACCTTCAGAGATAAGTAAACTTGGTATGGGTGTACACTAAAATGGATGAGATACTACCTCAAATGCAGGCTACTCCCTACATGGCCAGTCACTCAATGGAGACAATGAAATTAAATAAAGAGAACAAAAATATCGATGAGAAAAGACAGGAACATTAATAAGAAATCTGCCAAAACATACGCCTCTCTCAATCAAATTTTTTTTCCTGGAGCTATACAATGAATAAATCATAGATTTATGTGCTCCTAGTATAGATGCGTACTTGACTTCACTGGACACTATAAGTGATGTTGAGATTTTAAAGGAATTGCAGGTTGCAACGGTTTATGTCTCTATCTATGGCGATGATAGAGGTCACGAAATAGCTACAGAAGGTTTGAAAGAAAATAACAAGTACATACAGTCTCAATTGGTTGTGTTACAACAGTATAAGCAAATAGAGAAAGCTATAGCCAAGTATATGCTCACCAGAGTAGATACCGATTTCATATTTCCATACAAATGTTATTTTAACTACGAACTGGTAAATATTAGATAACAGTATGACTGAACTACGGGGATAATCTTTTGAAAAAACTACAACCTTATACAAAACTAAACCAAGTAATGTAAAAGGGCAGATGTACAAATAGTAATGCTCAGAAAACTACTACAACAAGGTTATTTTATCATTTACTCTTAGTTTGAATACAACAATAATAAACAATGAAGAGATGGATATATCTCAGACCTGGTCTAGTGCTTATGCATAAGCCAGAGAAGCCTTTGAAACACCTTACAATCATAGCATTACGTTGAGTAGACCCCTATGCCAAATCAGACCCTCGCCATGCAGTCAATATCCGACCCTCCTTCTAGTGCCATTTTGTGGATGTCAAAATCTACAAATGGTTAGCATTTTAAAACCAAACTAAATCTTAAACATCCATATGAGATAATGCAACATGCTTTTTAAAATGCAATACAATCACAAGTAACTGAAACATCTATAAAGAAACATGAAACATATCTATCTCATATTGGATTGGTGCTATTGTAGAAAATAGCCCTTTCCCAACCCTTGCTTAAGCTTGATGATGAAAATGATATAGAATGCTAAGATGATAAATGGACAAAATCAGTTCTCAGTTTAAGAGAATGACCTTGCATCAAGATTGTGGAGTTGTGGAGGATTTGATCAAGGATGAAGCCTCTATTTGTAGATTCTCAAATGCTAAGAGTGCCAAACATGGAGGATGTGGGACTAAAGATAAGCCAATGGGGAGAGGCCACTTATGATCATGTGAGTGGTTGATGCATGTGCAAGATTTGGGAAATGTGCCCAAGAGGGGGAAATTTCAAAATTGAAATGAGAGTTAATGTTGAGTTTGACTTGTGCAAGTGACATGTAAGAGACATGTAAGACCTCTTAAATGCCCTATTGGATGTACATTTCAACTTGCCTTTTGAATTCAAACCTGATGGAATATTCCTCATGGATGCTATGTTGATGGAAAATAAGGATTTTAATAAATCAATAAATTGATTTATTTGTGCAAGTGGTATTATCTAGATGATGTGATTGGTAGTTAGGTTAGGCTAATTAGGTTAGCTTAATGATGATTAGGATGATTTTGACTTTTAGGACTTAAATATTTGATTTATTTAAATCAGAAAAGGATGGAATATGAATTTTGAGACTTAATTAAATAAAGTCCTGGTTTATTAAATGGATGATGCAAGATAAAGGTTGAATGATTTATGAGAGATGAAATTTTATTATTTGATTAATCCATTGGATTGACCTATATGCATATTTTGCGTGTCTACAGTAGCAAATTGAATGTAGTTTCTAAACTACTAGTTTTTTTTTTTTTAAATCTATTTGGTGAAATTTTGAAATTTAAATGCAATAGTACTTAAATTTCAGGGAAAAAATAAGAAGTAGATGTTTTTCTAACCAACCCAACCACAATAAAATGATAATTATTTTTTTATAAAATATTAGATATAAGTAGAGGACTCATGTCCCGATGTGATGGATATTTTTTTGTAATTTTTTTCCAAGTAAATAATTAATTATTATTTTTTATTACAACTTTTAAAAACTATAAAAAACTCGTATGTCTGACCACCTTAACTTGGTCAATCAAAACTTCATGAAATTCTTTTTTTTTAATCCTATAGTATGTGAAACATAGAATGTGACACATGTTTTGGATTCAAAAAATGTGATACCATTTGAAAGATATTGATGTTTTTCAATCAACCTATCAATTAGGAATTTAGTCGTAATTCAAATAGAAAATGAATAATAATTATTCATTAAATTCAAAGTAAAGCATAATTTATATTGGTGGAAATATGAGAATCTCGTTTAAAAACCCTTTTCGTTTCATCAATTTTGGGTAAAAAAAAAGTCGTCAGCCACATACCCTACACATACCCATCATATTGCCATTTTTTGGCCCATCATGTTCCTACACATACCCCCCAAGTGGTGGGAAACATGTGTGAAATAAGACTAGTCTTCATTCATTATTGGAGATCTAGTCCCACCTTTCAAAAGGCATCTTCAAATAGTTTCCTCAAAAATTGTGCCCATCCACACAAAGTGAAAGTGAAAGAAAACATGAAAGAAATGAAAAGGAAAGGACAAAGAATATGTCCACATTTGCAGAACTATCACCAATTCAACTTGAAGAAAATGCATTATATTTTCTATATTTTAGAAAAAAGCCTAATCTATAATAAATCTAGGCTATGTAGTGCATTTTCACCCATCTGTTATTCATCATGATTGTAGACTTCAAAATCAAAATTTCCAAATCACCACCCCACCATTTCATATTAATCCACCACCCCCTCTATGTACTCATCTCTCCATGCCAAGAATTCCTCTTCAATAGACCAGTTGAAATTCATGACATCATCAACCTTTTCTCTATAAGGCGAGTACTTGGTAACAATTTGATTGGCTTCCCTATCAAATTATGACAAGAAAATCTCTGCATGAGCCAACATATCCATACTTCTTTTCAATGTACCCATATAACCTTTTTTATAGATTGAATCTGCTTTCTTTTCAATGGTTTTACTAGTTTCTTCTCTCCACTCCTATAGGGTTTCTATGCTACCATGATCCCTTAGAATGGATAGGAGGAGACCATGATGTGATTTATGAAAGGAATTTACTAATTCCCTTATTTTGATTTCCAAAGGTTCAATGTTTCCTCTATACTCCTGAATTTTACCCAAAAGAGTATGAGTGAGCTTAAAATTTTCAGGGGCTTAGCATCTTGCTTAGCTCCAATTGACATCAATATTAGTTCCTTCATCTTAGGGATCCATGTTTCCATAAGTGGAATAGCTCTTTCCTCGTCATTGTTAAAATTATTTATAGCAACCACAATGGATGAATAGCTATAATGAATGCTATTCAATTTGTTATTCACCCTTTTGTTCAGATGCTTCAAGACTATACTGACAATATCTATATTTCTATTAAAAACCTCCCTATCATGATTGTCACACTTTTTTTATACTCATTTAGCTTCTTGAGAAACTCCTCCCTGCTGATATCTTCCTCAGCCTATGGTATTTTTGATATACTAGGCTCTATTATTCAAATAGACACATTTCCCATGTTGTATGGCACAATTTCCCATGAGGAACTTACTTCAGGGGTAAATTTAGTGGGTGCAGCTTCTTGTGAAGTGGTAGGGGAATTAACATCAGTCTGCTTATTCTTTCTTGGTTGCAAAATTCATAACTTTTCCTCAATCAATGCTACTTTTGTTTGTAACTACATATTTTGTTGTTGAAGCTTTCCACAGTCAACTAGCAAATTATTGTGGTCTGTCTCGAGCTTCTTCTTTTTGGTAGTTACCAATTCTACAATGGCCCTTGTGAATTGTGAAACATGTATTAACATATTTGATACCTCTAGAGCTGATAATTTTGACAACCTCTTTTTTATTAGGCCTCCATTGTAGTTAGGTGCAAGCTCAACAATGCCAGGCTTCCTTGTACTTGAGGCTAAATACCAACTAACTAATGCATCCCATTGTTCACTAAAGGTAGACCCTTGTAATGCAATTACAGCCCCTTCTTTTGAATTGTAGAGAGGTCTATCATGTATCTCTTTATTGTATCAAAGGCTATGGAAAAAGCTAAATCCCATTCTAGAAGCAATAAATTACCACTATTTCTCATGAACTCTCTACACTCCTTTGTAGTAATATTTTGGAACTTAGCTCTCATTTCATTCAAAACCTTTTCCAGGATCATGGAATCAGATGATTCTAGAAGAGGACTTCTTTCTATGGCCAAGTTGTTGACATATTTATCTCTCTTAGCCCTGTATGCCAACTCCATAAAAGCTTGAGACTTTACAAATGAATAATCATCCAAAAACTTTGTGCATGCTTCCACCCAAATATCATCTTTACCATTAAGCCCAGTTAGGTCAACTTCACTCAACCTCATTCTTAATATCCATTTCACCCTCATTGTTGGTGTAGTGGGAATTCCTTCATGCATTTCCTACTTTGATACTCAAATGTCATTGCCAAATTCTTCATCAACATATTCCACCAAACTAGTTACTTGAACCTTTTATTTCTTCAATGGTGGCTCTTTTGGTGGTGATGCTCTCAATGGTGGAGCATCAATATCCAATATTTTGGGCTCTATTGGAATTGGAGGAGATGGTGGTGGTACTTATGGCATAGGAGAAGGAGGCATTTGCTCCTCTTTTTGGGAGGGAGTGCCGGAACTACATCATTTTTCTTTTCCTTACTCTTTCTCCTTACAAAGAACTTTATTTTTGGTTCTTCAAGCTCTTAAGATGTGGATTACTCTTCCATAACAAGGACTTCTCCCCAACCCTATTCTTCTTCAATGGGGGCTTTCCCCTTATCCTTACTTATCAACCCTTTAGTTTCAAGGTGGCCCACTATTGTCTCAAAATTTTGGGATACATGTTCCACCTTTTGCATTACATTTTCAATCTATGGGAGAATATTGAAGTCAAGTTTCTCCTTCTATATCTTTCTCTGCATCTTATTGAAAAAAACCATCTTTCTTTTCTTTTTTCTTGTTCCAAAATGTCAAATACATTTCTTATCACATCTTCTGGGAATTAGAAAATGTGCACAAATTTTTAACTCTTGTTCCTTTGTTTCAACCAGACCATGAAACATTCAGGATCATACCTGATCCTCTCTACTAATCTTTGCATGTGGTAGGCCTTAAGTATACCAAGTATCTTATTCCAACCTCCCTTTATCATTACAAAATTAGAGAGTCATGTGTATGAAGGAAAGAATGTTCCTTTTCCTTGATTCAACAAATGTTTGTTTTCCACACTTCCCAATTGCCTTATTACCTCAAGGAAACCAATTCTATCTAGCAAAAATCTTGGTAACAAGTGAGGTGAAATAGTGGAACCATACACTCTTAATATAGTGTAATTGGGTTATGGGATAACATCTCCCCAATTGTGATCAACTCCCAACTCAGGCCTTCTTTTCTTGGGTCTCAAGAAGTCATATAGGGTTATGGGAATTCTAGGTATATTCACAACCAAGGATCTCTTCAATTCTAAAGCAAACAAGGTTTGAAATGTCACATATTCATATGCCTTGTCATCCTTGTCCAAGATAGTAGTCCAACGCTACACAAAAAAATACAAGTTATCCTCCTTCCTATCCAAAGTCATACTCTACCTAATGTAAGATGCACCTTTGAAAAAAACATGTGCATTAGTAGCCAGTACCAGCTAAACCTCACTCCATCTGGACCTTTCTTCAACCTTATCAAACCCTCATGAATTATTTCTACAAGAAAACATGCATAGTCATATACTGTGAAATATTGGGGGTGTTGAATATGGGCTGCCATATACATCCATTCCATAGGAATTCGCGTGACATGATCATAACCAATTATTTGGAAAATGGAGTAAAAGGTTTCTTGGAAGTAGGAAACAAAATAACTAACAGGGAAAGGCTCCTTATCATATTTCCTTATTATAATCCTTTGGACCCCAATTTCTACAAGATATCTTGGTAGGACATGGACTCTGAATGCAATTTTAGTCTTATCATATTCCTCCTTAAGAGTGTTTTCATTGATTTTAGGCATTTCATCACTTCACCTTGTGAGCTTGAAGACATGAGAAAATTCATCCATGCTTGTAATTTTAACCATTTCCTTCCCATCATATGTTCTTATAGTCCTTGTAACTAGATCATAATTAGTGGCCACTACTTTAAGCAAGTCAACATCCATCTAAACATTGGGTACAATAAACTTCCCTAGGTCTCAATTCTAGGGTTTACCCATTGGAATACCCATGTTTCTATTTTTGAACCAACCAAAGAACAATTCCCACCTAGTATAAGGTAATTTGGTATCCTTACTAGAACTATTCTTTTCAATAAAACCCTCAACTACTTGCATACCTCAGAGAAGCAGTTGACCCTTAGGTTTTTCACTGGTCAAGGGTGGCAACTAGTCAGTAAGGTCTTTAATAAAAATTCTTTTGGGAGCAGAAGCTTCCCCTTTAGATGAGGATGCTTTTGATTGTGCTTTGGGAGCCATGATACATAAGGTATTACAAAGTAGGGTTAGTAGTTTCTTGGAACAAGAATTACAACTTAGATAAGGGTTTGACATGGACTACAACAATGTAGGACCAACCAATTCTCTTTTATGAATGTCAAACCTTAAAATGCATAACCAAGAAAAACCTAATTGATTCAAAGGTTTGGGAAACCATAATTTATCAATAATTCTTATGGGAAGGCAATAATTTACTTACTAGTTATTTCACAAGTTTATAACCCTAGCCTCATCATTAGACAATGCTGAAGACCACAACACGAGTTGTCCAAGTGTGCAGAATATCATTCACAATGCTCAATTATGCTTTCAAGATAGGATTTAATAGCTATGCAAACTCCTTTAGTAGCTTGAAGTCCTTTACATTATTAAGACTCACTTGCGTGAGCTAGAACATATCACTTTCCTTCAAACTAAGTTTTAAATGTGAGTCATTAATCCTATAGGTGTGCTAATTGATGGATGATCTAGATTTAGTTAGCTTGATTTGGAGAAACCTGACTGTATGCACCCGTAATACTTATCAAATGACAGAAAGCCACATGGAACCACTTACTAGTGATTTGTGGGCTCCACCATTCCTTTGTTGTTGTATCCAGAATCCATTTGTCTTCTTCCCCTCACCCCCGTGAGTCTTAACCCATGTGCAACTCTCATTAGTAGGGAGTTGGGGAAGGGATGAGATTAAATCTCACAGCCTCTACTTACTCACATCTTAATCCAAGACCAATTGCCCCCAACCTTATTCATCTGACATAATCAACGACCTGGATTAAAAGATCTCAAACATGTGCATTATATCTTCTTTTAGTAGCGCACACTTTATTCTCCATGCCCTGTGTTGAAATATTTGATTAATATTTTCAGTTTCTCCAATGCTTCCATGACCTCTGGGTTATTCCACATGGAAATTTCCCACTACCCCATTGAGAACTAGACAATCAAGGTGGGAACTGCATGGGATAGCGAGGAGCGGTTAGGATTGACCCATGTTACCTATTATCAACCGTTGATTCTCTTCAAAGCTTCACTTGTTGACCGCTTGGAAATACTGGGCCCACAATTGCACTTGACACTCAACAGCCATCCGCTAGCCAGCTTGAATATTTTAATGAATAATGAAACAAAGTGAGCATATGGGGAGCGATCAAGATGCAACCACATCATTCAACGGCCACCATTGATTTCCTTTTAATATCGCCTGCAATCTTTAACAAAGATACTGGGCCCATCAATGCACATGACACATGGCTTACACTCACTAGCCCATGAGAATAAAATAGTAGGCAATGAAATAGAAAACAAACATTGGGAACGACAGTGATTTTCTCTCGACGATTGAATGGTCATTAGGGATTTTCATATCTGCACATGCCAAAATTGTTAGTCTTAGAAGAGGGACCTAACTAGGTCAATGGGAATACAACCCATGAGATTAAATGACTTAAGGCTCAAATGATTTCAACAAGGAATATTTAGCTTGATTTCAGAAAATTAAAATAATGACCCAACATATAACTACCGATACAATTATACCAAAGGGCTAGTCATTTCATGGATTTTGATGGCATAAGATGTTACTTAAAAGATTAGGAATCGACAATATGGAGTCAACACAAAATTAAGACTTTGGCAAGGATGTAAACTCAAGGGTTTTTTAAGATGGGTCCAAGATAACATAAAACCCTTGAACAATGGCAATAGAAAAAAAACCTAAGCCCTCAGATACAAACTTTAACCCAAACTCTGTAGAATTTTAAGATGGAACATGAATTTTTTTTAAGGGGGTCCATCACACTTATTGGAAAACAATCTGAATGACTGTGAATTTGTTGGTCTAATTTGTCTTATCTTTTTTATTGTCTTTTGGGTCATGTTACTAGCCACCTCGAGGATGTCCCACAAATGATTTAAAGGAACAATGATGTCTCATGACTCATCTTTTCTTTGATTATTGTTTGTGGATTGTCTTGGCAAAAAGATTGGGGGAACTTTTCTCCTTGTATGAGTTAGGATATTCCTTGTCTTCGACTGTCTGTTTCTACAAGTGGATAACTTTGCACACCTTGGTCTATGCCATACCATGGTGTTTATTGTCCATTGTCATATTTTACTACCCAATGATGATTAATGCAATGCCTAGCATCTATAAAGAAAAATATCAATCTTTCTTTGTCTCCACTAGCTCCATGCTAATGTTTTCCTCTTGCTAACATTCTTTTCATCAATCCTTGTATTCATGCCTATTAGACTTGTTTATCTGAATAATTTTTCAAATTTTTCAAAAATTGGCAAAATTTTCTAAGAGTGCATAGGTCTATCCTACCTTCACTATGACATAATGGGGTATATTTTTGACTAAATTTATTTGATACAACGTGATAAACTACATTGTATTAAAGAGGGGCAAAATGTAGACACTAAAAATTGTCTTAGACCTGCGAATGCTATTTTTCTTCATCATTCCCCTTTCGTCCCCAATAATTAAATAATTTTAATTATTTGATTATTATCTAGCATCATATTTTCTCTATTAATTAAATAATTTATTTATTTTATTTCCCCTTTTATTTATTTAATTACGTCACTAATGTATTTTCTCCTTTATAATTTAATTATTATCACCTTCCTACTACAATTAAATAATGATCTCAATTATTTAATTATTCATTGGCCTTAATTGGCTACTAATTTGTCATTTTTTCCCACTTTTGAAGTAAATTATTATTTAATCAAAAAGTCAACCTCCACATGTATTCTATAATTAAATAACGTTTTCATTATTTAACTATTCATTTTCCCTTCTCATTTAAACAATTTTATAATCATTTAAAATCCTCCAACAACATCTTTATCCGTGCCAACCTCCTTATTCATGCCATTCTTATCTCTTCATGTCTTATTCAATTTCCACCCTTAATTGAATTAATTTATAATTCAATCTCAGTCATTCATTCTTATCTTTGCCCTAATTTAACCCTAACCCTATTTCATACTACAACTTTCATTCTTAACCATTGATTGACATATCTTATTGGCTTTGAATCTCAACCCTTCATTCAAAATTGACTCTCTATAAAAGATACCTATCATTGTCATTTCAACAAACCTAGACTATTGCTATCAAAGGAGAAACCTACAATACTCCAATATTTTGGTATCAATGCCATTAGACTATTGTTGCATGCTCAAATATGAAGGCATTCATCATATTCAAGCAAAATGGAGAACAATGGAGGTCAAACAACCATGGCATATGTAATATTGCTTTATGTTTATATTTCTATGTTGGGTTGTGCTTCATTGTTGGTTTAGGGCTTTCATAGTTTAGTTTTAATGCTTTATTACTTTACCTTAGATTCAAAAGCCTGCACAATCAAAGAAGTTGGATGAAAATATCTTTGTAGAGGTAAGTAATAGAATTTCTCTAACAATTTTTCTTATTTGATAAGAAAATCATTGCATTATAAAACCTATCTATATTAACTCGTAACTTTATGAATTCATGTCCAGGAAGAAGAAAAAGAGACAACCTTTGGAATTATTTTCTCTGCATCCTGATAGAGGAGGTTTGTTATAGACCAGGAAACACCACTCTTCCATTGTACTAGGTTTTTAGAAGAAGAGAACAATATTTTTATTTGTAGTTGATAGATTAGCCTTTGTCAATGCGTAAAAACTTCTACTCTGTCATGATCATTGGCTTATTTTATTGTGATGGCGTAAAATACCATTGATCTCAGCTAATGGATAGTTTTTCTCTACAAAGAGTTTCCGACTGGTAATCTTAAGTAATGAATTAGATTTTCTCTGAGCTTTTATCCCTCTTTTTTGGCATTACCATTATAGACCTTAATTTTCTCTTTTTATTGCCCAGGTTAATTCTTCTTCCATTGAGTGTAGAGGAGAGCGCAAGGCGAAGGAAGCTACTTGAATGTTTTCCTGTTGTGAAGGAAAAAAGCAGATATTAGAGTGCATGTGGGTTGTTTCCATTGAAAGCTCTCAATGGATCGAGTGGAAGTTTGTGGGTCAGTAAATAATTTTTTCAATAATGGAGGTCTACAAAATGGAGGCCAACCTTAGAGAAAAACATATATTAGAATACATGTAGGATAATGGAATCAGAAAACTATCTCAGTTATGTAGGCTTCAGTATTTGTGTTTCAAAACCAAAACTAAACATTTTTGGCTTCCATTCTCCCATATCATTGTAACGAAGGGAGCTATGGAAGGATGAAAGCCAAAAATGTTTAATATTGGTTTCCAAGTGTAAATATACTGAAACCCACATAGCTGAGATGGTTTTGTGGTTCCAGTAGCCCACATGCATTCTAATATGTACTTTTGCTCTAATGTTGGCCTCCATATTGTAGCCCTCATTCCGTGCTTGTGCTCAATATTGAAGTAGCTCCTTGCAGGCTACAAGGATATGGGAGAACGGAAGCCAAAACAAAAAATTTCAGTTTTTGATTTCGAAGTGCAAATACTGGATACAAACGCAAGAAAGAACAATCACAAACCAGAAGTACCTATGTACCAAGTAATAGAATGGAACTTCTGTTTATCTTTAAATTCTTCCTGTAGCGAACAACGCAATTTTCAATAATTTATGTATTAAAAAAGAGTGATTTAAAATAGGTTTTAATTGCCGTCTCATTGAAAAGTAGAAAGCGATGAGACGTAAGTTTTATTGTTACCATATTTGAGCTCTCCTGGCTTAAATATATTTTGTTGGGAATTTGTTGTTATTTTTCATTTCAAAAGCATTTGACTACAGTTCGAGATTAGTGCTTACCGTTTGGTAAACGAATGTGAAGAAATAGTTATCTTTAAAGGGCGGTGGCAAATTGCATTTTAACGGTTAAATGCGATTGCAATTTACAAGGAAGAGTGTCCAACACAGCGTGAGCGGTGGATTGGTTTTTTAATCGTAACCAATTGTTTGGGCGAGGTTAGCTTTATTGAGATTTACAATAATTATTTGTTTCGTTGACAAAACAACTGTATGCATTAAGAAATTTATAATCTGTTAAAAACAATTTCTGAAATATATTAATATTTTATTTAAATATAATACATAAAATAATAAATATAATTAATTAGTCAATAGATTTTTTTATAAGTGAATTTGTCAGTGCATTTTTTTGCGTCAAATTTGTCCAACACTTCAAAACAATTTTACCTCCTCGTCAAATCATATTGAGGTCGCCGTAAGTTTATCACACAGTTAAAAGAATAGTAAACTGGTTAAAACTCTGTACTTTAGTGATCCATCATGAGAAGAGGAAAATTCAACATAGTTAAGTATTACTAGATTAATTATTATCCTTCAAAATATTTTATTCATGGAAAAATGAAAGGAAAAAACTTCAATGGAAAAGATGAATATATAACCAGTCTCAATATATTGTATTTTTTAATTTAAATCTATTTGATAGAATTTGAATTTATTGCTCTTTTTTAGATTTGTAGCTATAAAATTAAGAGGAATACAAGTCTATGGAAGAGGAAATTGTTAAAATTAAAAATAATTTGAAAACAGTCGTGAAACAAAATCATAAAATGGCATAGGCACAATGCCATTATTATCAATGCTATGTCTAAAAAGCTGGATAAAACACAACAGGGTTAGTTGGTCGTAGAGTTGGAATAGAACAAGGAAAGCAAGAATGAGGACCAAGGCATCTCTAAAAGGATCGAGGCCAATCTTAAAAGGAAAGCACCTCCCACAACACAAATGGTTCAGATCTTAAAAAAGGGAGTTAAGGACATGAATGAGCTGGAAGCCAAGACTGCTGATCTTTTAAAAACTCAAATTTAGCTACTGTTGGCTTTTTGTCTAGTTTTTTGGTTTTGTGGCCTTCACTAACCTTTTTGTTCGCTGTGGGTGTTTACTGATGTTATCAACCTTTCTGACTGTGATGTCTCTTTTGACTATTTCTTTATTCTGTAGACTTTGTGGTTTCAGTCCTGTAAAACCGGTTTTTTCTTTCAAAAACTATAAAATTAAGAGATTTGTAATTTTTAAAATTTATATCTTTTATATGTTGATGGTTAATTAGGATGAAAGTTTTTTCTTTCAATGATATGTTTATAATAAATATGTTGAGCTTTATGAAATATTAAAGATCTGATTTTTTTTTATTATTGAAGAGCTTATTTTTATTATTTAAGATTATAATGATTTATTCTCACATTTTATTTGTGATGTTTATTTATTTATTTTAATTTTTAATGTATCATAAATCAATTTTACTTGTCAACAATAATATCATTAAATTATTTTAAGTTATTCATAAAATTAAATTATTAAAAAAATTATAAATACATATGAGACATGTTGTTTTATGAAATATTAAAGATCTCATGTGTTTTATTTATTATTTTTAGAACTTTTTTTTATTATTTAAAATTATAATAATTTATTTTCATACATTTTATTTGTGATGTTTATTTTATTTATATATTTTTAAAGCATCATAAATCAATTTTATTTGTCAACAATAATATCATCATTTTATTTTAAGTCAACAATAATATCATTATTTTATTTTAATTTATTCATAAAATTAAATTATTAAAAAATTATAAATACATATCAATGAACATTGATTTAAATAGCATTCTCGGGTTCACCCCTGATCATTTAAAATCTCCAAGAAAAAATATTTTGATTTCCTTGTACGTAATTTGATGTCTTCAGATTTGAATGCATTGATGCCATTTATAGTGAGTTGATTGAAGCTATCAACTTGCGTTCCACAGGCCTCTGAGTTGATTGAAACTCTTCATATTAATGATAGTGTAAAATGGCCTATTTGACCCATTACCTATGACTTCACCCAAATTAGCCGCAAACCTACAAAGGTACCAACAGTATCAAATTAGCTATCGGCAGTGGAAAAATGTGTAATAAGGTGAGATAAATAGGGCAGCAGATGATGCTTGATGCAGATAACCTTTCACACATTTCAAAGGCTATTTATGAAAAGCATGTGGACCCAGAGACCCAATGTCAACCCACAGCCATAAGGACCAAGAAAATAACTCAAAAGAACAAAATAAATCAAACAGCCATAAATAAAACCAGAGACCCAATGCCATTTACTTAACATTTAACAACAAAATTGTTTTCGATTTAAAATAAAACCCTAATTGCATGATGATAAGCAAGGGCTTGTATTGGAGAAACAATGTTGTATTTGTGAGATTGGTAGAAAAGAATAAGACACTCTTATTGAATGCAGCAATGAGAAATGCCTGTATAAGTTTTATCATATAAGGTGCTTCAGACCTCCATTGGCAACTGCTCCTCCACCTAACATAATGATTGAGCTCGTGTCTGCTGTCGTTTTCCATGTGGGAAGCAACGCCACAAGTTTTCCTCGTGAAATCCTGAAATAAAGTTTTCTTTTTATAAACAATTCCTCAAAAAAAAAATGTTAAACAAGACTCAAACAAATGTTTTCTTGTAAAAAATATTTCAAACAATAACTTAAATAGAATTTTTTTATCTCAAGACACAAATAAAGTTTTCTTTTCACATGCAGTTTCTCTGAAATATTTTAAAAAAATCAAACAACGACTTGGTAAAGTTTCCTTTTCCTGGTAATTTTAATTTAAGTTTTCTTTCCTATGCATTTCTGTCATGTTTAAAATTTAATCACTTATAAAATTTAATTTACTTTGTACAGGTAAAATTAATCATTTATAAAATTTACTTTGTACAGATAGTCAATCGATGATGGAGAAAAGAAACCAAAAAAAGTTACCTTTTCTATATTTATTTTTTTGTTAAATTTACATATCTAATTAAATTTTTGCAATTTATGGATTTCTCATCTAACAATATTATGTTCCACTTGCATACAAATTCCAGGCGTGAAAAGAGGACCTTCAAAAAATATATTGTGAAGCTCTTATTTTACTATGACTGATGCAAATTTGATAGTAATTGTTCAAAGCAATCTAAGATCAACATTATTTTTAACTTCATATACATTCCATGACTTTAAAAGAGAAGATTCAAAAAAGACAAGTAGATGCTCTTATGTAACTTTGACTAATAGAAATTGTTCAAAGGGATTGCATTGTTTAAAAAAAACAAATTCAACAAAAGAATGTACAACATAGTCTATACAAATATATTTTTATACAACCAATTATATATTCTTACAATTTATTTACAATTTTTCTTTAATTTCCTATGGACATTTCCCTTGAAGCTCCTATGGATGCAAGTGCTAGTATATAAATTTATATTAATTGATAAATTATATGTGATAAAAGTATTATTTAATTATAGATAGAGTATTATTTTACTATATATAGAATAAATTAGATATTAAATTTTAAATTATAATTTGAAGAACGAAGTTTAATTTTAATAATGAAAATTCTTCTTCTTATAAAATACAATGTTAAATATATATTTCAACAATGAGAAAATAAATTTATTTCATTTCATAGAAGAATTTTATATCTAATTTTTTTATGGAAGTGTTTTGGGCATTTTTCAAGGCATAATAATATATATATATATATATATATTGAACTATTCAAATGTTATTTTTGTGAGGCCACGTTAATTCTAAACATATGTTTTATTGGTGATAATTAATGTCTGGTAATTGTTTTATTTTTTGTTGGGTTAATAATTCGATACACTTAGTTATTGAATTTGCATCAAAAAGTTATTATTTTGTTTGATGCTTATTTACACATAATTGTTAATTATGTGATATTTATTAAGATGATGATTTATTGTTTCTTTATATGTAATTTAAAATATTCAATGATTTTGGAAAGTTATTATCATTTTGATAATACTTTTATCATATAAAAGGTTCTCAAACTTTATTGTTGTTCATAACCCTAATTATCATCTTGAATAGTTAGTAAGTTATTATGTGGATGATTTTAAGTGTTGTCCTTTGGAATAATCATTGAGTTATTTTAATTTTAGTTTTAATCTTAGTTATCTTAATGGTTATCAAGTTGTTAATAGTTACCATTGTATTTGATAGCATATGCCTCAAAATTATCCATATGATTGGAGAAAACAATTTGTAAATGCTTAGTTGCCTATTTTTAAGAGCAATAGAAAGGATTTTTATTATTACTTACATTTTCCATGTACTTGATAATAATTCTTTGCAAGACTAACTAGTCATGGTTGCATATGATGCTTTGCTAATATTTTCTTAAGGAATCTTTATGGACATCATCCTAGTGTTTTGAATATGGATTCTTATAAAGATCAAGATTTTGAAATTAGTTTCCTATTAATAGGACCTAAAGGTTGTGTGTACCTTCCTGGGAGTCTTTCACTAATTTTGATGCAAATAGGTACTAAAGATCAATGTGTATTTTCTTGAAAGTAGGGCATCAAGAGTATAATAATAAAGTGATAATTCCTTGTAGATGCACAATATAATTAGTGATGTCAATATTATTTACTTTAATAAATTATGGCCATGTGAATGGAAGGACGTACGAATGCATGAAGAAAAGGGCCTTGTGTAATAAGGGTTTTGGACCCCCACATGCTTGTTGCCTAATGTAAAAATCATGTCCACTGTGTGGGAAGTGGAACACAATTTTTTGTAGAGGATATAAATTCGATTAGGCAACATTTTGAATATCTCTATCTTGTTACATTAGGTCTGCAACTTACTAGTTGATTGTGTTTGTAGCTATTTATGTCATATTAGAATTTGTCACCTTATGGTATTTATTGCATGTTGTGTTTTGGATCATTGCAATCTATTTTAGCTTTTAAAGGGGAGTTAACAAGGGAAATTCAGTCATCAGGAATTGTTGATATAACTACACTTCAGAGCCAACTATTAATATACTAAATTAAATCAGCATTCCTTTTGCCATATCTTGTTTATGTTGATCACAATACTTAGTAATACCATTATACGATTCTTCTATACCAAATAATGGTTTGATTAAGTGGTTGGAGGAAATGAATTAAATGTTATTTGGTGCCACTAATTTACCTAAATTTAATTTCTCTCACCTCATTAAAAGTATTTGTTGTAATTGTAGAGGGTGTGGGTAGGTGGTTGGTCAAGAGATGGGTGCTTGCGCCATTAAGGCACATGTCATCCCATTTGCAAGAGCATGATAAAAGGAAGATAGGTCCTTACGTATAATTCAAAAATACTATCATTCAAAGCAAGCAAATAGGGGGAGGATAAGGTGTGAGTATGTAGTGTGCAAGGGGATGATAGTGTTAATGGGGGATGGCAGATGCTTGGGTGAGGGGTCCAGTGACACATTATTGGAGATGAGGATTCATTCGAGAGGAGGTGACTGGTTGAAGTTATGGGGTGGGTGTTGGCAAATGGTTAGCACTCCCCTCGAGATTCATGAAATGGAATAACCGCATCCTATGGATCCGTTAACTCTGGTAATTGTATTGGGAATTAATAGGTTGATCTTTTGGTGCAACGAAAATTATGGGGCCAACAATTGGTATTAGACCCAAAGGTGTTGGGTTTGAATCCCCTCAGCTTGTGCCAAGGGGGAGATTGTTAGAAAATGGTTAGTAGTCCCCTTGAGATCCATGACATGGACTAACCATCTCTTGTGGATCTTTTGACTCTGGCAGTTGTATTGGGAATTAACAGGGAAATCTGTAGGTGCAATACAAACTATGGGGCCAACAGTGGGGTGAGTGAATTTATGTAGGGATAATTTTTTAGCAATTTGTCTTTTCACTAGTTGATTCCCTAGATCATGTGCCTTGGCTACACTTCCCCATTAGAGTCCATGTCTATAGGATAAAGACATAGATAGCATCTTTAAATAAGGTCTTTCTTCATCTAGGATAAATATACAAAACCTATTTCAAGTTGTGATGTTGGTGTAGGCAGAGTGGACATTGGAAAAGGTTACAAAGTTTGGCTTTACACCCATAGATTTCCTTGCTTGAAATATTCTTAGGCCTTTTCAATGAATATATTTTGTGCATTTCCTATTTAATCATGGTTGTTCTTGAGATTGCATTTCTTTGAAACATTCAATCGAACAATTCACATGTCTAGTATATGCATCCACATCTTGCATACTTATCTATGCAACTACAATTGCAACATAAAATATCCCCCTTCCATTATGCTTTGATGGATGTCCATACCTTGTCCCAAAGCTCTCATTTTGGCACAAGCTTGGAGGACGCTGGCATGGGGTTTGTCTTTACACCTACCAATTGCTTTTGCTTGAAATTTTCTAAAGCCTTTTTCAACAAATCCATTTTGTATATATGTTGTAAATCATGACACCCCATGAGACCACATTTATTTGGGGTATTCCACCAAAAAATTCATGTGCCTTGTCTATGGTTCCATATTTTTCATTCATGTCTACCATGGCAGTTGTAGTTGCAATTGAACCAATAGAAACATGGTTCCACCTTTTGGGAGATGGAACTTGGACCTATTTTGTACTTTAGTGCATTAGGAACCTACATTCCTCAACCAATTGACTTGATTGAGGAATGAGCTAAGGGTTCCTTTGTGTGATTGGATGGGGGTTCACCTTTAAAAAATACTTTAAAAGAAGAAATTGAATGCATTGTGAAAATTCACTATCTGGCCTTGGAATTTGAAGGCATGAAATAAGATAGACAAATTAAAATCAAATAGTAAAGTGCCTGAAAGAATGATGGAGTCAAAGAAAAGTCTAATGAAAATTTTCCTTTTTAAGTGCACTAGTACTAATACACCAGACTAGGTGATTTAGTCCTACTACAGGGTTTCTAGATAGAATCTAGAATATGCTAGTGACTAATATTGATCTACAAAAAGATGAAAAAAGGGATATACTAGTACTCATATGCTTAGTAGGGAAATTTAGTCTCATTACTAGGGGTTCATTGATATTTCTCTAGCCTCTATTGATCTTTTGCAACTTTCTTCTTGTTTGATTTTCAAGTTCAAAAGATTGAATTTTGGTTTGTAGGTGAGTTTTCTTGAAGATAACTTCTTGACAACTTTGAAAACTTTTGTAACTTTATCTTCAAAGGGTCTTCAAGCTCCAATTCACCAAGATCTACAAACAAACATTAAGAAAGAAAATTTTTGTTTTGTTAAGGAATAAGGGTTTTCCTTAGTCAAACCCTATTTTGGTAATTAAACCTTGAAATAAAATAGAAAAGAATGAAGAAATGATGAATGAAAAAGTACAATGTTGCAACTCACCAAACCCTTGAAATGAAGGTTACAAAATTGTGTGAAATGGCTTCAATGGATGTGGATCTTGACTCTTCATTGAATGCTTGAAACTTTTTCTTGAATGCTTGTTTAAATTATGAAACCTACGTCACAAATGTTAGTTCAAAAACACACATGATGCATGAAGAATTTGACATGATGCTTGAATCTTCAATGTAAATCCAAATGCTTGATGATTTTCCCTTAAATGCTATATAATGCTCTTGTGATGCTTGAAAACTTGGTAGCTTGTTCTCCTTCAAATTACTTAGATGAAATTATGTGAAATAAACTTGTATTTATACTTGTTTATGCCTAATTTCTCAAAATTACAACACTAGAAGCTGGCATTACCTATAATCATGGTTGTTCCTGAGATTACATTTCTTTGAAACATTATATGAAACACTTCACTTGTCTGGTCTATGCATCCACATTTTGCATACTTATCTCTACAACTACAACACAAAAGATCCCCTTCCATTATTCTTTGATGGATGTCCATACCTTATCCCAAAGCTCTCATTTTGGCACAGGCTTGGAGGACGTTGGTGTAGGGTTTGTCTTTACACCTACAAATTTCTTTTTGTTTAAATTTTGTGAAGCCTTTTTCAACAAATTGATTTTTCCCAAAAAGTTGTGTTTGGGTAAAGGGGTGCTCCTAAAAGCAGGGGCCTTCATTTGGACAACCCTACATGGGGGAAAGATTGAAAGTGGTAGGCTTTGAAGGCCCTAGCAGATGTGTACTATGTCATGAGAATGAAGAAGACTTGGACCACCTACTTCTAAATTGCCCTTTTGCAGCACACTGTTGGGATTGGTTGCAATATAAACTAGGGTAGATGGCCCCAAGGCATAATAAACTAAAGGAACTGATCATCAGCTAGCCCAACCTAAGAAAGGAGTCTCTGTGGGGGGAAATATGGTAAAAATCACCCTCAATTATGATGTGTAACATTTGGAATGAGTGGAATAAAAGAATCTTCCAGGATAAAGCCAGATAGGTTGAGGAAATCACACAACCTATCAAAAGGAATATATCAGAATGGCTAAATACCCACATCAAACTAGAAAGGAAAACCAAATTCACATCCTGTGATGAAAGCTTAATGAAGAGTTGGGTGGACTTGAAAATCCCAACAAGATTTCAATTTTCTCTGACCCCAAAGACAAGGAGAGACAAAGCTAAATGGTGACTCCCTACACTAGGAAGATTCAAGTTAAATACAAATGGTGCCTCCTGGGGTAACCCCGTTGGTTAATTTTTTAGAACCAAACTTAATATTTCCATTTACATGTGAATTTTCTAGAGTCCAATGATAAGTGAAGGGAAGGATTGGGAAACAAATAAGTAAAGGATTATTAGGCCTCAACTTCTACACTTTGGGCTCTATGAAACCCAGGAGGGTGATCCTAGTAATTTCTACATGATATTTGTGTGATTGATTTTAAGTGTATCAAGTGCAAATTAAAAACAAATCAAACATAGCAATAAGAAACTATATCAAAACAAAAGATCAAATAAAAGGAGTGAAAACTCAGTCTTTTTTCCTTGATGTCATCCTATCATCCTCTATCTCTAGTGTTTTTGTTGATTCCAGCTGGCTCTCAAATCATGTGCTAGGCTCAAGAAACAGTCTTCCTAGAGAACGAGATTAAAGATGAATGCATACAATGCTAAGATATGATTAACATGCTTAAACTAAAAATGATTGCTAGAATGTAAAAATATGAAATTATGAATACTAAAGCTTATAATAATAATGCTAAAATGCAAATCACCTGTCTCTAATGCGTGTGTATGTGTGTGTAACCAATGCTTAGATTCGCAGGGGTATTTATAGATTTTCCAAAAGATTTTGATTGGGTGATGTGATCAATGGTTGAAATCAAGCTTGTCAAGATGAACGCTGAGAGATTTTGGAAGTTGAGAAAAAGATGGAAGGTTGAGAGAATAATGGAAGATGTTTCCTTCCCACAAAGCCTTTCACTCAAAAATAGAGGCAACTTTCCATTTGTCATCTTTAGTTATGAGTTGGTTTTGTAGTTGAAGATAAATCCCACAATTAAATAAATAAATTTATTTAACTACATGTGACAAAGAATTTAGAAGTTTCCATAATTAAATATTAAATATTTAATTATGTGTGGAGTGAGAAAAGGTGTTAAATTAAATATTTGTACTATTTAATTTAACTGTGAGATGAAGAAAGTGTTTGGAGGAATATTCCATTATTTGAATTCAAATGTTTAAATTTAGAATAATATGATAATTAATATAAATAAATTATAAAATTTATTTAATTTAATTAAGAGCAAGATGTAATATGGTAATATTAAATAAACTTATTTTTTTATTTAAGGTAGAAGAATTATAAAAGTGAACGATATAAATAAATAATTAAATTTATTTATATGTAGATGACTTTAGAAGATTAATTAAATAATTCATATTTAATTAATTAACAAGCTTGATTAACCATGACCCTTTTTAGATGTATACATTTTTCCCCTCTTTGAAGTGATGTGTGAAACACATTGCTTCAAATAAAATATTCCTGCCTTTGTTGTGTTTGATTTTTCCCTTGGTCGGAAAATTTTTAACTGATATGCCCCTGATAAAAAAATAAAAAATGTGTCTAATATGCCATTTGATTTGAATCTGATATGTTTTTTATTCTAGAAATGTGACTGATACTGATGATGCCCCCTCGGGAGGTAAATCACTGATGATGAGACAAGTGTTGAGTTGATGATGAAATTCAGATAATGAGAGGGATGTAGTGATTTAGCTCCCAATACTTGATTAAAAGATGCCCCAGTTTGAAAAATAAGGTTAGAGTTTGAGAAAAGGAGAAAAATAAAAATAAAATGCCATAAAAAACCACCTTTTTTGACCTTTAAAAGGTAAAAGGAGTAAAAAGGGCAAGTCATTTTCACCTTTTGACTTTAGTGATTTTGTGCTCTGACGCTGACTTGGCGAGATGGATATTTTGTACCACCGACATAGATTCGAGCAGGCCCTCTAATACCAGAGACCAGCTGCATATGGACCACCAGTGAGTTGATTCAACCCTCGTTGTGTTGAAAATTTGTGATTTTAATTGAATTTTGATGTATTTTAGTGTGGATTTAGGGTTGAACATCTCATTTTAGCAAATAGATAGAGTAGGAGTTTTAGCACTTTCAAAGTTTCTTTTAGTGCATCTAGGGTGTAGAATAATGCTTTGAGGAAATAGGTAATTTAGCACATATAGGAAATAGAATAGCACATGTAGGGTTTCAATGCATCTGGTGGATGAATTGGCACATACACTTAAGGGTTTAGCACATATAGGGAAGTACAGCATGTTTTGCACACACGCCTACCGTGAGGCAAGGACCCCCTTTTTTGCTCCATAGGTTGCTTTGCTCCTATCTTGTTTAAGTGTCTCCA